>JANBXA010000588.1:22037500-22465000 GCA_030556225.1 Cricetiscus sungorus | reverse complement strand
TCTGGTCAGTCAGCCTAGAGGAAAGGATGAGTTCCAACTTCACTGACAGACCCTGTCTCAAAAGTTGAAGTGGAGTGTGATTGAGTAGGACAGCTGGTGCTGGCCACTGCGTCTCACCGGTACTCACACACTCTGAGTTATTTGCCCACAGTAGTTTTAAGCTGTATATCCTCCACATCATCTCATCTCAGAACTGCAGCGTAGCCTTGACCAGCTATGGCCACTACATAACCCAGTCCCTTATGTCCTTTTACTGTCTGGCACTGGCCAGCTTTGTCCTGGTTTCAGTTCTTTGTGGTTCTGGGATTGAACCAAGGCCTTATGGATGCTAGATAGGCATTTTACCAGATGAACTGCATC
Source organism: Cricetiscus sungorus (assembly GCA_030556225.1). Taxonomy (NCBI): domain Eukaryota; kingdom Metazoa; phylum Chordata; class Mammalia; order Rodentia; family Cricetidae; genus Cricetiscus; species Cricetiscus sungorus. Next base: position 22,464,640 of record JANBXA010000588.1, on the reverse strand, counting down.
TCCAAATCCCCGTTTTTCCACTTTTCCAGAAACTCTCCCTGCCTCCCAGCTAGCTCCTCTGGGGTCATTCTCTGAGTTAGGATTAATTTCTTTCTGTTTCCTGCTGGAGGAAACAGATTATCATGGATGCCACTAGGATCCTGACTACATCAAGGCTGGAGGATTCCGCTGAGCGGTTGGAGCTGTAGGACCATAGGTTTCCCCTAGATGGGTTGTGATGTGCATCAGAGCCACACAGCAGGGTGAGAAATGGATGGATTCCCATGGACCTGAAGACAGCCTGGTGCTGGGACGGGGGTTTTCAGAGCTGCAGGGTTTTTTTCCTTGAAGTTTTATTTATTCTACGGGTCTGCAGGTTTGCCTGCCTGTGTGGATGTGCACCATGTATGCTAAGAGCCCACGGAGGTCAGAAGAAGGCACTGGGTCCCTTGGAACTGGAGTTACAGATGGTATGTGATCTGCCATGTAGGTGCTGGGGACCAAACCAAGTCCTCTGCAAGAGCAGCAAGTGTTCTTAACTGCTGAGCCATCTCTCCAGCCACTCGCCTTTGTCTTCTTACTATCAAAAGCAGTGGTCCTCAACCTTCCTAATGCTGCGACCCTTTAATACAGTTCCTCATGTTGTGGTGACCTCCAACCATAAAATTATTTTTGTTGCTACTTCGTAACCATAATTTTGCTACTGTTACGAATTGTAATGTAAATATCTGTTTTCTGATGGTCTTGGGCAACCCCTGTGAAAAGGTCATTTGATCTCCATAGGGGTCATGACCCACAGGGTGAGAACCATTATCTAGAGGCACAGTGTGCTGTGCAGCTCACCTTGCAATTGATTACACAGGAAGGCATTTCTCCCACCCATGAGGACTCTTCACATGGTCCTATTGCTAATTATGTCATTATTCTTTTTAGCATCTGAGAGTGTAAGTTCATCTTCAGGCTTCAAACTCCCTTGCTACTTTGTTGGAAGAAGCAGATAACAGTTCCCCATAGCACACTGGGATTCCTTGTCTCCTAAATTATATGCAAGGCCTATCATTTCTCAGAAGCTATAGCTCCAGGGCTGGAGAGATGGCTCAGTGGTCAAGAGCACTGGCTGCTCTTCCAGAGGACCCAGGTTCAATTCCCAGCATCCACATGACAGCTCATAACTGTAACTCTAGGATCTGATACCTCATAAGGTAGAACCCACCTAATCTCAAGACCCTTAGCTAGGCTGGGCTGATGACTCAGGAGGACCAGCTTGGGTGAATGTAGAGACACCTCTCAACTCTACTAGGACAATATCACATCAGAGTGTAAATGACAGTCTCATTGACAACCTGCCCAGATGTCTTGCTCCATGTGTGGGAACAAAGTTGTCATAGATTTGGAGTGTTTTGTAGCCTTTTCTTGGAAGTTCATCTCTGTTTTCTAAATAAGACAACTGGCTTTCTTATCTTTAAAGGTATCAACTCTGCCTCCCTGAACTTCTGTGAGGATTGAAAAAAATGCGATATATATATATATGAGTAGTTATTATTATTTACTATTATTACTGTTATCATCCTGCCAGTGGTAGAGTTGTAAACAACTCGAAGGGCCAGATGGTTGAGGAGTGGGTGGCAAAAGCATTAGCTCAGTGTACCCTTGAACGAGCCAGTATGTTTGTCTTGGTTAATAGCTGTGAATACTCATTTGTGGGGACTAAGGCTCCAACCAGTTAAGCTTTGATAGACTGGGAGGAGACTGGAGGCATCAGGCTGTGTGCAGAGGCTGGCCTCAGTGTGAGATTAGAATTGACTGCTCTGGGGACCAGGAAAGTAGAAGATAAAGAAAAGATGTGTGTGTGTGTGTGTGTGTGTGTGTGTGTGTGTGTGTGTGTGTGTGTGTGTGGCATGTTCATGTGTGTGCGCATTCGCATGTGTGTGTTATGTGTGTGCATATATGTATGTGAGTGTGTGTATGTGTAACTGCCCCCAGCACCGGAGCCCAGCACCGGAGAGTAAACATAGATGTTTGAGCAGAGAGGCAGGAGAAGGGAATACTGTCCAGGGAATAGTCTCCTCTCACTTCTGTGACATGCCTGTCACTTGCAGGTGCATCTCCGCTCTGCCAGACGTCTCTGTGAGCTCTGCTGTGCCAACCGGGGCACCTTCATCAAGGTGGGCCAGCACCTGGGAGCTCTGGACTACCTGTTGCCAGAGGAGTACACCAGCACGCTGAAGGTGTTGCACAGCCAGGCCCCACAGAGCAGCATGCAAGAGGTCCAGCAGGTCATCCGAGAAGACCTGGGCAAGGAGGTACTTTGTTCTGGAGCAGGGAGGGACCAGAACCAAAGTGAGTCTTTACAAAAGAGCTCCTGTTGCCTGGGCCTAGGGTTCTGAGGGGCCATCACTGGTGTGGAATCAAATGTCTCAGCGAGATTCAGTGCTAAACCAGAAGCTAGAAGAAGCCTCGATGACCATGGTAGAAGATGTGTTAGCTGAAATATGAGATGTTTGTATTCAACAGTGTTGGCTGGTAACCTAAGATGGTTCAGATGCTTTGACCTAATATTGTCTGTCAGCTCCTGGGGGGGGGGAGGCGTTTACTGCATACTGATGACTGTTGTGTGTTGCACTGCCACAGTTAGTCCTCACAGCAAGTGTGAGAGGAGAACTATTACTGACTCCATTTTGCAGCTGACGGTTGATGACTAGCATCCTTGCTAGGATGCCATTGGTAAATCCTCCAGTTCACTGCATTAGCTTCTCTGGTAGACACTTACTCACTTTGATCTCCAAGGATGGGGCACTCACTCTCTTAGCTGCTGGTTGCCCAAGGTCCTCCAGCTATTGCCATGGCCTCTGATACCAGCACTCAGGAGGCAGAGGCAGGTGGATCTCTGTGAGTTCAAGGCCAGCCCGGTCTACATAGTGAGTTCCAGGACAGCCAGAGCTACATAATGAAACCCTGTCTCATAAAGATAAAAGCAAAACAAAAGTAAACAAAAGGCTTCCTTAAAATAAAGGCACTAGAACTGACCTCCTCAAGTCTTAACTTCTCCTGTCCATTATGTACCCTGGAGTGACAGAGAAAGGAGGGAACCATCCCTTTGTCTCACCTCACCCTCAAGAGGTTTTGTTTTTTCTAAAGTGGTTGCTTGGACGTTTAGTGGCATGTTCTGGACACAGAGGGGTTGGAGAGCCCATTGCAGGTGGCTGAGTCTCAAGTCAGGCCCAGCCTTGAGACAGTATGTGCTGTAACTTGAGCACCCCTTCCAAGACTTCTGCTAAATCCTGTTTCCCTCACCTAGCACTTTGTCTTCTGGAGTTTTCTGAGCATGGTCTTAAAGTCCAGCTGTCACCTAATGCCTGTTCTGGGGTTGGTTTGTAACTGTTGGTGCCTCTCAGTTGTCCTTAAGTCAAAATCCTGGAAGCTGGAGAGATGACTCAGTGCGTGAGAGTGCCTGCCAATCCCCTATTGGCACCCAGCACTCACATCGGGAAACCCACAGCCATCTCTAACTTCAGGATCTGATGGCCTCCACAGGTACCTGTATCTGTGTGGTAAACACGCACGCACGCACGCACGCACGCACGCACACACGCATGCACACACACACACACACAGGATCCCTACCACCTACCTGTTTCATATCTGCCACAGCATGGCAGGGGCCTGGTGACTAGAGTTTGGGCTTTGGAACCATAGTCTTGGACCCAGCATGCATTATGAGCTCTTGTACCTCATCTGTAAAATGAGAAAGACAATAGTGCCACCTTATAGGGGCGCGTGAAGATTGTAGAGAACAATGGACAGCAAACAGAGGGTCCTACTGTAATGGCTGTCATGGCCTGTGCTCTGTTCATCATGTCTCACTGTGTACAACTAGCCTCCAGTGCCCGGGGCCTCGACCTCTGCTCTGTCTGGAATGTTTTTTTCCTATATCTTCCAAGTGATTCTAGGCCAGTTGTCCATCTGTCCATGGATGCCAGGCAGATTGTTAGGTGCTGTTTATCCCATATAAACTGCAGCTGTCCTGGGAAGTCTTTGATCTCCCTAGACCATCTGTATCAGGCCCACATAACTTAGCACCCTCCAAGTGTGGTGTGGCTTGTTGGAAATCAGGCCATTCTATTGCAAGTCAGAAAAATCTTCAGGGATTAAGACCATGACAGTCCATGGACCTGCAGCATCAGAATAGTAAGGTGTTTGGTAGGTTCCAGTGTTTGTTTAATGGCAAAATGAACTTTCCCAGGTTATTCAAGGCAAAACTGAGGGTCGGGGCAGAGACTGGATAAATATCAGATCCCCCTCACTCCCCCCCCATGTATGTGGAGCTGATAGTAAGTATTCAATACCCAGACAAGGGGTTTCTGCATATCGGTGATGGTCCTGCAGAGAGGCTCATAGTCTGGCTCTGTGGGGCCCAGGTCAGGCATAGATGCTTCCAAGACTGCCTTGCTCTGAGGAACATCCTCCAGAAGGATAGAGAAGGAATGAAAGGCAGATTCGACTTGGGGCTGGAGTCAGAGCAAAAGCTAGAGGCTAGGAGGATCAGGGCTTGGATAAAGGAACCCTGGGCAGCATGGACAGTTGGCATGGTGTTAGCCTGCCTGCCTTTGCTTCTTGCTGCGACTGTTGGCTTGTGGCTTCCAACAGTGTGAGATTCACCCCCCACCCAAGCTGAAACGAAATAACTCACAGTAATAACAGTGCTGAGAGCATCATTGCTAGCATGTGGCAGCTCAGCAGGGGTGGGTGTGAGAGAAGGGTGGCAGGAGAAGATTAACCCTTAGAAGCATCTGGGTGAGGGGTGGGGCAGGTCAGTGGCTCCTTCTAGACCAGGCTAGAGCAGAGGAAGGTGACAAGTCAGAGATGTCAGCAGGCAGTTGTGGTGGGCCAACCAGCTGCAGGGTGTTTGGGGTTGGAAGATGTCTCCTGAGTATTCAAGCCATCTTCTCCAGTCTCCTCTAGCTAATCATAAGCCCAGGGGCTGTACAGCTGCTGTCCCAGTTTGTCTGTAATCCTCCTGAGAGAGTGAGACTGTGGTTCAGGTCACAGTTCTGAGTGACTGTCGCTCATTGCTGTGGAGCTTAGAAACCTCCGGTACCACAGGTGCGAGTCTCCCACCCCCTGGGAAGGTGGCATTTGTTCTCTGGTGATATACTTCTTCATCTGTGGGTGGAGGGGAGGGAAAGGGGCTGTGTGGGAGGCAGGGTAGGTGAGTGTGGGGGTGTGAGGGCGGAGGAAATCACTCTTTGCACTCCCTCTTCCCCAGCCCCTCCCATCATTCTGCTTGGGAAGAACTCACTCTTTAAGGATGCTGTTGACTGCACTGATTCCTGCCCCCTCCAGCTGTAGCCGGGCTCCATCCCTAATTTCCAAGATGCAGTCTGGAGTCGGAAGAAGCCAAATATGCCATGCTGCATCCCTAGCCCCGCTTCCCTAGCCCCCCAGTCCCTGGCTAGGTTTTAAGGTCATCCCAAGTTCATAGACTGTGTGAGTGTGCCTGCTTCTCAGACTGCAGCAGGGTTAGGCAGGAGCCAAGGATGCTTTGTTCATGATACTTCAGGACCCTTCCCTTCCACAGAGTCCCTGAGAATCAATCGTGTACTCAACCATTTCCTGTTCCTGGTAGTTAGCGCTGGTCTAAGAGGGTATCTCCACTATGGGGATGGCACATAAGATGGAGGCCACAGCATCCCTGGACTCTTAACTCCATGGTTATATTGGTTCCAGATGAGTCCCAGCCCCTTGACTCAGGTGGTCCTACCAATGTAGAGGAAAGGTCGTTGAAGGGCTTCATCCTGCATAGGGACCGGCTTAGAAGAGTTCTGGGGGCCACTTGGCTAAGTTAAAGGCAGCAGAATGTAACGAGAGGAGGCCCAAAAGCTGGTCCCTAAAGAGATGGGGGCATTTTCTGCTGTTTCATAAGTGACCTTGGTCTGGACTGAGTCAGCTCTGTTCCCAGACTACCCATAGGGCCCCAGGTCCAAATGCAGTACTGCCCTTGGCCAGCAGATGGCACCTAAGTTCACGAGTCAGGGGTGTGTGGTGGAGCCCTGGCCCTTTCTTGCCAAGGGATGCCCCGAGGATGGGTTCAGGCTCTTTATTCTTGGGCATGGTCCAAGGAGGCCAGACTGACATCTCTTCACCATGCAGGGGACAGGTGCAGGCCTAAGTCATGGGGCTGCTGACTGTTTTGTTCTCTGAAGGTCCTGGACTCACGGCATTCTACCTCTAGTAGAAAGTGCCCACTGGGAGGCCCTTAGGCCACTGGGAACTGTCATAGCTACTTTTCTTATTGCTGTGATAAATACCTGATAAGAAACAACATCAGGAAAGAGGGGTTTATTTTGGCTCTCGGTTTGAGGGTGCACACAGTCCATCATGAAGGTAAAGCATGGTGGCAGGCGCGTGAGGCTGTCACAGTACACCCACAGTGCTGCTGGTTAGCTCTGTCTCCTTCTTTTTCAGTATGAGACCCCACCCTGCCACATGCTTGAAGGTAGGTCTTCTTACGGCAGTCAACCCCACATAGAGAATTCTTTACTGACACACGGAGGACCGTCACATCGACTGCTACGATTGACCATCACAGGGACCCTTGCAGGGAATGGTTAGCTCCTTCCTGTCTCTCTCTGCTTCCTGATCCCGAGACACACATTCTGCCCCCTACCCCTTCCGGTCTTTGGCCTCATGCATGAGTCCCTCTGAGCAAACATGAGCCCATCCTTGTGCCTTCTTCACTTAGTGAGGTACCCTCTGGGGCCTCCCACCAGTTCTAACCTGTGAGTTGGTGGCTCAGTGCCACCACCATTTCCTTCCCTTCTCCTCCTCCTCCTTTCTTGTTTGTAGAAAGGCCCAGAAAAGGGAACACTTTTTAGACCCTGATGTGGCCAATTATGGTTTGACCTCATTCCAGACCCTATGGCGGGAGATAGGCTGATCTAGGTAATAAATGGCTGATCACATGAGGATCCAAGAACTCTGCAGAAGAGAGAGGGATTCCCTTCAAGCAGGGACTGACCCAGGTTCTTCAAAGATGGGTGGGACTAGAGATGTTGCAGATGGGAGGAGGGGCTCACGAGGGATGGCACAGGCCCAGCAAAGGTATAGTCCTAGGAGAAGCAAAAGCCAGGAGCTGACTGAGCTTTGTTGTGTTTTGACTGAGCCGAGGCTGTGTTTTGAAGGGACTGCAATGTTCTTTTCAGAATGTGAGGGCATTGGTGGCTCATGCTTATAACCCTAGCACTCAGGAGGCAGAAGCAGGCAGATTTCTGTGAGTTAGAAACCAGCCTGGTCTACAGAGCAAGTTCTAGGACAGGCTCCAAAGCATTACAGAGAAACCCTGAACCCTCCACCTCCCCCCAGAAGACACAACATTCCCGAGGGAGTGAAGGACTTAGAGGTGGGCCTGGGCAAAGGAAAGGCTGGAGGGACTGATGTATAGACAATGAAAAAGGGAAGCCAGCCAGAGACTGAGCCTAATTGTCTCAGCAATGCAGAGATGTGGTCATCTTTTATAAGTGGGTTTGGGGAGAGTGGGACTTAGGAAGTGATCATGATTGCTGGCCATCTTTGATTACTGACATGCACATTCGTGTCTGCTCATAAGCACAGGTGAATCAGGACACATCGCATGTCAGCAAATGATCCAAGCATGTAAAAACAGCATGCACATCCAGAACCCTAGCACTCAGAGCCTGAGTACCATGAGTTTGAGGCCAGTCTGGGCTACATAAGTGAGAGTTAGTTGAAATAAAGGTAAAGGAAACAGAGAAATTAAGAGAAAAATGATGGATGGAGGTTTATCATCGTCATGGAATGTAGTTGTGCCAGCTAAGATTTCCACCTCTGAAATTTTATGACAAGCTAAAGAGAATGAGGTCACGGACTGGAATTTAATCTGGAAATGCATTTGTTGGGGAAGCACTTATGTGGTTAATGTCCTCTGAAACACGTTGATGTCAGTATTTGAACTCCCCTTCCAGGGGGTATAGGAGTGGCCTTAATTTTGTGGCTTCCCAGAGTGGCCAGGGACAAGTGCATTATGCCTTCATGAGTGATGTACGTTGCAGGTGCTTAATGTTCTCAGTGGAACACATGGCTGGGATGTCTGTGGAGACTCAGATCTTGGGGAGCCGTTGTGTACTAGGGAGATATACCTGTTTTTCTGTGAATCCACAGGGCATGTGGAGGGCGATTCATTTGTCTTGTTTTGCTCTGGTTGAATCGAAAGTTCAGAAGAAGAGAGAAGAAACTCCTGCCCCAAAGATGTCAGTTCATTACTCCACTTGGGGGCCAGAAAGACAGCACTGTGGAGGCTCAAGGACCAGGCAGAACAAAGGCAGGAAGGAAGGGGAGGTGGGAGAAGGGGCAGCCTGGGCAGGGAGCACATAGGAATACAGCTGGCTCGGGGAAGCCCTGGCTGGAAGTAGGGCAACGTGTCCCCTGCAGGCAGCCCTTCCTTCAGGCTATTAGCTCTCTGCCAGGGCTGGGAACATTTTTCATTCCTATGTTACTCTGGGTTATCCAGAGAAACTGAACTGAGACAAATATATGCATTTTTATATGTATGCATGTATATCAATATGTAGAAAGATACATTGTTTTTTTTTTTTTTTTTTTTTTTTTTTGAAGTGGATTATGTGATTATAGAGGCTAGCAAGTCCCAAACTGGCAGAGTGGCCCTGCCAGAATCTCTGTAAGAGCCAATGTTGTCGTTCAGGTTCAAATGCGAAGGCCCATCTCCTGGCAGAATTCCCCCTTGCTTCAGGGATATCATCTAATTGCACGAGGCCCACTCACATATGGAGGGCAACCTGCTTTACTAATAAATTGGATGGGAAGGTCTGTAATCCCAGTACTGTGGAGGTGGAGGCAGGAGGATTGAGGGTTGGAGACCAGCCTGGTGTACAAAGTGAGACAGTGTCTCAAAACCCAAGGGCCGGGTTTTGGATTTCCAGCGAAGCTCAGTGGAGGGGTGCTTTCATAGCATTCTCAAGGCCCCCACTTTGACCTCAGCACTGGGCAAAAGAAAAAAGACGGGGAAAAATCTATCTAGAGTAACGTTTGCTCCAGTATCTGGGCACAGTGGCCCAGCCAGGGTGGTGCCGTGATGGGAGCTCTGTGTTTGTACCCTGGTCCTGCCTTCACGTGACACTCGATGATTATTCTGAACTGAAGGGCAGGAGCCAGACTCCCTGTTGGTTTATCCGTTCACTATTTCCCTGCTTCCTTTTTTGCCGACTCTACTGAGGGTGGGCTTGCTGTGGGTGGGCCCAGGTGGGCTGTTGGAACACATGTGCCCATCTGACTGTCCCTGTCCTCCTGTTACCAACATGTTTTTACTGAGCTCCTTCTGTTCAGGCACTGTGTCCGCCCCTGGGAGTCCTTGCTCTTGGGAGCCCTTGTTCCCAATGCTCTTACTCTGATGGGTGCCTTACCCTGGCAAGGTCAGCTTGCCTGTTCTCATGGCTCAGCTTGCCTCACTGGCCTGCAGCCATCTATAGGATCATATTGTCAGGCTCAGCTGTCCTTTGACCTGTTTCTCCTGGCCTGAATGCTACCCTTGTTTGTCCTGGCACCTGGCTCGTCTTGTCTCCCCAGATTGTGTCTAAGAAGGCCACCAAGTGATTGTACTAGGAACGGAACAGAAGGATCAGTGGGGAGGGAGAGTACCCCTCCTGCTGGCTTGTCCTCATCCTGCCTTCCCAGCAGATCTCAATAAAAAAAATACATTTATATTAAAAACATAATGGAGAATAAAAAACATTTCCCCCCCAATAATGCCGAACATCAAAAGAAGATTTTTATCAATTATGAGAGAGAGAGAGATTTTGGCCATAAAATGGTAATTTAATGAGTAGGAGACGGATGGCGGGAAGCATTAGTGTCAGCCACAATGGATGGCCTGCCATTAGTCACTGGAGGAGAGGCGAGGCAGTAGCCACACAGCCTGGCTGGCCCTTTTTTGATGCCCCCAACTCCTGCTCAGTCCTCCTTGTTCTGTTCCTTTCTCTGTGCCTGCCAAGTCTCCGATGTGGTAATGACTGAAAGATATAAGCTGCTTGGAAAGGCTTCAGGACCTTGGGCTGGGCAGTGATGTTTTAGGTAAGACCTCAGAGGCACAGACAAGAGCAAAACTAGATCACCAGGGTCTTGTCAAATGAAAAAACTTTCACACAGAAAAGCAAACAGTCAACAGATTGAAGCATAACTGCAGAGTGGGAGAAACTATCTGCACGATATCTATTCAACGAAGGAATGAAATCCATGGTTTATCAGAAACAAAATGAAAAAAGCCTAAACCCAACCTCAATAGAACAGAATGACTTATTAAGAAATATGTGTGATGACATGTTCCCTCACTTCCAGAACGTGGGAGGCAGAGGCAGGAGGATCTCTATGTTTTCCAAACCAGCCTGGTCTACATAGTGAGTTCTAGGCCAACCAGAGCCACATAATGGCGGTCTCAAAAAATAAAAACAAGTAACAAGAAATAGGCAGATGATCTCAAAAGAAGACACACATACGTGGCTAGTAAGTATTTGAGAAGAGCAGTCAATGTTGCTAATCAATGGTGGTGCGTGCCCAGCAGAAGGCTGGACAAGAGGATTCCTGTATAGTGGAGTCCAGCCTGAGATACATGGTGAGTTAAGTGTAGCCTGGGGTACATAGCAAAACCCTGTCTCAACCCTCAACCTCTTTACAACCCAGCCCCTTAAAATGAGGTATCTCACACTAGTTAAAATGGCTACAGTAAAAATGGCGAGGGCATAGAGAACAGGGAATTTCCCACTTTTTTTTCCTTTTGAGACAGGATCTCGCTGTGTGGCTCTGGCTGGTCTAGCTATGTAGACCACATTTCCCAGGTTTTCCACGCTCTGGGGTCATTGTGCACACCACTCCCCAAGTCTCCTGCACTTTCTGCTCTACTGTGGAAAACGGTGTGGAGGTTCCTCAAGAAGCTCAGATGAGACTACCATACGATTCAGTGGTCCCACGCCTGGGTCCATCTCTACAGATATCAGCATGCCAAGAGACATCTGCGTTGTCATTCAGTATTCATGATAGCCAAGATTTGGTATCCATCTAAGCGCCCAAGAGAAAATGTGGTGCATATACACTAGAGATGACTAATGAGCAACAAAAAAGAATGGAATTTTGTTATTTGCAACATATCATTGTGTTAAGTGAAATGAGCCAAGCACTGAAGGGCAAATACTGGCATGTTCTCTTTCATATGTGGAAGCTGGAGAAGCTCAGTAAAATAGTCACCTGGGGTTGAGAAGGGCTTGGGGCATAGGGCTGTGGAGACGTTGGCCAGTGGGTATGGAGCTGTGGTTTGATAAGAGGGAAAGCCATAGTGTTCTCTAGGAGGGTGGCTACAGCTCACAATATTATACCGTGCATTTCAGAACAGAAGAGAGCATCTCAGATGTCCTCACTCTACAGGAATGAGGACTGATCCACGTGATGGGCATGCTGATTGCTTGATTTGATCATCACCTGTTGGATGTGTGTATCGGGATGTCATCTCTGTACCCTCATAAGTATGCACAATTAGTATGTGTCAATTAAAAAAACAGACACAACCATCTAAAGCACAGGGCCTGCTGTAGAGCAAATGCCAGGAACTGTCAGCTGTGCCACTGATGTATTGAGCCCTCAGAGCATATCCAGGAGCCTCCTGGTTCCTGGGTCTTCCCGGACTTTGACAAACAGCTCTTTTCTTTCTCCCTGTCTGTGCACAGGCACGTGCATTAGGCGGAAGCAACTCATAGGAACCCTGGCTGATGGATCACAAGGATTTAGAAGCCTTCTGATTCAATCCTGAATATCCTAAGTGAGGAAACTTGCATTGTGTGGCACACCTGGGTGGTAGAATGGAGAGTCGAACCCATGTCTTCCTGCTCTTATCTAGTGCTCATCCTGAACTGTCATGGCCCAGCATGGACGTTTAGTGGACAGATGTTGTGGTCATTGCTCTGGAAGAAGCTGACTTCTCTCCTCGAACTCCCAGAGCTGTCAGAGGGCCGGCAGCATCCCTATTGCCTCCCAGAGCAGAGCCCATGGCCTCCCTTGCTTCGATTGCAAGAAGGGGAATGGTCTTTCAGGCTGCCAGGGACTAGGTCAGTGCGGGCGGTTGTCTCTGATGTCTTCTTGTCTCCTCATGAACCAGAGGTGGCTTTGTTGGTCGTGATGGTTCAAGAAGAGATGGCTAGAGGTGGGGTTTAGGCTCTGCCAGTCTGCCTAGGAGCATAGCTGAGAGCATGGACCATGGCTTGCTTCGTGGTGGATGTTCATCTCAGTTTGGGTTCTTCTGGAAGTAGACTCCAGGACAAGCCTTCCAGAGAATTTTGTGGGGAGCTCAGGAGCTGCCTTGTGGGAAGTGGTCATGTGGCTTCTGGAAGAGGAGGCAACTGATGACCCTATGCTCTTAAACCAGCTGTCATTGTGTGCAGAGGGTACTTAGTCTTGTGGAGGAACTGGGAGGTGGTGCCACACACCCAGGGCAGGGGGAACGCAGACCTTTTGATTCTTCAACTTTGTAACATCTTTACACATGGCTACCCCTGGGGCTGTTAGTTACTGAGACAGTAGCCGAGATGCTCATATGAAAGAGACAAGCGGTAAGAGGCAAGTTCCAGGGAGCCAGGAGGGGCCGGTTACTTAATTCTCACGGCTGCTCTGTGAGGGGAAACCCAGTTTTGCTGAGGGGCAAACAGTTCAGAGGGGTCAAGTCCTGAGCCTGAGGAGAGGCGTGGCTCCTAACTCCGGCATTCTCTGGTCTGTGATTTTCACAGAAGTTCCTGTCCCGACAGGGTACTGCTTTGCTATGATCCCTAAGAAGAAGGCAGATGAGGGGCTCCCTCATTTATGAAGTGCTCCCTCTGTCTGAAATGGAGACTGGGTATTTTCAATCATGTGGTCTCATTCAGTCCCAGAGCAGCTTAGCAAGCAAGATGTGTTTGTGGTCCCTTTCCCTGGTGTTCCGAGACTTAGAGACACTGCTTGACTGAGGGTCACACAGCAGTGAATGAGCCTGGGACTGGGCAGATGAGCTTGGTTGACACATGACTCCACTTTAGTTAGGCTGCCCCTGGGGAGAGATGGGCCTGGTTCAAGGCCACACTGACAGGTCAGTGAGGCTGGGTAACTGGTGAAACTCACTCAGGAGAGAGTGAGGCTATTCTTGATCTGGTTTCACCTGCGTCTGCCATCTTGCCTGAAGTGCCAGGCTGTCCTTGACCCATTACCTCAAGAGCCAGTCAGCTGATGGCTAAGGGGAGGCCCCAGGAAGTGCAAGGACAGATGGTCAGGTTCTGGTGTGCCCCTCTAGAGAAGCCTCTGTCCTGTGTTTGCGCTCTGTGTTGGAGGGAGGGGTGCTGTCTCCCAGGAAGAGCCCCCATCATCGTCTCTCCCCACCTGCTTCCTACCTGATGTTGCCCTTGGGCAGCAGAGGGAAGAAGTGTGCTCTGCGTGTCTAGCTGATTTATGTTCACCACTGAAACAATAATGTTTAATCTGGAAAGAGCTAATCAATTTTTTATGCTGATTATGAGTCAGCCAGGTGGGCCTGCTGCTTCCTTCACGGAGCTTCAGGAACAAGCCCATTTCCTAACGTGGGCTTGTGTGGGGGTGTATGCTGGGGAGGCCCTGCTTCAAGGAGAGCCCCTTCTTGGGGCCTGTACCCCATGGCAAGAGAATGAATGTGTGCCTGTGTATGTGAATGCATACATGTGTGAGTGCATACATACGCATCCACATACGTGTGTATACACGTGTTTGTGCATGTATGTTTGTGCGCATGTGTGAATGTATGCATCATATACACATGTGTGCAGGTGTGTGTCGGTGTCTAAATGTGCATGTATGTCCATACATTGCACATGCACACATGTTGCATGTGTGAATGTGTATATATATATCTGTGTGTACACACATGCCGATATCTGTATATATATATGTGTACTGTATCTGTATGTTTATGTGTGTGTATGTGTGTTTATGTTTCTAACTAGGAAGGTAGCCTGATGCCTAGTGGAGGGCCTGTTTCATGGTTGTTTGTATGAGCACACATATATACTCATGTGTGTATACGTATCTCACTAGGGAGGTAGCTCCACTCCAGACAGAGAACCAGACTTGGGTGTGTATGTGTGTTTGCACAGGTGCATATACTCATGTGTCAGCTTATGTGCCTGTGTGCACACATCTTTAACCAAGGGTGTAGACTGAATCTAGGTAGAGGTCCAGGCTTGGGTATACATGCTTGTTGGTTGTGTGCACATATATGTTGCTGTGTGTAGATTGGCTGCTATGGACCTTGGGCATAGTTTGGAAATTGCAGGTTGGAAGGAAAGGATTACAACATTATGGAATTGGAAAGGTCGGTGAATCTTCTAAGTACGCTGTGTTTATAATTTAGGAATCAAGACCAAAAATGGTAAAGTGACTTCCTGATGTTACCAGCTTGATGGCAATGTGGTTCTAGCTTTCACCCCTGTGTCCTCCAATGGCTGCATATGCATGGTCATGGTCATGGTCATGGTCATGGGGAGAATCAGAGGAGGGGGTTTTATGATTGGCTGGGGTTGGCTAGTCTTTTGACTTTGCAACCATCTTAACATTTCTGAGAGCTGGTACTTCAGGGAACAAGGCAAGAGGTGACATGCCACAATATAAGGTCAGTGTAGAATGAAAGAGACTTCCCCTGGGCTTCTGCTTCCAGTGCTCTTGGATCCTACAGAAGTATGTAGAGGGGAATGAGCTAGAGTTTTCTGGAGGAGGGACTAAGCAGGGACATGGCATAGAGAGAATGAGCAAGAAGGCTTTTGGGCACCTCTACATAGGTGACATGTCCTGAGCTGGCTGCCAGTGTAGGCAGGACAGGGCATCACGCTGGAGGGGTCACCCCAGCGAGGTATGTGACTCTTGAGTGAAAGTAAGGAGGACAGTGTCTCTAAGTCAGCATAGCACAAGTAGTCAAGCCTTGGGCACTGGGGCTTGTCATCTCTTATGCATTGTCTGCTTGTGTGCTCCCTGACTCCTCAGCTGGCCATGGAACTTGTTGTGGAGCCCTGTGTTATGCAGTTGAACAAGCTGCCGTGAGGGAATCACAACAATAAAACACCAATGACACTTGGTGTTAAAGCGTCACAAGGAGAAGTACACAGTGTTCTGGATAATAAGTTCAGGAGGTGAAGCTGGCCTGTCAGAGCAAGTGGTTTGGACATTGTGATCCAAGGGTAGTTAAGGGACAGAAGGATGTCACATACACCTGGAAATTGTATATGCCTCTGGGCATAACAATCTGGTCATGGACAAGAAGGAGGGTGACTGCAGGCAGAGGCTGGAAGAAGCGAGCTGGGTGTGTTAAGGCAATCTGAGAGTGGCAGTCATTTATTGGCCCTGTGAGGAGCACAGCATGGTCTAATGTGTGATAGCTGATCTATGGAACTATCCAGAAGACCAGTCAGGTGTCTTTCTTTATGGTCATCCAGGCAAGAGGTGATGTTGGTTGGACCAAGGTTAGGGAGCTGGAGAGGATGGGTTGGCACACTTGGAGACTGAATTAAATGGGGGTGGGTGGGCATTATAGGAGAGGAAGGTGCCAGGATTCAGCCTTGGTATTGAGTCCAGTGTTGAAAAGAACAGTAGAAAGCAGTATTAGCCAGCCATCAGAGGAGGTGTCTTCTATAACACTGGCATTTACATTTGCTTCTTTTCTGCAGAATGGACACTGGTAGTGAGGGTTAGACTGGCCCTGGGTTCATGTAGGAGTGAGTGGTTGAGGCTGAACCTGAGGAGGTAGCTCAGCCAGTGTGCCGCTCGCCTTGCAAACCCAGGGAAAGTTAGGTGCAGTGCTCTTGTGATCTCAGCACCAGGGAGGCAGAGACAGGCCTATCACCAGAGCTCCCTGGCTAAGCCAGTCTAGTCTACTTGGCAAGTGTCAGACTGATGAGAGACCCTGTCTCAAAAAAAGGTAGGCGGTGCCCAAGGAATGGCCCCCAAGGTTGTCCTCTGGACTATGCAGGGCTGTGTGCATGACCACGCATACACACTAAGGCTGAGCAGACTGAGGTGTGTGTGTGTGTGTGTGTGTGTGTGTGTGTGTGTGTGTGTGTGTGTGTGTGTGAAGCTGAAATAACACATTGGCATGCTGGTGTCGTGAGGGCTTTGGGGTGTTTCTCTGTAGTCAGGTGTGTGAAAGGAAAGGCTTATTGCAACAATTGGGGAGCCTGCCTGTCAGTGCTGCAGTCATGACAGCAGGCTTTTAGGGGCTGTTAAATCTTCCTTAGGGCCTGAGGTTGGTGGCTACCTGAGAAGCTGCAGAGAAAGCAGGGTTTCTGCCAGGGTGGGTGCCATCGAAGCCCCATGGGCTTGGCCCAGGGGTTGGGAAGGAGCAACCTGAGGAGAGACAGCTGGGAGCAGACCATTTGCATGGGAGGGGAGGGGGGCTGGTCCTCCATGTCATCACCTGGTATGGGAGACAGCAAAGCTCTGGCATTGCCCCCTGGGCCATATTGTGGGATTCATGTTTGGCTCATGTTGCCCTGATATTGTCCCCAGGTTTCAGGCACACCTGTGTCTGGGGGAAATGTGATAAAAGGCTAAAAACTGCTTTATACTTTGATGCTCATATTGTGTGTCAGGGGTCAGTCAGCAGACACTAGAAATGGCCTGCGTAAGAGTCCTGCTGCGGCAGTGACAAATCTCTGCACATTTAGTGGCTTCAGTCAACACCAGCTTATTGTATCCCTGTTTTGCAGGGTAGGAATCCTAAAATTAAGATGTTACCCAAGCCACATTCCTTCTGGAGACCCACGAAGAATCTTTCTTGGCCTTTTGTAGCTTCTAGAAGCTGGCTGAGTACCTCGATCAAATCCCTGTCTCAGCCTGTCACCTCTGCTCCTCTCTAATTTTGACTCTTATCCCTTCCCCTCCCCCTTTCATCTATTTCTTTCCTTTTCTCTTCAATGCTGCGTATTGAATCTAGGGCCTCATTGATGTTGGAAAAACCTTCTGCCACTGGGTTATAGTCTGATTTCCTCTTCCTACTCGTATGTTTTTAAAATCACATTCTCCCTCCCCCCTCTCTCTCAGTGTGTGTGTGTGTGTGTGTGTGTGTGTGTGTGTGTGTGTGTACATGTGTGGAGGTCAGAGGACAGCTTATGGGAGTTGGTTCTCTCCTTTCAACATGTGGGACCTGGGGATTGAAACAAAGTCATCAGATTCAGTAGCAAGCACCTTTACCTACTGAGCCCTGTGAATTGGGTCCTAGCTGCTTCCCTCAGTTCAGGATTTCCAACTTCATCAAATCTACAAAGTCTCTTTTGCCATGCAAGGCCATATTTACAGCTTTTGGTTTGGGGACATAGGCTATTTTTTTTTTCTGCTTACCCTAAGGCCAGAAATCCTATATTTTGACTTTCACAGGTCATATTCTATTTGTCACAGTGACTCAACTTTGCCTGGTATGATGGGAGCTGTGAAGATGGGCATGTCATTGGCATGTTGGCAGAGAGGTCACCCACCCTACAGCTATTTTGTATGTGTGTATGCATGTGTACTTTTCTGTGTGTGTGGTGTGTATAAATGTGCTTACATGTAGAGGCCAAAGGTCAACATTAGGCCAAAGGTCTTCATCTATTGCTCTCCACATTTTTTTTTCTTCTTTTTAAAGACAGGGTTTCTCTGCATAGCCCTGGCTGGCCTGGAAGTTGCTGTATAGACCAGGCTGACTTCAAACTCATAGATCTGCCTATTCCCCCTCACTTTTAAATTCCTGGGCCCTGCATCTTCTTCACATGGAAAGTGAATCTAGAAAACTTCTTGCTTTATGCATTTTCTGAATTCTTTGCTCTGGGCTCTGATGCATGGGAACATAGCTTAGGCATGCTGCTACTTCCCGAAGCCCAGGAAGCCTGTCCCGCCAGCAAATGGAGTATCTGTACACGGAGGACGCCATGCTTCATATTCTTCCCCTCTTTCCTTTTGAGCCTAGGCACATCTGAGGGTGGTTGGCGTAGGCCAGAGGGGTTTGTGAAGCTGAGCCTGTTAGGTTTCAAATTCATGAGCTGCACAGAACACCATGCTTGCTTTGCAGTGAGCAGGAGGAGCTGAGGAAGAGCTGTGGTGAGGAACCACGGAGCACAAGATGGTCTGTGTTCTGTTTTGGGAGCTGCTCACCATCAGATCCTTAGCTCTGTTGCTGTTGTGTGCTGTAGCTTAGTTCACAGTTCTCTCTCCTGGAAGGCTCTTCCTCCTCCCCTTTAGCAACTTAGCTGACTGGTCAGTGTTCAGGTCTCATTCTAGTTATTTTCTAGAGAAGTCCTCTACCCATGTCCAGTTTCTTGAGTGCTAGCTCTTTGTCCCTCTCCCTTCACAGTGCTCATAAGGACCAACCATCCATTGTGCCCTTCATTTGTGATGAGTTGGTAAATTCCTAACTGCCCCCACTTCCCTTTACATTCTGCTAGTGACTTCAGAAGACAGTGGCTGGACTCATTTTGTTCTTACTCCCCCTTAAGTTCCACAGTGCCCCAAACACGTTAATCACTTGGGATTTTTTTTTTTTTTTTTGTATGTGTAAAAGAATGATGGCTTTTTGGTGAATATGTTGTCCTAGGTAAAATGGAGTTGGTAACTTCAAGAGTGAGTGGAGGATTAGGTGACAGTGCTTTATGGACACCAAACATGCAAAGGTAACGTGTTGCCTGTGGTTGATTTGAACATCCTGTTCTTGAGAAGCCAAGTTACCCTGATGTTCCCTTGGGCATACCTACGTTCAGAAACAAGGAAGTAGAAAGGCTTTCTATGTGCCAGCTGGCTCTGGAATGCAGAAAGTTCCAGATTTGTGGTCCCATGTATTGGAACCATACATATCTTTGTTCTGGGGTGGAATGACAACATGTAGCCTGCCTAGGTGCACTGTAGCTTCAAGAGTAGCTCATTACCTATGCTCTCATCACCTGGGGCACAGCTGCTCAGGTTGAACCCTGGCTGGGGGAGGGGAGGAGCATGATTTCATAATCTTCTTTATCCAGGATCTCTGGTCTCTTGTCCTAGAGACCTCTGTCACAGGCAGAGGCATATATACAGCACCCTCTAAGGCTGTAAGAGTTATTAAGATGGGAAAGTTGAAGGATTAGATTTATGATATGCAATGGTGGATTATGAAGACTAATTTATCAAATGTCAGTGCCTGCAGCCTACAATTTACAGAAGGTTTGCTTAAGCTGAGGAGATCTGATTGGACATGCCCCTCCCCCACCACTAATGAATGACAGCTCTAATGGGATGGCTTCCCAGGCTGGCCAGCCATCCTGGGTGTTTATCTGCTTTTTATTAATTATTATTAACATAAAAATTCCCTAGAGTTCCTCCAGCCATAGTCCTCAAGATACTCAGTGCCAAGGAGCCTCCCTTGAAGGAACTGTGGTCACCTCTGGGAGCTGCTAAAGTTACCTTGGTCGGAGGGAAGGTCCCAAGTTCCTTTTCCGTGATGGGTACCGGGAACCTTATCTCAGCTTTAGACATTCACTAGAAATCTCCTAACTGACTGGTTTCAGGTCTGTGTCAGGCACTTGGGTTACAACACTGTGAGAAACCAGAAGCCTCTAGCTCAAGGGGCATGAGGAGAACTGAGGAGATACAGGAGGAGGCAACTGTGCAGTCATGACACTGTTCTCAAGGAGGGCATGAGCTCTGAAGATGCGTTCAGGAGGTTTCTCTGAGTAGGTGACAGTGAGGGAATGTGTGAGGGAAGGTGAGCCTTCCAGGTGGAGGGGGCGACACGGGCAAAGACCTGTAGAGGCCCAGGGAGGCGTGGTCTGGGGCCTAAGAAAGCCTCTTGGTTGTGACAGAAGGAGGAAGCTGGAGAAGGGCAGCAGGTAGCCCAGCCCTGGTGGCCTGCTAGGGATTTAGATCATAGGTATCTGGTGAGGTGACTGGATGGAGAAGTGACACGATCCAGGATAGATCGGAGGAGATGGGAATCTAACCGGGTGAGTTGGTTAGGAGGCCAGTGTGGTCTCTGGTAAATGAAGACAGTGGCTTACATCATGGCAGAGCAGGATGGAGAGCTGCGTCTCTGACTGGCCTGTGCTTTGCGCCACACCACTGCGCACATGGCTGGAGCCAGAGTGCAGTCATTTCTCCTCTACTCCTTCTGCAGTTGTTGGGGGCCCAGGGTCTTTGTCTTTACAGTGTCTTAGATAAAGAAGGTAGGCAGAAGGGTGTGTGTGACCTGTTTGAGTTGGCACGTCACAGCATCAGGATTTGAACCCGGTGTTCATCAGCAATGGCACTGAAATCTCCACAGTGCACCGACCCTCAGGTCTGATTGTCCTGACCAGCTGTTGAGCATGCCTCAGAGGTATGCTCACAGCCACCACACATTGTACCTGCTGTCCCTGGGCTCTTGGTATTTGCCGCCATTCTACAGGAAGAAAGATGCTTGTAGATACAGCTCAGCTGATAGAGTGTTACCTAGCATGCAGGAACACACTTGACTTTGGTCCTCTGCATCACACAAACGGCTCAGTGGTACCTGCCTGTAAGCTCAGCACTTGAGAGGTGGAGGAGAGGAAGTTCAGAGGTTCAAGATCAGCCTCTGCTTTGTAATGAGTTTGGGACCAGCCTGGAGTACCTGAGATCTTGTCTTCAAAATTAAACCAAACCAGACAGCAAGAATCTAACCGGCAAACTGAGAACAGAGAAGAAAGAAGACCAAGCAAGAAGAGGACAGAAAGCTGCTTGGTGTGAGTGGAGAGGCCGTTGGGAGAGCCGGGTAGATGATGCCTGGAGTCTGGAGCCATCAGCAACTGCAGGTTTGTCCCGGGTTGGCCTCCTCTCAGAAATGTTGCCAAGTTGACCTCAGATTCTGCTGCTGACCTCCCATTCCCTCCCAGTTCAGTAATGACAATAGACAAGGGCTCGGCAGAGCTGACAACTGATCCCTCGGAACCCCAGAGAACACGATGCAGATCATGGAGGTCCATGTGTACTCACGCTGTTCTTGCTGTTAGGCTCTTCCTTAGATTTATGTTGTGGCAGTGAGTGGGAAGCTGAAGATGGGAATGTCTCACTTTGAATGCAGAGGTGGAGAGGGAAAGATTTTGATGCGATGTCCTCTTGTTGGTCAATCAGGGTCTGTGCAGCCATACTGGAGGTCTCCTTGCCTTAACTTACCAGGTGTGGCCTTCAGGGTTAGGTGAATTCGGGCGAGTTACCTGCTGTGGCTCTAAAGCACAGGGTGTCCTTCAAGGAGGTGATTGTCTTCGGACCGAGGTCTCTTTAGGGTCAGAAAGGCATTTTTTGTTGGCTCAATGACCTAACACTAACATGCCTTCTGTCATGTTACTGGTCTGCATTAGGTGAAGAAATGATGTTTTGGCCCTGTTCCTTTGGCAGAGGCTGCCTGGAGCACTGCATTTTGAGAGACTGTAAGGCTTCATGATACTACAGTAGCAATGAATGCTGGATGGATTAGTGATGTCTGGCACGGGTATGGCTGGATGTATCACTTGGCTATCGATGTATAAAGAGTTACCCCCAAACCCAGTGGCTTAAAACAATAAACATTTTTCTTAAAGTTTCTGTGGGTCTGTGGGTCTGTGGATCAGGAGTTCAGGAGTAGCTTACTGGATGGTTCTGGATCAAGGTTATTAAGGTTCTCCACAGAGACAGAACCAATTGAGTAGATTTAGTAGAGGTAACATTCATGGGAAGATTCATTAGGAGAATTGCTCATGCAATCATGGAGGATAAGAACGTCTGTGATAGGCTGCCTGGAAGATGGAGACCTTGGCTAGGATTCTGTAGCCAGTCTCAGTTGACGTTGGAAAGCCTCAGAGCTGGAGTACCATTGGCTGTTTTCCATCTGTGGCCAAAGGCCTGGTAACCCAGGAGTGGGACTTGGGGGAGGCTTCTGGAGGGAGTGCTGGGGTCCCCATGATCCTATGGTATGGAGAAGGAAAGGCCTTTTGTGTCTGAACCCTTAGACAAATGGATGGCACCAATTTGGAGTTTAGATCTTCTCCCTCTCCTGACCCCCAGGTCTGTGTTCTCTGGAAACACCCTTCCAGACACAGCCAGAGGAACACTTTGCTGGGTCCCTCTGTAGGACTTAATCCAGACAAACTGTCATTTAACCATAATAATCATTCATGACCAGGGTTTCTCACAGGCCGTGGTTATCTGATGGTCTGTCTGGGAATGGAAGGTCTGTCTCTCTGTGTCCAGGGGCTGTCTGTGTGCAGCAAGTCTGGCTCTTTGCCATAGGAATGACCTGAGGTAGGACAGCTGTTCCCTCCCCCAACCAACAAAAACAAAAATAAAAAACAAACAAACAACAACAAAAATCCCCAAGACAGTGAAGGAGAGGGAGATAGATAGGTATAGACAGACAGACAGACAGACGATAGCTTGCACACGACTGTAATTTAGGAGTAGTTTAGAAATGGGTCCTAAGTTTACACATACGGGAAGGGGAATAGACTCCTCAAAGAAAGGAACATTTAAAAACTCAGAACGTATTTTAAAACCATCACAGAAGGCATGAGAATGCCTCTATTGCCACTCATTTGCTGTCAAGGGTCAAATGTGACCTTAGAAGGCAAATGCCTGGCCTTGAAGGTGAGGGTGGGGGAGCTACAAACCAGGATGTGTTCTAGAGGGAGGGGCAGCATTGCATAGATGAATCAGCTGCAAAGGAA
The DNA here is from genome assembly GCA_030556225.1 of Cricetiscus sungorus. NCBI lineage: Eukaryota > Metazoa > Chordata > Mammalia > Rodentia > Cricetidae > Cricetiscus > Cricetiscus sungorus. Next base: position 22,441,943 of record JANBXA010000588.1, on the reverse strand, counting down.
TGGTGTACCTGGGTGGGGCACGTCCCTGGTCAGTAGGGCTTCGAGAAGCAGAGGTGGGGGATGGGTTCAAGGTAGAGGTGACAGAAGGTGACAGGGGGTACATTGGTATTGTTTCGTTCAAGGTGGTTTGCTGAGTCCTGGTTAGCTGGTGCTACCCAGATTGCCTTAGGCTGAGGTTCGTTCTAGCTACTCCTTAGCATAGACTGAGACTTTGTCTATCAGACTTGAATGGATGGCAACTGGAGCCCAGTCAGGTATGGGCTAGGCCAACTCCTCAGGAGAGAGCCAGATGTTCTTGGTTGCTGATGCTATGGTAACCTGCTTCCTCCTCCCACCAACAGCCCTGCTGCATTGGTCTGTGTTAGGTACCCAGGACATCTTCTCAGCCCTCAGAGAGCTGTCTAGCCTTGGCATTTAGGCTTGCTTAAGACAGGCTCCTGTCTTCACCCGGAGCTTGGGCTGTCCAGGGCTTAGGAGATGCATTGTGCCTATGATGATGACATCTCAGTAGCTAAAATGGATCTGATGTTAATGAGTATGGGGAGCATGGGATGGGATATTGGATGTTGGGCCTTATTAGAAAGTTCATCCCCACTCTGCCCTAACCTGTGACCAATGGCCTTCAGGGGTGTCAGGCTGGCCAAGCCTTCAGACAGTGGTGCAGCTGGCTAAGGACTCCCTATCGTCTCCAGGGCACTCTGACTCTTGTCGTGTTATTTTGGGCCAAATGAGGCTCCTGGCCATTTCATGTGGTATTTTGGAGAAGATGCCTGGTGGCCCTGCTTTCTGGGAATCCACAGGCCTGACTTATGCCTGTACAGGCAGTGTTCAAATCCTGAAACCCTTTTTCCCCTAAGACAGACAGCTGAGGACTGAATGGCCAGGGCCCCAGAGAGGATGCTGATCTTGCCTGGCCAATGTTTTTCTTCATGAAAGACCATCCCCCTTTACATTTATGTTCTGTCTGTCTATCTATCTGTTTCTCTCTACAAAAAACTGGAGCAATTTTTTCAATGATAATTTTTTTTCTTTTCTAGGTGACCATATAAGCATATTTGAATCTCAGACTGATGATAATTAAAGAAGCACACAACTAGTCATTTTAAAATTCAGCTGTTTTACTTAATTGATTTTGCCTCCAGACCCAGAGAGAGAGAGAGAGAGAGAGAGAGAGAGAGAGAGAGAGAGAGAGAGAGAGAGAGAGAGAGAGAGAGAGATATGGAGGGAGGGAGGGAGGGAGGAAGGGAGAGAGGAAAGAGAGAGAGACAGGAGAGAGAGAGGAACAGGGAAGCAAATCCTAGAGGGAGACAAGTTTCCATGAGGGACTGGAGGCAGCCGAGGGCCCTGCTTGTGAGTCTAATTGCTGAAAACGCCACCGTTTGTTTCTGCTAATGGCTTTCTGCCGAGAGAGGGCTAGGGAATGAGGCAGGTCCTTGGCGATTGGAGAGGAGGGGCAGCATTTGTTTCAGCTGCACGGGGGGTATAATTCTGCTTTCGGGACAGGGTCTATTTTTCCTTACTATCTATCAGCATAAAGTACTTTCACTGAACACTTTGAATTAAGGTTCCATTTAGAGATACTTTATTCATATTTAATTACAGGCTGTAGCACCGATCTTTAATTACCTTTTTTTATAAGCCAGCTAGGAGCATCCACTAGCGATCAATTATTGTGTGTGTGTATGTGTGTATGTGTTTGCATGAGCATGGGAGGGTGGAGGAGTTACTTAGTTAGAGAAGGAAAGATGGCTGCACAGATGCTTGGGGCTTGGGGTGGGACAAGGGGTTTGCCCCTCAGATGTCTCACACCCTTTCTGTGACTGCTTCTGGTGAAACTGAGAGTTTGCTAGGCCTGGCTCAGATGCTGAGTTAGCAGCTTGGGCTAGGAGGAATCTTGGGGTCTTTCTCATCTCCTTGATGGGGAAGGAGTTTGTGGGGACGGGCCCGTCCTGTCCCTGGGTGAAATGGCAAGCCTGGCTTCCTCTCATTCTGGAGATTAGGATCTGCTTGCCTCAGCCCTTTTCTTCCTCCACTTCCCTGTGGGGAGCTCTTGGCAGCTGTTCTTGTCACACAGCCCCAGAGATGCCATGTCACTCTTTGGTTGCAATGACTCAGCAGTGTCCCTGCAATGACACAGGTTTGAAGCTGGTTGTCCTTCTCAGAGAAGGAGGTGATGTTCCCTGGGCCAGGCAAAGGCTAGGGTTAGGGAATAAGGCCACAGGAAGCTTTGGCAAGGTCCAGAGCTCCGCCTTGAGAATTGGTGTCTTTGGTGGCCCTCCAGTCATTACTCACCTCTACAGGGATCTGTGTGGACCTCATAATGCAGTAGCAGAAGCTCTGCTTTGTACTGTTCCTGAGTCCTTATTCCAATAAGGGAGTAAGGGGAGCCTGAAACCCACAATTTCCATGTCTGTAAGGGGCTCTGGGCATGTGTCTCCCTCAGTCACCCCTTTGGGTACCTGAGAGCACATATTAGAGTACCTTCAGTTGTCTCTGTCACAAAACTTTGCTCAAATTGACTCAGGCAAGCAAGCAAGCAAATGGAAAAGGAATTACAGGATAGGTATTGAGGGATGGCTAGATCAAGGGACTAAAACTAACCAGGATTTATTCCCCATTTCTTGACTCGGCTCCCTTTGTTTCTATTCTCTGACCCTTGGCATGCCCAGCGTTGTATTTTCCTTCTCAGATTCAACAGAAAGTGCATCACCTCCCACCGTTTAAACAGACACAGAAAAATTGAGTCTGATTGGGTGAGTTTGAGTCTGATTGGACTAGTTGGGCCACGTGTCCACTTTCTGAGCCAGTCAGGGTGGCTGGGGCTGCTGAGGGTTCCCACAGGCCAGGCTGAGGTCTCACCTGGAGTAACAGTGAACTCTGCCCAGGTAAAGTTCAGACACTGTATATACTTCCCCTGTTTTGGACAGCAGTCATTGGAGTGTTTGTGTTAGTAGCTTTGTGGGAAGGGGAAGGCTGAGCAGTATGGAGGGGAAAACCAGGTTGATTCTGCTCTCCAGTGGAGAGGACACTGTATTTAGCCACTCAGCAAGTACTTGCCTGACTCGGACTAGTTCTGTCCATGTACAAATTGCAGGGTTACAGCAGTGGCAGAAAGCCTAGAACTCCCAGGGCAGGGAAAGGCAAGTGTGTTGTTGGGGGGAATAAGGAAATTAGACACCAGGATGGGGAGAAACTATCAACTGGAGGGCCGTCTCTCATGACCAACATTTGAGACCCTTCCCTGATGCCTGGGTCTTGTCTTCTGGGAATGTTGGTAAATGTAACGAAACTTAGTGGAAGGTATAGGATCATGGCAGGGAGGTGGGAACCATTTGTGATGTGAGATTAACAGGGAACTCCTGGCAAGCAGAACTGGGATGAATGGTAGCTGTGGGGCATTTGGCATCTCAGATTTGAGGAGCGAAAGGGTCAGGACAAGGTGGTTGGAAGTGGGGACAAAAGCAGGAAAAGGGTGGGAAAGAGGACTAGATTGACCTTGAATAGGAACCTATGGGGAAGCAGAGGCATGTGATTAATTGCAATAAATATATTGGTCTGTATTTGTCTGCAAAAATCGCCAAACTTTCTGGAACTCAGGCTGTTCAGAGCCTTAAAGAAATAGAGAGGATTTGAACCACAACCTTTGTCTATCCATAAAAAATATTTCTGGGGGGGTGTTTTTCCATCTAGTAGGATATTTGTAATTAGACCATGTGGTGGTGACCAACTAGTCAGAAAGAACCAATATGGCAGTTCTGAAAGAAGAGGAAGGGAGGAAGAAGGCAGAAGATGCGAGAGTAAGGGTGCACTTTCTACTTCATGCTGAGAGAAACTGAGGCACAGAAGAGGCAAGGGGACTCACAGAGGCTCACTTTAGGTCTCTCTGGCAGACCCAGGATCCTGCTAGGGTGTGGCCAGGCCAGCAGTGGCTCAGAAACCCACGTTGAGGCTGCTGCTCTGGCAAAGGTAATTGGTGGCTATGATTTTAAGCCTCCCGCTCAAGGTCTCTGAGCTCTCTAGGTTTTGGGATCAGAACATCTTCCATTTGGCTGGTTGTGCTCATCTGGCCCAAGTTCTGTTAACTTTTTTTTTTTTTTTTTTTTTTTTAATATTTTATTATGTACACAACATTCTGCCTCCATACCCATATGTATCTGCACACCAGAAGAGGGCACCAGATCTCATCACGGATGAGATGTGAGCCATCATTTGGTTGCTGGGAATTGAACTCAGGATCTCTGGAAGAGCAGACAGTGCTCTTAACCTCTGAGCCACCTCTTCAGCCCTCTGCTAACCTTTCATGATCTATGTGTGAAGGTTCAGCAGACTCAGCGGTGGATGGTTCAATGGGCAGATGATACGCAGTCTTTCTTTGGCTGTTGACTGGGGTTACAGGACTCCTGTGCAGACATGCCCTTCACATGTCCTGTCTCATCCATGTGCCTGGTATGAATCCCGACCATAGCAAAATGGCCAGCTGGGACCCACACAACCGATAAGGCAGTAAAATCTGCTGTGGGACACTGAACAGCTCCGGCTCATGGTCCCTCTGACTCCCCCTGTCACCGAGTTAGGCCACCTTCCTCTCAATTACTCTGTTCTCTTTCCACTCCTGACAGATCCATGATTTGTTCCTGAGCTTCGATGACACCCCTCTGGGGGCAGCCTCCCTGGCCCAGGTCCATAAGGCGGTGCTGCACGATGGCCGGACCGTGGCAGTGAAGGTCCAGCACCCGAAGGTCCGGGCGCAGAGCTCCAAGGACATTCTCCTAATGGAGGTGGGCGCTCCCCCTCTCTCTTTCCTGTTCCTCTGTCTTGGTTTTTCTCAGGAGCCAGACAGCCTCTCTGATACTTACTCAGGCTGGTGGGTGGACTCTGGCCTCTGAGGGACCGAGTGGGAGAGGAGAGCTGAGGCACGACCAAGGCTGTGTCATAAGAACTTGGACTCACACCCTGGTAAAGTTGGTCAGGTCTTGATTTGTCCTGAAAGTGCTCTCGGGCTATGTCTCAGAACGCGGTGAACAGCTGATGGGGCCAGGCTGATTCAGGTCCTGATGGGGACCTGAATCACAGGGAGAGATGCAGTAGAAATGGAAGGAACCAAAGGTGGTCTCCTCAGGGGGGGCTGGGAGACCAAGTTGCATCATAATGGTTTAGATTATAGCATGAGAAAGTATGTGATAAGCCGAGGCACAGAAAAACGGTGTGGTAGAAATATTTATGCAGATGACTCATTTGCTTATATGACATTTGCTTTGAATTAAGAAACTTACCTTCTTGCTAATGGCCCTTGGGAAGTCGCAAGAGGGCCTGTGTGCTCCTGAAATCTTCTACATGTGTGTCCAGAGGAAACGCATGTACTCCTGTTACTGGAGAAGAAGCCAGTGCTTCTACATGGAGGTCAACAGTCTGTTGACCCCACGTGCCCGTTTCTGTCCTAGTCTCTCTTCCATCCCTTCTTAATCTAGATTCAACCAAGGTCTCTTCTCACTGTGTATTAAGCAGGTGCTGAGGGCATGTGAGTAAGAGAGCTCTGTCCCCGCCCTCCCTCCTAGCACAGGAGACTGTTTGTAAACAAACAGCCATCAAGTAGGAACCTGAGCTTTTAGCCACTGAGTCAGGGTGTGTGAAGTCGACCAAGGGCCTTCCCTTCATGGTTAGTATTCTTGTGGACTTGGAGGACTCAGTGAGACTGCTGGCCAGTGCATGGATAGCCCAGCCTGTGGGAGGGTAGCCCAGCATGTGGGAGGCCCTCCCCCACCCAGGCTTATAGAAGCAGAGGGACCTTGGAGAATTCCCACTAGCTTAGATGGTGGGAGGGATTGGGAATGAGGCTGGGAATACAGACAGGACAAGAGAGGACCCTTATCCCAGGCTCAGCTGTGCAACAGTAGCCATAGTCAACAATGACATACTTGTGCGACTGACAACATCTGAGTTTTCTCAGTGTTCAGTCGGGGGAACCATTTAAGAATTCTAATCAGGGGACTGTCATGATCAGATACGCACTGGAAATAAAAGCGTGTTGGCAGCCAGGGGACTGCATTGGGAAAGCACAAAGTCTGTGCAGGCAGGAGACTAACTGAAGGGCTGCTGTGATGGAGTGAGAGAAGTCAAGTTTGAAGCAAGGCAGTGTACAGTGTTGTGGGGATAGAGGAGGAGTCATCGGACTTTGCAACTAGCTCTTCATGGGGAGGAGCTGAGGAGGAGGTAGAGGTGTACCTTAGGTTCCTGGAGTAAGTTATTACCTTGGGGCATCTTTGCCTATGTCTATCAGCTAGAGTCTAGTTGGGGAAAAAGAAATTGCTCTAGGCCAGAAAAGTAATAAGTATATGGGGGTCCCCGAAGCATTGTTGCAGCCATTTTGGAGAATAATTTTCCAGAATTACTTAACATTGTCATGTGGAAGGCCAAACCAGGAAGGCACTGGGAATGGTATTTGGGGCTGGGGGAGGGAGGTCTTAGAATTGTTAGGAAGAGCAGCTATGAAGGTGTGAGGGATGAAGGAGAATTGAGACCCAAGGAAGAGGGGGCTCAGTATAAAATCCTCCTGTCCAGTGTTCAACCATGGGAGGCCGGGGAGAGTTAGCCTAAAGTGTAGACTCCAGTGCTTCTGAGACATGAGTAGGCCTTCCATAGCTAATGGGGAAGGGGTATGGGAGACTCAGCAGAGAGACATAATTAAGACGGCAAGTCCAGGAGGACACTCAAGAGTCCGGGCACCAAGAGCACAAAAAGCCTTTGGCCTTTGATGGGTCTTTGCTTTGGACATAGAAGGCGCAAGGCTGAGCATAGATGAGTGTGTGGGGCCCTGGAGAGGGGAGGGAAGGTGGGCAGCAGAGTGTGTACCAGCCTGATAGCCTCTATTTTTTCTCTGCTGTAGGAGGCCAGACCATCTGCCAAGAATGAGAGGGTAGGAGGTGGCATTGGAGGCTTGAAGGGGGTGAAGGTTTGGAATAGCTGCTGCATGTCTGTCAGAGGGAGTGATGGGCTGAGGGACCAGGACTATAGGGTGGCCTCGGTCCTGTGCTGCAGACCTAAGGTTTCAGAGAATCTCTTGGTAGCTTAAGACATGGTCACGAGAAGGAGAGAACAGGGGCCATGGAGGATGCATGGGTTTATGATGTCTCTAAGCCAGGCAAGAGCCTACCTTTGCCCAGCAGAGGTATCATAGCCCCCTGGGCCAGAAGGAGAGCTGCCACTTACTCTGTTCAGATCCTCAATGGCTCCTTAAGGAATGGTGGCCATAAAGTCAGTGGCGATAAGAGCAGTATTAAGGTTTGGCATCTTCCTTCCTGAGGTAAGCGTCAGATGCTTTTGTTGAAATGTATACCTGGCAGGTCCTCTGCAGAGCACCCACTGTCCTGGCAGTGGCTGGGAGGGCTATGGTTAGGGGCACAGGATGGCCTGATGCTGCTACCCATACAGCCATCAGCAGGAGTGGGACCAGGCTGGATCCTTGGTGGTAAAGTTCTGTTCTGGTTACCTTTCTCCACTGAGAAACCCAATTAGAAAACTTCTGTTGCTTGACACTTGAAATTAATTTTTTATCCCCAAGTCCAGATCTAAATGATATCTTTAGGGAGGCAGCCCTAGGAAGGTGCTTAAGCATTCATGGCAGGAGGAGAATGGTTTATTTCTAGGGGACATTAAGGCCACTTTAGGTACCAGAAGCTTGTGGGCAGGTGTAGGTGGCTGGCTTTTCTGCATAGACTGTTGGGCTTCCTTCCATGTCAATCCCAGCTATTGGGTGCATTCAGGCTTGCCTCTTCCTGTTGGAAGGGCAATCTGATTAAAGTAATTCCTACTGAACAGAGAGGGACTGATGGGCTTAGCCTCTGGATATTTGCTTCTTTTAGGAAGGCAAGCTTATGAATCTAGCATTTTTCCCATCTAATGATGGAGGGCATAGAGGCTTCGTGGATTGAGAGTTTTGAGAGTGAAGATGTGAAGACTATGGGCTGTCCTGCTAGGATGCTTTTGGCTGCCACAATCAGAGTATCCACAGAGAAACGAGGCAGATGGGATACCCATATCTTCTCAGCCATGGAGGCACCTATGCCCCAGTTGTTCCAAGGCTGACTAACCCGGCACCTCATTGTGGTTTGTAAGGACTAAGGTTCTTCCCACCTTTAGTTGGCCATCAGCTTCCTCAGCCTTCCTGGCATCTCCTAACAGTGTTCCTCATGGGCCCCAAATAGCTGCACAGCTCTGGTGTCATCCAGATGCCAAAGAAGACCTGCTCTCTCTCTCCCGTATATTTTTTTTCCAAAAAAGTGTTCCCTGGGAGTCTCTGCACTTGTTGCTGCTTGAAGTAATAATACCAAGACTGTTCTGGCACAAATTGTCCTGGTGAGAGGAACAAATCACCTTGAACGACACAAGCCTGTCCAGTCTCACCTTCTCAGCGAAGCGTGTCTTCCCTTGTTACAGCAGGTTGTTCCTTCCTGCCGGCTCCATCCCGCCTACTGCCAGTCTGGGCCCACAGCTGCATCAGCCCCAAATAACACTCAGAGTCTCTGTATTTGATACAATCCTGTTGACCAATTACCATTATTGTTTATGGGCTAGCTCTGTCTTAATTATTAACCCATTTCTACTTATCTAAGTATTTCCACGTGGTCATCTTATCAGGGAGCCGTGGCAGGCATCCTGCTTCTTCCCTGGGCTACATCTCGACCCCAACTACTTCCTCTCTCCTCCTCCTGGTCTCCTAGCCCCGCCTATCTTGTTTCCTATTGGCCACAGAGCTTTATTAACCAGTATGAGAAACATATATACAGAATAACATCTCCCACCATTCCCTGATAGATAGGAGGATGTGCTAGTATCATCTTAGCCAGAAAGGTGGATGGGAGAGGTGGCTCCTGGGTTGGTCCCCAGGAACATGTGTCACCCTAGGATTTGCAAATCGGGCCATACCCTTGGGGATGGGGACTGTCTCTTGGACAGAGTGTAGCGAGATGCTGGAGAAAGGGAAGTCACTCAGAACATAGCACCTGACAAGTCTGATGACACCGGTGACTTTGTGCAGAAGAGAGAGGCTCAGCCAGGGATACTTTTCAGCTTTGTCATTATCACCCGATACTGTCCTCTGAGCAGTTGGGGTAACTCCACTTCTGGATGCACAGCTAGGGACGCTTATTGATTTGTGTAGCTGCTTAGAGCCAGACTAATTGGGCCCCGAGATTGGAACAGTGATTCAGCAGGAAGGACTGAGGGGACGGGCACCATCTTTCCATCAGCTGGCCAGCGCTGCAATTCTTTCCTACCCAAGGTGGTGGGGGCCCAACAGGCCATATACGTCGCCATGGTCTCTGCTGGAGCAGAGTGGAACTTGGTGGGTTCTGAGCGGGTACTGAGCCTTTCATCTCCATTTCCCACAGCACCACCCTATGTCATGGTCCTCCCATCCCCCATTGTCTATGGGGCTTCTGAAGCTGATGGAGACGGCCCTTACTCTGTCGCCCCCTAGGGATCTAAGTCATGGCCAATGCCCGGCCATGCATGTGCCACGGTCTGATGCATTGAGGCAGAGCTTTCTGGCCTGAGTGCCAATGTCTGATCTATTGCTTGATGTCACTTGGCCTTTCACAAGGATCTTTTAAAGAAATGACTGGTGACAGTTCTCTTCTTAACTTTTAAGTAGCATTTTCCCGGTGTCTGTCATCTTGTTGCTTTTCTAAATGTGCTGATTGAACAGTGGGTGGCAAGGTAATTCCTGGATTGGCACAGAATCCAGCAGCCAATTTTAGTTAAAAGAAACAGATACATAAATACGCAGGGATGTAAGCCATCCCATGGGCAATTGTGTTCACTCTGTACCTTTGTGTTCTAAAAGGCAAGAGCTTTAATAACTTTACCCGGAAAAAGGTGGACACAGCCAGTGGCAGGTGCTTACTTAACCCTGAGCTGACGGCGGTCCATCCTTGTCAGCACTCATCTTTACCAGCTCGGACCAGTGTGGGCCTCGTCTCTGTGTGCCAGTTTCCACCGTGTGATGTCTTACCTTACGGCGTTTGATAGCAGTAACCTCAGCTGCGCTTTGCCGACTGCACAGCTCTTTCTGCGCCTCACCCAAGCTTCCTATTTGTATTAGCTCACACTGTCTCATAGACTTCGGGACTCTGGAAAGGGCGGAGAAAAACCTGGGTCCTGATTCTGTCCAGGCAGCTAGAAACTGTTTCATGTGCTCAGGGCTCCCAGAAGCACTTTCCTTCTTTGTAAAGTGGGCAGGATGATTAAATGAGAGAGAGCGTGTCTGCAAAGTTCCGTGTAGCACAGAGCTGGCAAATCGTGGGCACTCAGTAATGAGTGCTTTCATTTTTTTTTTTTTTTTTTTTTTTTTTATAACTAAATGTCACTGTTGGTGCACGACTTTGATCCCAGCACTCGGGAGGCAGAGGTAGGAGTTTCAGGCTAACCTGGTCTACATAACTAGCTCTAGTAGACCCAGGACTACATAGAGAGATCCTGTTTTCAAAAACCCAATAAATAAGTAAATATGTAAGTAAATAAAAACTGGTACTTGCTTTCAAGCTTCCACATTATTCTATTTTTCCATTGTATATGTCTCACAACTGATTTTTCTCTATTGTGAGGCAATTACTATATAGGAAAATAATTTCATTACCTATATCTTTCTTTTCTTTTTTTTTGATGGAGATTTCTCATAGCCCAGGCTGTTTGTGAACTCAGAGCAATTTTGCCCCAGCCTCCCTCATGCTGGCATCACCAGGCATGGGTCACGGTATCTTGCTCTATTTTGATTACTCCACTTTGAAGGAGGCATTAGTGTCCCACTGTTCCTTGATTGATAAGGCTCCAGATTTGGAAACGGATTCTCAGTTACTCTATGGTTCTCTGGAATTCAGAGGTAACCCTTTTCTGACCCAAATCTCCAAAACAAAACCTAGCCCATTCCCATCCCTCAGCTAGGAATGTGATTGTCTGGAGGAGAAGCTGAATACTTTGAGGGTGTTTGTGTACTCATTTGCTGGTTCACTTTTTCATTCACGCGAGTGTCCAATGAACACCTGCAAGTGTGGTCTTCGTAAGAGCTGGCTGCTGGTGGAAACACTGGCTGCTATGGAGAAAGTGCATTTTGGGAGAAAAAAAATGGAAAAGGCAAACAGAAGACAACACCTGTTTTATTTTAAGTCAGTTGCATCTGTTGTCAAAAAGAAACCAAAATGAGTCTACTTAGGTCGGGCTCTTGGATGGATGTGCATGAACACAGAGGTGAAGTAGGGCTTTCTTTGCTCTTGTAAGTCAGGAAAAGCGAGAGGAGAAGCAGCCAAGCCCATGTACCCCAAGTCTCTCCCCTTCCTCTTCTTCACCTAGTGAGTGTTAGAGGTTGGGGAACCCCCAAAGTTAGGGGCAAAACTGTGTGCTTCCTGGCCGTTACGACATCAGAACTTTGAGTTGGCCACCCCACATAGGGAGATGGTGATATGCTGTAACTGTGAGACTGATGACTTCCCTAACAAAATAAAAAGTTATGTATATGGTGTGTATGCATGCATGCATAGGTGTGTGTGTGTGTGTGTGTGTGTGTGTGTGTGTGTGTGTGTGTGTGTTTGTGTGTGTATGCTTCTGGCTTAGTTAGGGTTTTTTATTGTTGGAAAGCGATACCATGAGCACAGCAACTCTTATAAAGTCAACATTTAATTGGGGCTTGCTTACAGTTTCAGAGGTTTAGCCTGTTATCATCATGGCAGCATGCAGGCAGACATGGTACTGATTAAGTAGCTGAGAGTCCTACATCTTGCAGGGAACAGGAAGTTGACTGAGTGTCACATTGAGTGGTATCCTGAGCACAGGAAACCTCAAAACCCATTCCCCCAGTGGTACACTTCCTCCAGCAAGGCTCTGTGTGTGTGTGTGTGTGTGTGTGTGTGTGTGAATATGTGTGTGTGTGTGTGTGAATATGTGTGTGTGTGTGAATGTGTGTGTGTGTGAATATGTGTGTGTGTGTGTTTGAATGTGTGTGTGTGTGTGAATATGTGTGTGTGTGTGTGAATGTGTGTGTGTGTGTGTGTGTGTGTGTGTGTGTGTGTGTGTGTGTGTGTGTGAATATGGGTGCCTGCTTGCCATGGCATTGTGTGCAGGTCAGAAGACAACACTCTCAGGTCAGGGTTTCCCCTTTCACTGTGGATTCTGGAGACTGAACTCAAATAATCAGGATGTACAGTTAGTTGAATTTCTCTCACTGCCTGCAAACCTCTCAGTTTGAAGGACAGAGTTTCCCTTTATCCAGTTTGATTTTTCATGGTTTTCAGGTGTCTGTGGCTCACGTACCCACAGCCAACCACAGTCAGTTCAGCACAAGAAGATATTTTGAGACTGCATCTGTATAACTTTTATTACAGCATATTATCATAATTACTTATTTTTCTTATACTTCTGCTATGCCTCATTATGAGTTATAAGCATTTATGAATAGGAAAGAACAGCACATAAAGGACTTGGTATCATGTGCAGTTTTGGATGCCCTCCGGGTTCTTGTATTCTCCCCATGGTAAGAGGGCGTATGTAACCACCGAGGGACCCACCACCCACAGAATGACTTGGAACCCAGTTCTGCGAGCCCTGTGAAGGTTTGGGGTTATGAACTAATGTACTAATTAGTTATTAGCAATGAATATTAATAAAGTGTCTGCCTTTGTGATGAATGGCATAGAGTACTTACTAATGGTGACCAATAGCATTAGGAATGCCTAATTATATGAATGATTAGTGATTAAAAAAAGCCTTTAAAATACCTTTCAGTATGCTTGGATATTAAGGATAATTAAAAATTTCACAAATAGCAGGAACACACAGAAAGCAGTGAGTAATGGCTGCTTGGTCAGCAGCTTCCCCGGTATAGACCTGTGTAGGCTACAGCTACCTCCCTCCCTCTGTGTAGCCGGGTTTGGTCCAAGAGGTCAAGTCCTGATAAGGGAGGTCACAGATAAGGGAGGTCACTGTGCTGCTTTCCTCTAGGTGAGGCCCAGCATTCAGACCTGAGCAAAATGCCCCGAGTTTTGTTGTTTGTTTGTTTGTTTCTGAACTTGGACCCAGAGACAGGAATTCAGCTGCTTTTAGTGGCTCTGGTGCCCCAGGCTGGGCTTAGATCTAGGACAGCCACTTGTATGTTTGTGTACTTGCTCTATCCCTACTTCAGTGGCAGCTGAGGACCATCTGAAGATGCCTGATGAGATGCGGAGCCTGGGGGCTATTATGTCCAGTGCCTGGGTCTGATGCACAGTACCCTGGTCACTGCCCCCTTCTTGTTTGATGCAACACAAACTGAAACACAACAAATGAAGCCAGTGGGTGTAAGGTCACAGGTCTAGCCCGAGAGTGACCGGACAAGACTAAAAAGAAATTAGACAATGTCCCAATGTAATTAAAAATGGTTTTGTTAGAAATTGACCATAGTAACCCATGTGATTGTTCTTAGAATGGCACCTGGTACATCACAGAGATCACAAGTTTTCAAAACAAAGCAGCAAATGCCTTTTGGGTGATGGCTTTCCCATAGATATTTGAATTTTCTTTTTCTCACATGTATCTAGTACAATGTGCATAATCTGAAACCAGCAGAAATGGAGGCATGGAACCAGCCTGTTAGTGGGGGCTCAGTTGAGTCCTTCTGGGGATTGGAAAGGGAAGGTGGGGAGTGAAAGGGACATTGACACTGAGTCCCCACACCTATGGGGGTGTGGTATGTGCCTGGCTCTTGTCTTCTGCCTCTGTTCATCATCAAACTCACATCATCAAACTCAAACTCAGATCCAGCTAGAACTCCAAATCCCCTGTTTCATAACTTCACCACTCAAGAATCCACGGTGAACCCGTGTCAAAATTCTATGTTTTTCATCTATATGGACAAACCTTTGTCTTGCCAAGCCTGTGTGTCTCTTTATTTCAATGACTTTAATCACAAAAGGCCTTATTTTATGCAGACAACAGAAAATAAGGCAGGGTTAGAAATATCCCTTATCAAAAATGCTAGGGACCAGGAGTATTTTAGGCTCTTTTGGATTATGGAATTTTGCACCTATATATAATGAGGCATCTTGGGGATGGTCCCATGTCTACAGACAGAATTCATTCATGTCTCATGTGCATTTTATACTCATAGCCTGAAGGTAATTTCACACACTGACTTCAGTGCTCTTGTGTGTTGAATGCAGCCCGTGATGAGGTCAGGTGTGGTAGTTTCCATTTGTGATGTCATTTGGACATTCAGGAAGTTTCAGATCTTGGGGCATCTCTGATTCCAACACTTTGAGGCAGGCATGCTCAGGCTGGATGGTAACTTCTTCAGCTCCAGCCATACAGCTAAAGGAAGTGAAAATGACAGCGAGTGCTGAAACACCTCCTCCACTCTTTATAATTGGTGGAGAACAACTCTGGGCGAGGGATTCCAGTCAGTTGTTGAGAACTTACCTACCTACCTACCATGTGCAAGGCCTTAAGTTTAGTCCCTAGACCCCCAAACAACAACAAAATAACATCAACAAAATAAGAACAAATATGGGAGTGGCCTTGGGAGCCTGGTAGACCCACCTGGAACTGGCCTCAGGCTTCCTTGCTGGGCAGATATGGGAAAAAAAAAAAAATCACAGGAACTCTCAGAGCCCCGATTAGTGACATGACATGTACCTACATGTCTCCCATAATTATGTGGATTCAGAGAAACACTGGTGCTCATCACAGTGCTGGGTACCAGCCAGGGAGCACCTAGCTAACGGTCGTCAAGGTTACTTCTGGCTGCTGGTAGCTTCTCATCATCTTGGATTTGGTACAGTTATAGTGACAGAGTCCAGGAAAACAGTTGCCCCTGGTACGTGTCTTCTAGGGGAGATCCAGGTAGGAAGTGTACCTTCCTTGGCTAACACCATGGGCTGACTGACAGGTTGCTTGGTGGATTTCAGGTGCTTGTCCTGGCTGTGAAGCAACTCTTCCCAGAATTTGAATTCATGTGGCTGGTGGATGAAGCCAAGAAGAATCTGCCTCTTGAGTTGGACTTCCTAAACGAAGGGAAAAATGCAGAGAAAGTGGCCCACATGCTTAAGCACTTTGACTTCCTAAAGGTAGGATGGCAGGGCAGTGTGGGGTGTGATTGAGCCCCTCTCACCTGGATATTCCCACTTAGAAGGTGTGAGTTGGGACATTTCTTTGCCAAAGCTTCCTACTTAAGGTGAGTGATAGGTAATTGGAGACCCACATTAAAGCCCTTGAAGGAGATTTCCAAAAGAATGAACCCTAGTGTGACTGTTGACCTGCCAGTCAAGCAAACCGATCTGTTCACTGCGTGATTGACACTGAGTACCCCTGTGGGACTGTGTGCTGTGGCCTCTGTCTCCATAGAGCAGCGAGTGATACTGGTGACGGTGACAGTGATAGCTAACACTACTGCATTTGGATCCTGTTCTAAAGATACTTACTGCATTTGCTCATGTGATACTCAGTTCTGTTACAAAGTGTTCCTAGCCATCACGACAATGTACAGAATTGTTCAACAGAAACCTCAGAGCTCCTGAGAGAAAAAGGCCTGGGGTGCAACACCCTAAAACCTCCATGATACAGAAAAAAGTGCAGGGCCTCAAACGTGTGTCCACTTGCGTGTCCCATTTTTCTTATTCCTTTTCCTGTATTTATTGTTGTCTTGATCTCTTGCTATGGTAGGCACTGCAGGGTGGCCACTGCTCTAGAAATTTACCACTTAATGGGAGCAAGCAGACCCATGTGTTGTCTGTCTTTCAAAGTGTTTTGCACACAATGGACACTTATCTTCATTTTTGCTGGCTTCCCATGAGGAAGTGCTTAATCCACCCAGGACAAAGAGCTCAGAGGGCTTCCAAAAAGTGTTGACTGTAGAGAGGGGACAGCAGTGTTTAGTGAGTGTGTTAGTGTATCAGGACAGTGCTGATACATCCTGGTGGTGGCCTCTTCCAGCCCATGCCCGAACACTGTGTCTTAGGTAGAGTTCCCGTTCTAGCCCAGCTTCTCTGACTGTGTCTGCTGCTCACCTCAGAGTTTCTGCCACCTTTTACCTGGCAGAGGTGCCCCTCAGTGCCAGAGCGCTGAGCCAGACAACCCAACAATCTCCTCCAGTGTTTCCATGGAAACAGCAGAATCATCCCCTGGCTGGAGCCAGCTAGCAACTGCCAGTCCAAGACATGTAATAATAATAACAACAACACAGATTTTTGAAACAAGGATGCCAAATTGGTAAATAATTGACATACTGATCTGACCCACGGCTGCCAGAACTCACATACCATTCCTAAGACAATGGAGGAATGAAGGCTCCGGAGTAATTAATTTTGCCTAAGCACATCATAAGCAGGAAGCAAATTTTGTGCTGCAAACCCAGCTCAGCTTCTAAAACTGTAGATAGATTGCTCTTGTACGCTGGCACCCCATCACAACATCTGTGCGTAATTAAGCCTCAGCAAAGAGTTTGCCTCTCATGTGCGAGGCCTCTTCTAGTGCTTAAGGGGGGGTTTAATAACCTCGACCCTTCACAGTGAATCTTTGGGCTTTAGAGAGGAGGCCAGGAAAAGGTGAAGGGCAGCCAGACTGAACAGTATGGAACTGAGCATTCATGGGCCAGGGCTGTGCCAGCCAGTCAGGCTTGTGATTAACCTGAGGCGTTGTTGGGGACATACAGGAAGGGAGAAACTGTCTGAGCAGAGCATAGGTTTGGAACTGGAAGAGATAAGAGCATGCCTGTGGGTAGAGTGGGACAAGAGTGGGTTGCTTCGGGCAGGGTCATGCCAGAGTATCTCTGCATGAGGTCAGGAGCCTGAGGGATATGTGCACTTTTGGAGAAATGTCATAGCTTATTAGACTCTCAGATGAGCAACACGTATGATAACAGCTGACCTTTTAACGTGTTAGACACTTCTAGAAGTGTTGCACATGTATTTCCTCTTTAATCCTTAACAGCCCCATGGTGTCGTTTTAAACCCCATGTCATCAGTGGGGAAGCAGAAGTCCCCTGTATCAAGTCATCAGCCTAGGGTTACACAGTGAACCAGCAAGGGACAGAGGCAGGGTTAGGGCGGAGAGAGCCATGGCTTAAAGCTCACACGTCAAACTGCCTTTGTACTTCTTGTAAAAATTTTGAATCACAGAGACACGTAAGTTTGCATGAGTGTATTGCATTGACTCAGCCCCGAGATGGATCTGAACCCTCATGAGTCACTGTGTAGCCATCACAGGACAACCGGTGTTTGACCAGCAGGTCAGCGTCTGGTGTCTCCATGCCCACTGTAAGTAAGGTGGAGCAGCTTCCTCCATAACCATCAACACTATCTTATCAGGGGTGCACTTGTGTTACGGTAGGTTCCTCCCCGCCGGCCTCCCGGACCTGCCGCCATGGTCCTGCAACCACGTGTGCCCCAAATAACACTCAGAGACTCTGTATTTGATACAATCCTGTTGGCCAATTGCCATTATTGTTTAAGGACTAGCTCTGCCTTAATTATTAACCCATTTCTACTTATCTAAGTATTTCCACGTGGTCGTCTTATCGGGGAGCCGCGGCACACATCCTGCTTCTTCCCCGGGCTACATCTTGACTCCAACCAACTTCCTCTCTCCTCCTCCTGGTCTCCTAGCCCCTCCTATCTTGTTTCCTATTGGCCACAGGGCTTTATTAACCAGTATGAGAAACATATATACAGAATAACATCTCCCATCACACTTGGATGCAGAGAGACTATGCATGTGTCCACAGCAAGTGGGAGGCTGAGCTGTGTTCTGCCTGGCCAGGCTCTGACTGCAGAAGGAATGTACCACAGGGGAGAGCTGAGGGTCTAGACAAGCCACAGCACAGGGACAAAGCAGAGAGAGGTTCAAGGCCAGGCCCCACCATGAGGCCAAGGCTACCCAAGGGCTTGGAAATTTTTTATAGACTGCTTCTTGGGTTGGGATGGTCTTGATGTGGGAGCAGGTGGAACCCTCAGATGGGTCTCTATGGGGCTGTACTGTGTGACCTAGATCATGGGACAGGGCCCCATGGACCAGTGGTGGCCCTGCTGGGGCCATTGAGGACATGGTGAGATGTCTCCCAGAGCTTGCTTTCTTTATTGCTGTGCACCTATGTTTGTCTCTAACTTCTCTTCCTGGATGGAAGAAGTAGATGGGCGGTGGCGAGAGGTAGCCATTTGGGGACTTGAGGGCAAAAGTCATGCAGTTTGCTGCTTTGTGATCTTTGTGGCCATATCCATGTGATAATCCACTCTACTTTCTAGCCCCAAGTAGCTGAGGAAAAGGACATGTGATTGTCAGACTGGAATGGTCACATCATAGGGAATGAAGGTATGGGAGGGAGGCCCCAGTGTATCCCTGCCCCTGCCCAGGCAGCCCAGAGAGCTTGAAGCCTTGGGCTGCCACTCTGCCGGTGGTGCTCTCCTGGCTGTCTTCCAAACGGCCCAGTAGGTCTTGCTGGGGCTCCGGCCTAATGTTTACAGAGCTCCAGGGTCCACTGCCAAGCTCAGGTTTCCAAATCAATGGAAGAACTTAACCCCCAGATCATGTACCTTTCCTCTGGAGACCAGGAACAACTCTAACAACAGACACATCCTTGTTTTGAGTGGACAACAGTGTCAAAACAACAGAAGCGGCACAGACTTCTTGGTCAGTCTAGATTTCCAAACGGTGGAAACCTAGCTTAGGCTCATCGGGGTCTCAGCACAAGGGCTTTATTGCCTGAGTAGCTCTACCCCTTGCAGGGCCCCTCACCAGTGAAGGAAACGGGGTAGGGGGGTGCCGCACGGGGAGGAAAGAGAACGATGGATAGTTATGTACGGGAAGTACGTGGCTGGACTTGAGGGCTGTCTGGATGAGTCTTGGGGGTGGATGAGTGAGGACTCAGGCTCCAGAACACTTGAAGTCATCACCCCTGGTTGTTCTCCTTAAGAGGAAATAGTTTACCAATGTTTTGGAGAACTAGCACGTTGAACGCATCGTGGTTTTGGTACTGATTTTATCACCGGCCTGTGTGGCACCATGCAGCCCCTGCTGTCCCTGAGATGAAACCTGTTCTCTTCTGCTTTTAGGCGTTCTCAGAGTGTAGGAATGTGTCCATTAGCTTATAATTTATTTTCAAATAACTGAAAGCCAATCCAATAGTTTTTTTTTTTTTTTTAAATGTCTATCTGGGCTAGAGGGATGGCTTGGCAGTTGAGAGCATGTACTTTTCTTCCAGAGAACCCGAGTTGGGATGCTCCATGGGATGCATGCCTCTGGTCTCCTGGGACACCTGTACTCATGGGCACATACCACCCCTCATATAATTACAAATAAGTTACAAAGTGTGTATTGTCTTTATGAAGCAGGAGGGAGTGACTCAGTTGCCTGTGGGTGGGCAACATTGGAACTGCTGCCTGTGATTCTCTGAGTTGTTGTTGTTGTTTTTAGCCCCTTATGGTTGCAAGATAGTGGTAACTGTTTCAAGAGTCACATTTGCTTTCAGGATGGGAGAGAAAGAAAAATAGTGCCACCAACATCCTTTTATGAAGAGAAAATAACCCTTTCCTGAATCCCCTAACCAGCTGCTACTTACATTTGGTTGGCATGTTCTCCGTGACATGACCACCTACTATGGGGCAGGCAGGGAAAGGGTTTAAGTTTCCCATGGAAGGGGAAGAGGAAGATGAGTAATAGCAGCTTTCAGGTAGGTAGGAAACATTTTGCTCCCAAGTACGGGTATCTATTATAGTGTCTGGCTTGCAGTAAGATGGGGTGGGGGGAGGGGTGGGGGGTGAGTGGTGTGGAAGGTAGGGGGTTTGGGGAGTGGCAGTGGGGGAATCGGGAAGCTGCTCCCACCTTCATGAAGGACTTGTGAGTGAGCTCTGCTCTGCTGTAACGGCCACCTGGCTGAGTCAGTCTGCCTAGTTGTCACCCCGGCTTTCCTCTCTGGCAGTGGCTCTGTCCCAAGAGCAGTATGTACCAGTGTCTGGCTCCTGGCACTCGATTAGAAGCCAGCCCTGACCACAGCCTCTGATGCGACCCACCTTTTCCTTCTCCAGGTTCCCCAGATCCACTGGGAGCTGTCCACCAAGAGGGTGCTCCTCATGGAGTTCGTGGAGGGAGGGCAGGTCAACGACAGGGATTACATGGAGAGGAACCAGCTCGATGTGAATGAGGTGAGGTGGGGTTAGGGCTGGGGACGGAGGGACAGAGTGTGGTTGGGGCTTCTTGGCTAGGCCTGGGGCTCCGAGGCCCTAAGAGCCTGGTCCACAGCCTTTAAAAGAATTATGCATTCATCAGGGAGGGTCTTTCTGTCCTGGGTTATTGCGGCAATAGGGACAAGCAAGCCTCTCAGAGCACGGAATTGCTGCTGGCTTCTTTTGTCACAGCAGCTAAGTCCATACAGCTTAGCAGCGGTGTCCAGTCTGTCTCTTTGGTGCCTGTTTACCAACTGCCATCCTGCCCTCCTGGGCCACCAGGGCAGGACTCAAGCTATGGGACAGAGAGGGCTGCAGCAGTCACCTGGGTCATTTCACAGAGCAAGGGAAA
This sequence comes from Cricetiscus sungorus, assembly GCA_030556225.1. NCBI lineage: Eukaryota > Metazoa > Chordata > Mammalia > Rodentia > Cricetidae > Cricetiscus > Cricetiscus sungorus. Next base: position 22,421,417 of record JANBXA010000588.1, on the reverse strand, counting down.
GATGGAGCTGTGACTTTAACCCCAGTTCCCTGGGTATCAGGGAAACTGGCTGGTGGACCAGGACCAACCTTTTGCTTCTTGGTCACCCCAGGGTCCTTAGAAAAGAGGAAGTTGTGCTTTTTCATATACATCCATTGTCAGGACAGTCCCCTGTATGTGTGGGGGCTGGGCACTCAGGGTGCCCAGGCTAGAGTCAGACGCCATCTGATAAATCCTCAGTGGGGATTACAGCCAGGATTAGAACCCAGGTCTCCTCTCCTCCACCTTCTCTGTCTCCCTCCCATATGGGTCTATGGTAGAATTTGCAGCCTCTTGGATGGCTACATCAGTAACTGTGCCAGGAAATTGGCAGCACTCTGGGAACTTCCATGTTCTCCTTGCCTTCAGCTGCTAGGGTGGTACCTATGTGGTTCACAGAGTCTGGCTAAAATGGGGTACTGGGCTCTGCTGGGAGGCTACCTCTAGAATCTCCCGAGAAGGAAGCAGAGCACATGCCTGCTAATCAGGAGACCTAGCATCTCTGCCCTGTGTCTTTGCTGGCTTCTCCTTCTACCAGAGATGGGCTTCCAGTCCAGGGGCTCACCCACATCCATTCATTTGGATCCTGCAAGCTAAGGCTGTAGTGGTATCTCATCAAGAGGTGGCTCTGATTTTCCAAGATGAGTTTAAACACAGAAACATGTGCTCTCATGTTGTGGCTTGTTTGTGACTCAACCAGCTGGAGAGCCGTGGACTCTGGGTAGGGTGGACCTCCTGAACCCGGGCCCCTTTGTTCCTGCCACCACCATTCCTATATATGTGGGAAAAGCCAGTATCCAGGTAGGCAGACCTTAGTGGACATCCTGATTTTTTTCAAGAGTGAAACAAGCCAGATTTACCTCTCTGGTGGTCAGTTTTCCTGGTGCAGGTTACGGGCCAGCTGACCTCTAACCAAGGATCTTTCTACCTGAATATTTTGTAGACTAGTAACTCCGTGGCTTAGTCAGCACTGGCTCAGGATGGTTTAGGAGCCATCGATTTCAGAACCTTTAGGGGAGCTTGTTTGTGTAGCTATGTGGATTCCTGGGTGCACTTGAGTATCTGGGATGGGGTGGTTGCAGAGTCTCTAAATAGGTTCACGGAAGACCTCACCCCAGTATAAAGCCCTGGAGCTATTAGTGCTTACCTGCCATTTGTACCTGCAGCACAGGTGGGCCTACCTAGGTGTGTTCACTTCTAGGAGCCAGCAGCCTGCCGGGGCACCTCCGTTTATGTCCCTGAGCCTGGCAGCATATACATCCAGAGACCATATTTTCTGGGAACTTTAAGAGCTGGTGGCAGCAATTGTCACTGATCTCATTAAAAGCAAAGGTTGTGGCGATGTCTTCTCAGGCAGATGGGGCTTCTTGTAGCTACAGAAGGACTATCGATTGTAAGACCTTTATCGAAGGTTAATTGGATTTCAGTGAGTGTGGGTTGAAGACCCTGCCTGGGCTGAGGCCTGGCTTAATTGTCATGAAATTAGCCAAGAGAAAGATGACTGAGTAGTTACTACAGGGCAGTGGGGACAGATGCAGGAGGTCTGGTGGGCAGACATCACCTGTCTATGAGGACTGATTGGACCCAGATGCTCTGGGGAGAGATGCCAGCCAGGTACTTCCTTAGGGAAAGAGCCAGTTGGAAAAGAGGGCCATAATTACATGGTCTTGGATTGAGCCCTGGTCCTCATCTTCCATCTGGGGATCCTGAGGACCAGGGCTCAATCCAAGACCATGCAACAAAGAGGAGAATCCTTTTCCTGGTCTTTTATATTGGCCAAAGCAGTCTGTGTGTGGGATGAGAAATGAGATTCCAGATGCCAACAGCAGTGCCTTCCCCCATACGTGTTCTTAATGGCATTGATCTCTGGGACTCACTTTTGCCACTTTCTGGACTTGGGATGACTTGCAGGGCATCTCATGTGGAGAGATGAAGGCTTTCTTGTCTCACAGCTGCTTATGTCTGGCTCTCACGTTAAGCTTGGTAAGGCCTGATTAAAGAAGCGGTATTGGTTTTCTTTTTGTGATGAAGTGCTTACTGTTGTTAGAGAAGTAACTTGAGGAAGAGTTTATTTTGGCTCATGGTTTTTGAAAGGTTGCATCCGTCATGGCCAGAAGGCATGGTATATTGGAGTGGCTCTGTCTGTGGAGGGGGGGGGGCATGACACGATGGTTCTTTGTACAGCCAGATATTAAAAGAAGCAGAGACCTCAGACAGAACCAGGGCCAGATATCACCTGAAAGGACCCACTTTCACCAGCCAGGCCCCACTTCCTAAAGACTCAGTCACTTTCCACATAGTGCCCCAAGCTGGGGACCAAGGACTGAAAGCATCAGCCGGTGGCAGTGTTTAAGACACAAGTCTTAATGGTAGGCTTTTGGAGTGTCACCATCAGAGCCAGTCCTCAGTTTCCCGTGACCCAGCAGCACTTCTGTTCCTGTCCTCACTACCACAGCGACTGGGTGTGCAGGGACGTCATCTCACAGCTTGCTCATCCAGGATCACTGTGTGCCATGAATACATTGACTTCAGCACTGGGCAGCTGGAGTGGTCTGCAGTTTCTCTGTCTCAATGTTTGTTCCTGGGGACAGGAGGAGGGTGATGGTGATATGCCCCAGGCAGCAGGCTGGTCTATCTGGAGAATCTGGCAGACTCTGGGGACAGATGTGACAACAGCAGCCTTCCCTTTCTCTCACAGACGTTGGCCTTGCTTTGGAGACACCCCTATCCAGGAACATACATAGACTTTTCCTTGGGGGTAGGAATGAATTAATTCACACAATTATAGACCAATTAAACCACTTTCAGCCAATTCAGGCCTTGAGAAAAGTCCCAAAATAACTCCTTGATTTAAATATTATTTACTCAATTAATTCTTTACTCAGCCTTTTTATGGAGTTCTGATTTTTTTCCCCCCTCTTCCCTACTGTTAGAGAATGAAGGCGTTTGTAATTAGTGAAATCACGTGTGAGTGGCATGTTCTTTCCACACAGTACAATTCAGACTTCTCAGTGGCGTTTTAGTAAAGAACACTGTCCTGTGTCCTGTGTCCCGTGCCCTGTGTCCGGACTGGGGGAGTCACTCAGCCACAATCTCCTCTTGATGTCCTTTTCTTCAGGCAGACAGTACCTCAGAAGTCAGCCTCAGGGAAGCTCTCCCTGGAGTGGAGAGGCAGGTGGCCTGACCATTGGGCACCTGTTCTCCAGAGCCAGGTCACCTGACAGATCAAGGACATTGACTGCTGAGCAAGTGAGCAGACTTCTTCATGTCTTTTAATCTTCATTCCCCCCCCCCAACACTCCCCCCTTCAACCCCTTCAGCCATTTCCTGCAGAGAATGGCTAAGTATGGAGCAGGGCCTGGCCCATCGTGGACTACCCCAAAAATGTGCCCGTGCCCATCATCATGTGTATACCACATCACTGCGGATGGGGCAAAGGCAGCACTGGGGACAAGATAGTCTGTCCCTCGGTAGAGGATGTAGCTGAAGTAATATAGAAGAATAAGAGAGGGCTCAGGGCATTGATTGGCCTTGCTCGTGGGATGCCACCAACCCAGCAGAGGCCGGAGCCTCTCTAGGACCCTGAAAACCTGTGTTGGTAGGAAGGGCTGGCTGCCCCGTGCAAAGACTGATTTCCAGAGAGGTGTCAGCCCAGTTCTGAAAGCTGAAAAGGAAATTCACCCAAAATTAAGAAAACAGAGCCACAAGAGTGACATGCCCTTCCAAAGTCATTCTTAAGTGTAGTTCAACCAGCACTGTACTAGTTTCGACTCCCTTTCCCAGAGGATTTTTTAATATCTATGGAAATGTACTTTTCTTTGTTATCTACAATTATGAGCTCAGCCTGAAGTCATGCATCAACTTGTAGCTCTTTCCCAGTTGAGATGCAAATAGTTTCTGCCCAGTAGCAAAGATGATCCTAAAGGTTAATTTTTTTTTTTTCTCTCAAGATCCTAGAGGACAATAAGTAGCTCACATTTCAGGAATTCTCCTTTCTTCCTGTTTAAGTGTTCTGAGTAAGTCCTAGCTTCCTCACAGTTGTTTTCGAAGCATGCCTACCATCATACCTGCTTCCTAACTGTTGAGTTACAAGCCTTGGACACTACATACTCTGTGTGTTTGTGAGCTGTGCTTATAACACTGACAATAAAACTTAGTAGGAACAGGTACACATTTTTCTCCATGCCTAAAAACCCAAAGAAATGACATTTGTGTGTCTAACACCGAGTAATGGCTTTCTCCTGGGTGATGGTATTTGACTTTGAATAGTGAGGTTGCCCTGCAAAGAGGTCAAACAGCCGCTGTTAGTCCCATCTAACTGCTAATGGAGATTGGGGACTGGGGTGACTTATCTCTCAGGACACCCATGCCCAAAGTGGCAACACCAAGATGGCTTCATTGCTGAGCTATTGGCATCAGCCAACTCCTGTTCCTTGTGCTTTGCCTTCTATCCCTGTCAGTCCTAGTGACATCTGGTTAGCTGAGCATTCAGAACAGCTCTCAAGTAGGAAGGTCTCCAAGTGGCAGCTGGCTGGGGGGGGGGGTGTTAAAATGGTGTGTGTGTGTGTGTGTGTGTGTGTGTGTGTGTGTGTGAGTGTGTGTGTGTACGCTCGCACTTGTGTGCACGAGGGAGACAGAGAGACAGAGATAGACAGAGAGGCAGAGAGACAGAGAGAGTGCATGCATGTGCTCTCTCCAGTGGATCCACTCATGTATATGTATATATATCAGCAGCGCTCCCACCCATCCCATGGAAGAGCCGCCCTCAGAGATATGAGCACCCCCACCCTGAGTCCCCATGCCCCCAGGGACCATCTTTCATTGTAGAAATAAGGGGCCCAGAGTGATTAGCAATATTTCAGAAAGCTTAAGGGAGATCATACATCTCCCTGTGACAGGTTTGCCCAGACTAAATGAAATGTCACTTCTCCACATTTTGACTGGAATTCCGTCAGCTCAGTCTGGCTGTGCTTCTTATCTTGGGCCGATCAGGAGCCCTGATTGGACTTTATATGCGTCCTTGACAAATAAAAATGAATGATTACTTAATAAATGGATTCGGTTTGTCAGATATGGCCTTTTGAAGCGTGGCTCTGAGGAGCTCCAAGGAGCCTAACAAAAAGGGTTCTTGGTCTCACGGAGGTGGGAAACGGCTGGCTTATCCAGGCCTTGCTTTGGCCGACACCCGTCTCCTTGTAAATAGAAAACAGTGGCCCTGGGACTGCTGAGATTTGACCTGGGATAAAGTCCTATTCCTAAGGAGAATGACAGAGTCCCAAGACATGTTTCACCTGAGGCAAATGTCAGGAGTCAGAGTGCTGGTGTGGCAGGGTAGTACCTTTGGCATCTTCCTCTCTCCAGGCCTGTTACAAAGAACCAGTGACAACTACCATAGGTGCCTCTATAAGAGGTCCCTAGGTCCAAAGCCCTGGAACACGTTTCGTCACTTCTGTAGCATCCATGAGAATTAAGATTTATTGAAACTAGTAGTGTAAGCAGCTGGTTCAAGGTCTCTAGGGGAAGGTACAGAAGTAGGTGCGAACCGTATAGAGGGGCCTTGTTAGGCAGCTGGGGGTCATACCTGCTTTGCACAAACATGGTTAGCCACGTGTAGCTTTATCCTCAGTGTTTTCAGTCCTTTGTCTGCAAGGGGGGGGGTTATGTCGTTCCTACCGTTTGAGCATTACTAGTAAGGATGGCAGCTATTGTTCTAATGTGGTGTTATTATTTTTATTCAAGTCTTCTGTAGCCCAGGCTAGCCCAGGCTAGCCCTAGGCTTTCTACCCTCCCATCTCAGGCTCCAAGATGCTGAAATCATAGGTCTGTTGACTGTTAGGGCATTCGTGATCTTTTAACTTGGAGCTGATTACAAATGGTTGGGTCTCAGGGGAGACTGATAGGATTAGGTTCCACACTGGGCAGGAAGCACAGCATCTTAAAGCCCACGGAGCGCTCACTCACCTTGAGTGCAGAGTCTTACTTTGCTGGTCTGGTGCTGGTACAAGCAAGTGCATGTGTAATAGAGCCAGTCTACAGCAAATCAATTACACCTCAATAAAGCCGTTTAACAAAACAGAGCCAGTCCCCGCTGTCCTAGGAGTTTATGATGGTGAACCAGATGGTCATTTGTCAAATAATCACACGAGTAATTGCTAGTGCTGTAAAAAGAGAAGGCCAAGTATCCTTTAGGAGTTCACGGTGGAAGCATGCTTCTAGCCCTGGATAGGAAGGAAGGGGGCCTGGACCTAGAGATGGGGAGATGGCAGAGGTGCTTTGTGGCAGCAGGGATGGTTTGCACAAAAGGCCTAGGGTAGTGAGGCACTGGCTTCACTGAACGAGAGAAAGCGAGAAAGCTGATGTGGCCAGTGTGTATGTGTGTGTATGTGTGTGTGTGTATGTGTGTGTGATGCAAGGCGAGGAAAGGGAGAGAGGCAAGACCCAACTTAGGTCATAGAACTTGTTGCACAGGACTTAACAGTTGAGGAAGAATCTTAATCTTGAGGTCCCCTCCCCATGAGCCCCAGCTCCCTTGTCTCCACCATGTTCTTTTGTTAATGACCATGAGGTTCAACTGAGGCTGGAAGGAATGGCAAGGACAGTCGGTGTCCTGGGGTGTCTACCTTCTGGCTGAGCCTTTGTCCCCTGGACACCCATGGACAGATCATCTGGGGGCTCTGGTCTGGTTCTATTCAGCAGCTGCTCCCTAGCTGGGAAGAGGCTTTTAGCTTTAATAAAAAAGGGAGTAGAGATAAGAAGGCTGCCTTGGCAGGGCGCGCAGAAGTGACAGGATGATTTAAATGGCCTCTCCAGTGTCGTTTCTTCTGTACAGACATCATAAATCAGATTAGCATTGGGCTCTGGGGGATGGGGAGAGGGCAGCAGGGCCTGGACTCTGGGTCTGCCTAGGACTGGCTTGGTGGCAGGGCAGCTCCAGAGGAGGGTCATTGTATCTGTCACCTGTTCCTGACCTAGCCCTGTTCTTTGAAGGAGTGGGTGGGATTGTTCTCACAATGCACCCTCACTTTGGGAAAAGAGTGAAGAGGGGCCGATAAGACAGTGGGGAGGAGAGAGATGAGGGGAGTGGGCAGGACAGTGTGGGAAGTGAAGCCTGGCAGCCATTCTCCTCCCTCACATTCAGGGAGTGCCATTGGGAACCAGGGAAACACTGTCCAGGCACGTCTGAGCCCCGGGTGGTTTTAATGGGTGGCCGAGTTTGAGCCGAGCCTCTCTGTGTTAGATGTGAGAACTGCATTACCTCAAACTGCTCTGGCCCAGTGGTCCCTGCCATCTCTTGAAAGTGGCCAGAGTGGGAGATGAGGGAAGTGCCTGGAGCAAGTATGGCAGGGCAGAGCTCCCACTGGATTGCTCCTCTTTCAGATCTCCTGCCACCTGGGCAAGATGTACAGTGAAATGATCTTTGTCAATGGCTTCGTGCACTGTGACCCCCACCCAGGAAATGTGCTAGTGCGGAAGCATCCGGACACAGGCAAGGCCGAGATTGTCCTCCTGGACCATGGGCTTTACCAGGTAGGAGAGAACTCTGCTCCTTCGTGGGATTGGAGCCCACTGATGCCCTCCAGAAACACTGCACATGGCATGGGGGCAGGTAGCTGAGGTAGCTGGGGAGGGCCCCTCTCCCCAAGGAACTGTCATTGTTGTAATAGCCCTAGCCCAAGAGTTTGCTGAACCTCAACATCCATGTAACAAAGTCAGGTGGCTCTGGCCTCTTTTGTGGCCGTTGTGAGGAGCAGATTGGAGTGTGTCAGTGTGGCTATGTCTTCCCGGTGGAGCGCAGGCCACCTCGGACTCTGCTGTGTGTGAGCAGGAATCTCAGGAGACAGGTGACTGCATAATCAGTCCTAGTGAGGAAAACAGGGCTGGAGGCCCTAAACTTTGTCGTCTGGAACAGGATAAATAGTTAATATAGTATGAATGAGTCACAGCCAGTACCACCATAGTAGGACACATTACTATCAACCTGGAACCCTGGCTTGACTTAATTCCATGAGGCACATGGTCCTGAAGAGATTCCACATTCAGCTCAGCTCCTTTCTCAGGTCTTGATACCACATCCCTAATCTCAGCCTCCTCTGAAAGGCTTGGTAAAATAAGGTGCAGGCCAAATTAGGCCAGCTGTAGTCACATGGAGTCCCAGTGACAGATGGCCCAGACTCGATGGAAGTTGGTTGGCCTGCTCACGTGCTAGTCCTGGGCGTGGTGGTTGAGTCTGCAGGGCTCTGTCTGCTAGGACTCCCAGGAGGTGATAGCAGAGGGTAGGGAGGGCTTGGGGATTTGTGGGAGAGCCTGGAGGGAGGAGAAGGCTGTGTGTATCTTCCTGGGAGGCCAGGGAAGTAGCCTGAGCCTGAAACGGAGATGACAACGTAGATTTTGGAGGGCAGTTAGCAGTTTCTGCCAGTTAGGACCAAGGCTTTGCTTGTGCAGGGTGAATATCCCTCATCCAAAAACATGCACTCCCAGTGTTGGAAGCTTTTGAGCACTGTGACACCACAAGTAGAAGATTCTACGCCTCCTAACTTTGTTTCATGCTCACAATTGTCAAACACATCGTGTAAGACTACCTTTAGGCCATGTATGTAAAGCATGTATGAAACAAATGAATTTCATGCTTAGATGTGTGATCCAGCCCCAAGATGCTATGCATATGCAAATCTGAGAAAGAAACACCGGCATCTAGATCATTTCTGGCCCCGGGAATTTCAGATTCACGATATTCAAACCCTGTTAACTTTGAACTTGGGCCCCTAGGAACAGCTGAGTGTTGGAGGAGCCATGGTCCTCCTCATGCTCTGTGCAGTGCTCAGCATCAGTCTGGGCTTCGGCCTTGGGTCAGGTTCAGGCCTTGGGTCAAGAGAGACTGCTTGCTGACCGTGCTGCCCTGGCTCTAGGTGCTCACAGAGGAGTTCCGCCTGGACTACTGCCATCTGTGGCAGTCCCTGATCTGGACTGACATGGAGAGGGTAAAGCAGTACAGCCAGCGTCTGGGGGCTGCAGAGCTCTACCCACTGTTTGCCTGTATGCTGACAGCCCGGTCCTGGGACTCGGTCAAAAGAGGCATTGGCCAAGCTCCAGTCTCTGCCACGGAGGTAGGTGACCCTCTCACAGATGCAAGGATCAGGGCCTAGGGGTCCCTTCCAATCCAGTGTCTAAGGTTCATGATTGGTGGGCTGTGTGTGTCTCTGTAGGGAGGGCTGTAGTGGAACCACATAGGATGAGAAGGGAGGAGAGTAGAAACTTTGGCCCTGGGGTGAGGAGGGCAGGGGAAGAATAGCCTGTCGTGTCCCCTGGGACCTCATTAACCTGTGGGACAGGTAAGGCTTTGAACTTAAAATCCTAGTCGTCAGAAGCTCAGTGAGATGCCAGGTTTCCTCCGGCACCTTACAGGCCCTTACTCAGCGGCTGTCACGCTTCTCCCACTCACTGGGCGCAGTTCCCTGAGTCTGCATCCCTCTGGCTTCCTCCATCCGCAAACAGCTCTGTCTAAGTGAAACAGCCCCTTTGCTTTACTTTCTGCTCCTTCGTTAATGAACTTCGACTGTCTAGGCAGGACACAGGCTTTTGGGAGCTCCTGCTCCCCATGTTCCTGCCTACCCCCGTGTGCCTGCCCAGCCTCACGGGAGCTTATTCGCTTATTTCTTAGTGGTGAGCAGCAGGCTCAGGCTCCACCAAGGCCTCTTCTCACTGCACGCAGAGATGTGGTCCTACTCATGCTTTTGAAGAGCCTGGGCACTGCTTCCAGCACCCCCTGTCCCTGGTCCTATGACCTTGGATATTCCCTTCAGCCATTTGGCCTTCAGTTTCCTTCCCTGCAAGCTGCTTTGTCACAAGCACCTCTAGCAAAGGGTGGGTCCAGAGTCTCAAATGATGTCTTAAAGAGTCTATCTCTTGGCTGGGTGGTGGTGGCGCACACTTACTCTGGAGGCAGAGACAGGAGGATCTCTGTGAATTCAAGACCAGCCTGGTCTACAGAGCAAGTTCTAGGACAGGCTTCAAAGCTACACAGAGAAAACCATGTCTTGATAAACAAAACAAAACAAAACAAAACAAAACAAAACAAAACAAAAGGTCTGTCTCTTACCAGTTATTGGTTCCACCTTCCTTCAGACAGGCATGTTTCTCCAGCAGGCCTAGTGGCAGTGATGAATACTTGCTTGCTATTCCAGGCATACAGCCTGAAAAAGCACCCCAGAAGAGGGGCGATCTAGGGCTGGTAGGAGCTATGCTTTCTGTTTTACTGTCATTGCATGTAAAGTGCCTCCTCACAATTCCTGGAGTTCATTCATTCAATAAACATTTGCTTTAGCTGGCCCCCGAGCGTGTGTTTCAAAGCTCCTGCAATCAACAGACAGACAGGCCTTTTGTGTAATTTACACTTTGGTTGGGAGAGACAGACAGCAAACAAGTGAACAAACAGGCAAGTGGGATAATTGCAGGGTACAGGTACCTAGCGGAAACAAGGAACGCCATGTGAGGAAGGGGTCCGGAGCCTGCCTCTGAGACCTGAGAAGGTGGTTGACATGTGAACTGAGGTGAGAAGGACGAGAGAGACACCAGCCTCAGGAGCGCCTGAAGGATGCAGTCCCAGCACACGAAGGCCCAGGGCAAAAGCGTTTGGTGTGGTCTGGAGGGTGGTGGGCCACAGAGAACACCACATGGGGCTTCATGTGCTGCGGGAAGAGGTATGGACTCAGCTCTCAGTGAGAAGCGAAGTCCTTAGCAGGCTTTGAGCAGGATGCTCCGATCTACTGTTTTAAGGGTTTCTGCGGAGTGAGGTGCAGTGAGCCAGTCACTTAGGTAGAGAATCTATGCTCAGAAGCGCCGCTGACTGAGAATGAACAAGACACCAGGAGCCTGGGGCTAGCAAGTAGCTCGTGGTTCCTGAAGAGTGTGACTCGAAGGGTCACTTTCGGAAAGAAGGGTTGTCGGGCAGGCACCCACCATCAGGACCCAGGCAGTGGTAGAGCACAGGGGACAGTAGATAGGATGTGGTGCAAGGCTGGGGTGGGACCCGAGAGTTCTATCCATGGACTGTATAGGGCTGGGCTTGGTTGGCTGGTAGGGCTTCTTCCAGGTCTGCCTTGAAATTGGCATCCAATGAAGCCTTCAAGAATCCTTGGCCCTTTCTCAGAATATACTAGTGCTCTTTCCAGGGCTTGCCAGGGAGCCAGGCTGGGATCTCCTGACTGGATGGCCAGGCCACAGGATCCCAGTGCTTTTCTTTTGGGATGATGCTCCATAGGGTACCAAGGCAGCTGGGCTAGAAGCTCCGACCTGGAGCTTGTTTGTGCTCTCTTGGCCACCCTGCTCCTGGCGCTGTGACCTTCACGTGCCATACCAGCCATTCTCATGTCTTCTTGCTGCTGTTTAGGACTCAGAGATCCGCAGTAATGCGGCCAACTACTTGCCTGAGATCAGCCAGCTCCTTAACCACGTGCCTCGCCAGATGCTGCTCATCCTGAAGACCAATGAGCTACTGCGCAGCATTGAGACCGCCCTGGGCACCCGGTCCAGCGCCGGTTCCTTCCTCAACATGTCTCGGTGTTGTGTCAGGGCACTAGCTGAGTGAGTATGCTCCCGTCTTGGCCACCTCCCAAGTCCAGGGACTGTTCCATGGGCTCTGCTTTCCCCACCATTCAGTTCTTAGGGCCTGATCTTGGCTTCTCACCCTCTGGATCTCCCTTTAGAGAATCACAGGGCAGGTACCTTGAGACGGCGTCTTTGGGTAGCCTAGAACACCTGTACTTTGACAAATGAGAGCATCTGGGATATCATCCTCCCACTCCAGCTTTCCAGATGATTCTTTCCCTTAAAAAAATCTCAAGTTGGCCTTTTCATACTATATAGTTCAGCAGTAGTCCACAGCTGGGGCCTATGTAGGCTGTCCCTGATTATCAGGCAGCAAGGGTTGGAGGGGAATGCTACATTTCCTGGAAGGATGTGTGACCCCAAGGGTATGAGGGAAGAGGCATGTTTAGTTGAGGTAAACCCATATGATGGAGGATGCGCCCTCTGATGTCTTGGATCTGATAACCTGGGTCTATAAACTTCCTCGGGGAAATGAGTATTGATCCAGACACCGGGGGAGTCTTCCAGGTTCCAGGTTCACACGTGGGTTCCGATAGGGGCCTTGTCGTTTCTTTTATAGCAGCTATGAGAAAGACCGCTGTGGCTTGATTAGCTCCTAGCTGAAAACCTAACAAGAGGTCATAAATTACCATAAATTCCAGTTTTCATTGTGTCTTGTGTTTGGTTCAGACACACTGAGATAGGTTGACACATAAAGTGCTCAGCCTCCCAGAGTCAGCTGGCCCTCTGCAGAGACTCTGACCCTATTTGTATCAGGGTGAGATGGGGCCCTGGGTTGGCATATTTACTGTACTTTTGGAAAAAAGAAACCACTCAATGTTCTGCTGGGTGAGTGGGTCAGAGCCTTGATACCTCACTATTTTACTGCTTTGAATATCTTCTTTGGGATATTTGAGTTCCCCTGGCTTTCTGACTGGACAGTTGTGTAGCCAGGTAATCAAGAGGTCCCCGGGGCCAGGGAGCTGGTGAGCTGGCCAGGCCGCCTGCTGCCTTTATTTTTTCCCCCTGGTGCTGAGCTGGTGTCTCCTCACCTGTGTTTCTGTCTTCCCTTCTTTCTCACCCCTCCTCTAGGCACAGGAAGAGAGATGCCTGCTCATTCTTCAGAAGGACCCAGATATCTTTCAGTGAGGCCTTTAGCCTTTGGCAGATCAACCTTCATGAACTTCTGCTTCGAGTGAAGAGCTTGAGGCTAGCTTGCTGGGTCTCAACTCTCCTGGGCTGGCTGACTCGGGCTCCACACTGAGTGTGACTGTCCTTCCCTGCCCCTTCCTAGTGTCTGTCTGCACCTCATTTGTTCCCTTGTGCCCTGAGTGTCCACTGACCCTTGTCTGCCTAGGGTTGTCCTGTGGTCCCAGGGTGGTAGCCCATGGCACCATCACGCTCTACTGTTGGAGCCCCCATTGCAGACTTGTCTGGGGACCCTGGACTATACTGGGGAGTGAGTTTCTTTTCTCTAAGGAGGGGATAAAGCAACCTTCTTCCAATTTCCTGTAGGTGCCATTGGCTTGGTCATTTTCACTTTTGTGGGGATTGTCAGAAAGGACCAACCACGTTTGCCAAAATGTCACATTTAACTTGTAGGAAATAAGTAGGTTCTTGGAACTTGAAGAACAGACTTTGTGTTTTTGCCCTATCACTCCCAAAGGTGTCTCACCACAGCGAGGGAGGCTGCATCTGAGAGTAAACTACGCTGTGAGTTCATGTTGTCATGGTGACACCTCCAGTATTGTATGTTTCAATAAATCCTTTCAAGGTTGCAGGGACTGTCCCTTCTGACTCAATGGCTCCATTTGGACTTTTAGTTGCTCTTGGTACCCGCTTCCTTGGGAAACCCCTAGATTTCTCAGGGAGGCCTAGGAGAGTGAAGTCTGGTTAGGTTGTAGCACTTATTTGCTAGTTTGGGAGAAAATTCACATGCTTTGCAGTGGACCAGGACACCATGTACCCTGAGGCCTTGCCCCTAGGAGCCAGGCGGGCTGTAAGACCCCAACCTCGACCACACCCTGCTCCTTGGAGGCTTCTGCTCCTCCATCTCAGATCTTCATTGGCAGTATTAAGAAGCCCAAATCTTGGACCTAAAGGCAGATATCGTCTCCCACTTGTTTCTGACTGGGGCACCTGCCTTGTTTAACTGGTTAGGTCCTGACTTACCCATGGTTCTCACTCAGTGACCGGAGTCTCAGGTCTAAGACTGTGCATGGTTCTTCCAGGTCTTTGGAGACATCAACCTTCCTGATGAAACCACTGCCATGTGGCTGTGTACATTCTGACATATTGGTATCACTGGTTGAAATTCTGTTTCTATTCTATTGCCTTGTCGTCATTCACTCCTCTCTAATCCAGTACCTGCCCCTGTATCTGCACGGTCTCTGAGATCCCACACATGGCAGGCCCTAGCTCCATGATCACCCATGCTTGCAGATGGATAACTCTCTGATCAAAAACCCCAAATCTGAGCCTTATTTTGTTCTCTTTGTCAATGATACAACAAGCAGATTTATTTTTCTTTCTAGTGATCAGGGACTATTTGCATTCTTTTATTTTCTGAGAGAATTGATTGTTCTTGGTGACCAGTTGGATGTATCAAGGGACCTGGGATTTGCAAGCTCTGTTATTAATCTCGAGGATACTTGCTGCATATTCTATTTTATGGTGTCTTTTACAGCCACTGAAGTAAATATAAATGTCCCCTCTGTTCAAGATAATGGTCACTTGCTTTTCACTGTGGCCGTAATGGTTGGCTTACTCTGGGATTTAAAACATCAGCATGTCGCCTGTGGGCTTAGCACCCAAGACAGTTTCCAGGCTAGGAGGGATGGTTGGGAGTGCAGGACAGTTTGCAAATCTAGGAGTAGGCTGATACTTATGAGTGACCTCCCACGGCACTGTAGATGAGGATGATGCTTGCTCCTTGAGTTGTCCTGTGTGACTGAGCTGAGTACCTCTAAGCACCTGGTACATAGATGCCCTGGCCTTTGGTTGGTGCATGGGGGATATTAGGGGTCTTGGCAGACTTGGTGGTTTTCAGGGCGGTTGAACTGTTTGGAAAGCTGCCTGTGCACCCGCTGGCTCACAGGAGGTGCTGTGAGGATGACCAGGTTAGTATCAGCAGTGTATCTTTTCCAGGATGAGCGCTGGCCAGCCTCTATACTGCAGCCTCTAGGGGCCTTCTTGTCACCTACTGCACAGGGACACCCTAGAAAGGCAGAGCTGCTCTGAGTGGTCCCCAAGCAAATTCTGGGTAGTGGGGTTGATGGGAGGTTTGCAGCAGTCCTTGATGTGGGCACCTGTGGAAAGACTGGTACTAGCCTGGTGAACGGGTCAGGCAGGGGTGGCTGGAGCAAGAGACGGGCTCCGAGTCAGTGCGCGACCCGAATAAATAAAACCAGAGTGTGGTGCGTTCCTGGCAGTGGGGACACAGGGCACATTGGCTGCACAGGAGACCTTGATCACCAGGTGACCTGGTGCTACTGTTCCTGCTTTGTGACCTGAAGGAGGCCCCAACAGTCATGTTTGGCAAAGAGCCATTTGCTCATCAGCCCTCTGCTGTCCCCTCTCCACAGTTTGCTCCTTCCAGTTTCCATTTGTTCATTTCCCCCCTTCTTCTGCTTTGCCCTACTCGACGAAGCAAAGCCTGGAGGGTCAGGCTGTCTTTATCTGATAGAAGGAGGCCTCAGCCCCCAGAAGAGTCAGTGGGAGCCCTGGGCTGTGCTATCACTGCTGTTTTCCAGGGTCACTGCCTTCTGGTCAGGCCTGGCTGCTCCTGGAGAAGCCATGGCAGCCCAGCACCAGCCTGCTTCCCCTCAGTGCCAGGTTGCTGTCATTGACCAGGACTGTCCGGATGAGGAGACACTACTTTCTTTCAGCTCTGCCTTCGGTTCCTAGGTGCAGAGTTGTGATTTTTCTTTCCATATTCCTCTCTCCTGGGGAAGGATGAGGCTGCTGAGACCAGCATAACGATGGGTGTTCAGCCCGCCTTTTTGGCTCCTCCCTGTTCCCCCTGCCTGCACTGTGCATGATCTTTCTATAGATTTTCCTGTGTAAACTGGCCACTTGGGATCCTATTAAGTTCTGAATTTTGTCTCTGTGAGCCTGGGTGACACTGCATTGATAGTCAGCCTCCAGGGGATTGTAGTTTGCTGAACCAGGGACCATACTGAATTGTAAGGATGGAGAATAGTGGTTTTGGGGGTGTGGCCCCAGGACATCCATCAGTCCATCACTGGGCACTTGTTAGGAATCTAGTCCCTGTCCAGACTCACTGAACCAAACCCTGGCTTGAGACCACCAGTTGCTTTAATAATTCCCAGGATATGCTGACGCGTTCTTACCTCCTAAGTTCCACCTCGATGGCTTCCTGCACAGCAGACTCCCTGGAGAGCTCCATCTGCCTGAGGTTCTGAGTTAGTTGGTTTGAATGCCCGCCAGACCTGTCCTAAGATTTGTGGCTAAGTTGTTATTCTGAAGCAATTTTCTGTTGCCGGCCAGTTTGCAAATACATTATCCCCCTTTCCCTAAGGTCAACGTCTCATGCAAACAGGCTGCTTTGATTAATAAGGCCATTCACTTTAGTACAACAATGTTAGTGACCAAAGGACAGGTGCTGCTGATCTAGCCAGTTCCTCACCGAAGTCCTTGCTGTGTTGTGAATCCTGTTTGGACTACTACCACACTTCGTTATCACATCTCCTCAGACTCATTGGATCCATAACAGCCCAGCCTCTCAAACCCTCCTGTGTTCTGAGACCTTGACTCTTGGGAAGAGTGCTGGTTAGGGACTTTGTAGAATGGCTCTTCCCAGTGTCTGTTTTCTTGTGACTAGACTTTGTCTGGCAGCTGGCATTCTGCCACTCCATTATTATTTTTTGAGTTACTTTAAATTGGTTGTTTTTGGAGGGAATATGTCATGATCATTTTCTAGGAGGCCTGGATCTATTTTGAAAGGTAACAGGGAGCCTAGAGGATTCCAGGAGTGAATCCCTGTACAGGGATAGAAAAGACTCCGCAGGCTGGGGTCTCTGCAGAGAGCTCAGCAAGAACAGTTAAGTGCCACACACTATTACTGTCATTGCTGCTGCTGAAGGTACAAATCGGGGCTACAGACTACTCAGTTTTTACACACCATCTGTGACCCTTGTCACATTAGATGCCAGCTTTGTATGCTATGTCTCTTTTTCTGATAACCTGGGTTGCAGGGAAGAGAGTTAGAACTGGTTATTTGGCTTAATATTTCCTATTGATTCTGCTTGCTGGTCTCTACACAGGTGATCCCCAGAGAGCTGGCAGGCACTGGTTCCTTAATCACTGAATTATTTGATACAGACATCCTTGGAAATGTTTAGGATAAAGACAGACAGACTCCCACAGGTACTCCTCCTCCTCCTACTACTGTGGACTAGGCCACCTAGTTCACAGGACCCAGCTCAACCATTCACGATCATGGGAACTGGGGTGTCTATCGTCTCCCATCATTCTTCATTCCATACATCGAAATGGGCCTATTAGTGGAACTCATTGGAGAGTTGTCACTCCTTTCCCTGTGTCATTGTTTATAGATTCACTAGAGGTCTGTCTTGGCCTTCCAAGATAGTACGTTCACCCCAAGTCCATGACCTGACTCTACTTTTCAGATAGATTCAAGCCCCTTGCTCCCTACTTTGGTGACAAGTCCCAAGTCTTGTCTTCTGTGGGGAACTCTCTAGACCACTGTCTGTGTCCCTTATCTGCCCATCTTAGTCCCTCTGACCCTCTTCTCTATTTCAGTCATCTAGTCCCCAGTTGTTCCCCTGCCTGTATTGTCTCCAGACAATGAGGTTTATGATGGCTTTCTCTGAGGCCCTTCTACCCCAAGACAGCAGAGGCAAAGTCAGTTCATTTGCATATGGCTGTCTACTCTTGCTTTGGTCCCAGTGCTGTGTCCTGGTTGGAGAAGCCAGGTTAGTCAGACATGGTGCTGCCTTACAGGCCTGGAGCCTTGGACATGAAGTGGCTTTGTCTTTTGCTGGAGGGAGCAGTGGTGAGTCTTGGGGACCAATAGTTTCTGTTGGCAGCCTTACCAGGAAGGAAGATTGAGCTCATCTCTGAGGAACCAGAATGTCTCAGCATTTCATTATGATCAAAGAACATGCATTCATCGTCTTAGTGTTTTAGTGAATAAGCCCATCAGCAGCCATTTGCTCCAAGGCTCAGGGCTCAGGCGTTGTCTCCTCTTGACCTGTACACCCTTGCACCCCCCCCCCCACCATGTACTACCTTTTTCTATCTCTTGTATTCACAGACATTTCATTTCCCTCTGCTTCCCCCTTCCCCGCAATGTGGTCCAGGACTGGTACCCCTGTGGCCTCTTCACCTCTTGTATTGTCCCTCCTTATCTCCATCACTCTTCCTAACAAATTGCTCACTGACCTGTAGGTTGCTGTAGGTCATAATTGCCCACCTGCCTGTAGGCACGTAGCCCCAAGCCTATTTGTTTAAGATTTCTTGCAAAGATCAGTTTACCTAAAATTAAATACTCTTGACTGTTTTTGGAGTCATTAGACCTTTCTGTTTAAAGATTTTTATGGCCAATTCATGAGAGATCATTTGACTTAATTTCACATTCCTAATAAGTATTTATTACGTGCGCTGCTTTGGTGAATGATTAGCTTGCGTTCTTACGGACATATTTTTCTACGTTACCTACTTTCATTAACTTTAAAGATAACCAATATTGTACCTAAAGACACTTTCCTCAGAATATAGCTGCCCTAGCAATAAATACCTAGGACATTAATTATAATCAATTTTTATGCCCAGTGTCATAAAACCCCCTTAACTAAGGGCATATTAATTTCCAGTGGAGGGAATTAGTGTCAGCATTGAGTTTTGTGGTCATACTAGGTCATGATTTATGGACCACCCCCCAAAAACTGATGATTCTTGTGAGAGTAATAGTTTGTTAACTCCTCTTACAGCCAGTGATTGGGATCACATGTGTGCTCGACTTGTGTGGACTGAATCATTAAGAGATGACTGGGCGTCGGCAGCTTGTAAGGAAGAAGATGGCTTCAGGGTTTATTCCATGGCATGGAAGGAATGAAATAGACTACTAGCAGTGAGGAAATATGTGAGCTTTTGGTTCAGGGAAGTAGACCACATTTGTCTGAAAGTATTTTACAGAAAGTATTGGCATGGTGTCCCTTCCTATTATGGCTGGTGGTGACACCAGAGTCGGATGACTGCATTCTTCCATTCCAAGCTAGGGTGTGGCAGCAGAATCCTTTTTAACATAACATGCCAGTTACCTGCCTGCCATTAATGGAGCAGTGTGGCACTTGTGCCAGCTGAGGCTTTTCTAAGTCGGAGACTTTCTCTACT
The DNA here is from genome assembly GCA_030556225.1 of Cricetiscus sungorus. Lineage (NCBI taxonomy): Eukaryota > Metazoa > Chordata > Mammalia > Rodentia > Cricetidae > Cricetiscus > Cricetiscus sungorus. Next base: position 22,402,439 of record JANBXA010000588.1, on the reverse strand, counting down.
TTGGGTTCTCAAAAAATGAAAGGACAGGGACCTGATCAAATTCTCCACTATGCCAGAACATCCCTGTTTTTCTGTGATGAGGAGTCAGCCTCACTGGAAGACACTGTGATTTAAAGGCACTGTGGTGACATTCCCTGGTTAGGTAATACTGTCACCAGTGCTGCGTGGCTGTGTCTTCTGCAGGGAGTTTGCTCTTCTGAGATGTGAGGATCCGTCTGCCCTATCTAGTCTTATGTTAATTTGGTACAAGCTAGAGCCATTTTTGAAGAGGGAACCTCAGTTGAGGAAATGTCCCTACCGGATTGGCCTGTGGTCAAGACTGGGGTGCATTTCCTTAACAGGGCCCAGCTCACTGCGGGTGCTGTGGTCTCTGACCTGGTGGGCCTGGGGTATATAACAAAGCGGGCTGAACAAGTCTTGAGGAGCAAGCTAGTAAGCAGCATCCTCCATGGTCTCTGCATCAGCTCCTGCCTCCAGGTTCTGCCCTGACTTCTTTCAATGATGGGCTGTGATAAGAATCTGTAGGCTGAAATAAACCCTTCCCACCCCAAGCTGATTTTGATCATGGTGTTTTTTTCCCCCCTTCATAGCAACAGTGCTGTAACTAGGACAGCATGCCGACTCACACTGGAGCCCAAAGGAGCTCTGAAGGAGCCCATCTCCTGTAGTTGTGGGGGTGGGGAGGCTCACTAATGCAAGTTAAAACCTGTGTGTGTTGATCAGTTGCTGACTTAGGGAAAATCTGCACCCTAACCTTTCTCTGATTTCTCACCTGCCAAATAAGGAAGCACATCAGTGGCTTCCAGTGAACCTGGGAATCCCCCTAGGACAGGTTGGGGGTCACAGATTTGAGAAAATCTTTTTGTGGACACTTGGGACTCATTCAACAAATAATTTTTTTGTGACAAGTGTGATCCCCAGATGTCACTTAGCATACTTCTGTAACAAAAGTCCTGTTTATACCTAACTTGGTTTTAAACTTAACAGACAAAACATTCTCTGCATGGTTTTAATACCTGTTGAGCTTTCCAGGAACTCAGTGGGCACTAGGGGGAGGGCTGGTTCGTTTCTTTGAGGATCATCGTTCACTGTTTTGGGAGACTAATGGCTACATGGAACCTACATTTGAATGGCCAGTGCAGCCCACTTGTATCAATATGACTTTAAAAAAAGCTAGGAAACAAGGCCCCTAAGAGAGACATACATGGTCCCCCTGGAGAAGGGGAAAGGGACAAGATCTCCCAAGTAAATTGGGAGCATGGGTGGAGGGGAGAGGTGGGCATGAGGGAGCAGGAAGATTGAGTCAGGGAAAGAAATAGAGGAGAGCAAGAAAAGAGATACCATAATAGAGGAAGACATTATAGGTTTTAAGAGAAATCTGGCAGTAGGAAAATGTCCAGAGATGTACAAGGATGACCCCAACTAACAGTCTAAGCTGTAGTGGAGAGGCTAGCCTTTATTTAGTAGCTGATGGAAGCAGAAGCAGACACCCACAGCCAAACACTGAGCAGAATTCCTGGAATCCAGTTGCAAAAAGGGAGGAGTGATGAGCAAAAGGGTCAAGACCAGGCTGGAAAATCTCACAGAAACTGCTGACCTGAACAAGGGGGAGCTCATGGACTCAAGTTTGATAGCTGGGAAACCAGCATAGGACCTACCCTAGACCCCTTGAATGTCTGTTAGTTGGGAGGACTGGACAGTCTATGGGGCCTCTGGTAGTGGATCAGTATTTATCCCTAGTATATGAATGGACATTGGAAGCCCATTCCATATGGAGGGATACTCTCTCAGCTAGACACATGGGGAAGGGCCTAGGCCCTGTTCCAAATGATATGATAGACTTTGAAGATTCCCCCATGGAAGGCTTCACCCTCCCTGGGGAGCAGAAAAGGGATGGGATGGGGGTTGGTGGCAGGTACAGGGGAGCACGGGAGGGTACAAGATTTGGGGACAGGGATTGACACATAAAACAGGCTTGTTTCAAATTTTTTTTTTAAAAATTATCAAAAAATAAAAAAATAAAATAAAAAAAATGTGTGTGACTGGTTCACAATTTTTATAAATATCACTTCAGGATGGTGAGGGGACATTACCAAACATTTGTTGTAAAAAGGTTGTTCTGTGTTTTATTAGTTTAAAAACCACTAGTGTAAGGATTCTTTTTTAGCCCTAAAACCTTCTCAGTTTGGGAGAGTTGAGAGGAGATGTAGATACCATGTGCAACTGAAAACACACAGCCATGGAAACAGGTCAAAATAGAGTAGTGTTCATTGCCAAGACAGAATCCTGATGTACAGCCCAGGGACTGGAGAGAAGCAATTAATTTTGGAGTGATGATCAGAACTTCCTAGTTGTGTAACTGATTTTTTAAATTGTTAAGTATTTTATTACTGTTAACAATTGTTGTGTTATGGACTGAACGTTTCTGCCCCTGGCCCCAGTTGCATATGTTGAAGTCTAAATCTACAGTTTGGATGTGAGGTCTTGGTATAATAATTAGGTCATGAGTGTAGAGCCTATCAATAGGATTAGTGTCTTCATAAAAAGAAAGATGAGTTCTCTTAACCTTGGAAGGACACAGGAGAAAGTGTTTGTAAGTCAGAGAACAGGTTCCCCAGCAATGCTAGTGCCTGGATCTTGGACCTCCTAGCCTTCCAAATCAGGCTATGGTATGTTCGCTTTAATATCCCAACCTCAGCAAATCACCCAACTCCAATGTGTGTCCTCTATATATGGAAACATTGCACGTGGCTCCTTTCCTTTCATTCGTAGTCTTTCCTCATGCCTTGTTTTCATGATGCAATTTGAATGGAATTAAACTTGAACAGCTCCAAATTATATAATTAATTACATTCAACTTCAATTACAATCACTAATTGATCCAACCCTGCTAGCACAACACTTTCATTATTTGGCACACGATTATTGAGCGCCTACTTTGTGTTAGGAATAAAGTAGGAATTGGTCAATTTCTCATGGGAAGGGAGAGTGGGAGAGTGGTGGGGTTGTTGAGAAAAGCTATCTAGGGACAGCTGGCTGTAGTCAAGGATTTGGTGGAGAAGGGGGGAGCTGGGTAAATCCTGCTGGACTTAGAGGTTGCCTTTGAAAGTTTGTTCACTAAAGCCTCAAGTAGAACACACACTGGGATTGTGCAGGCTTGGTCTTGGCACTAGATGTTATTCTGTTACAATCCAGGTCGTTCTGCTTTTCACTTTCATTGACTCAAATAATTAGCTAAAACATTAATAGCATTAATAGACACAAGCTAGGTGTGATGGTTGTACCTGTAGCTCCAACAACGCAGGTCATCGGGGCAAGAGGACCACTTGAGGTTGGAGTTCAATCCCATCCTGAGTAAAATGGTGAGACGCCGTCCCAAGATTTAAAACAAAAATTAACTGGTGGTGGTGGTGGTTCAGGCTTTTAATCCCAGCACTTGGGAGGCAGAGGCAGGTGGAGCTCTGAGTTTGAAGCCAGCCTGATCTACACAGTGTGTTCCAGGACAGCCAGAGCTACATAGAGAAATCCTATCTTAAGGAGCAAACAAATAAACAAACAAAAACCCCAAACCAAAACAAAACAAAAAAATCAAAACTAAAATCCCACAAAATTAGTATTTACATGAATATTTGCTACTCTAGATGCCCCAGGTCACTTCTCTAAGCTTCCTTCTTCTAAGCCTCTCTAATCTCTTCCCAGCAATGTATTTCAACCTCTGGCTTTGTTCTCCAAACCTGAACATGCACTGGGATCCCTGTTTCACCTGAGAGCCTTTTTCATCAACTGCCTTCCAGCCGGTGTTGGTGTGGCTGGCCTGTCGGAAGCAGGTTGTCAGGTGGTAGATGAAGTTGTCAGCTCCTTTTAGCTGTTGTTCCTTAAGGGAGAGGCCAGCGCAAAAGTTACCAAGGGCTGAATCTTAGTTTGTTTGGGATGTGACAACAACATGCCAGGAACTGAATGGCTGAAGAGGCATAGACACTTATTTCTCACAGTTCTGAAGCCTGAGAAGCCCAAGATCAGGTGACAGCACATTACCGTTGAGTTCCTCGTCCATGAATTCAGCTTTCTTGTTCTCTCATGTCAGGAGTCGGGTTTTCTCTTCCCCTCTTTCTGTCCTTCCCATACCAGTCTGGAAGCCAGTACTCCCTACTGCTGGGATTATAGATGCGTGGCATTGTAACTTGCTCTGAGGTCTCCTTTATAAGGACATGAATCTTAGTCATAAGGGTAGAGCAGCCTCCACTTTTTAGGCAGCCATATTGGGATTTAGGACTTCAACTATCTATCTACATCTACATCTACATCTACATACATCTACATCTACATACATACATACATACATACATACATACATTATGGTGGGGAAGTGTGGGGCACAAACATTCAACCATGTTCTGGAGCTTTACTTGTGGTGCTTGGCAAGGAGGTTGCCCTGTCATGGCTTCCCAGGTTGGGACAGTTACTGCTTGATTGCTGTGGGGGATTACTTCCCTGTCCTGTGTTCTAATTTGAGGATGAGGAATGTCTTATTTCTTCTGGTAGTACTTGTACTAAGCAGCTCACTGAAGTTTGAGTGAGTTTGGATGTGGTAAGAAAGATGACATGTTAGGTTAGGTATTTGTTGAGTGACTTAATGGTGTGTTGTTCTTTCTGTGCACCCTTGAAGAGCTGGACCCTACAAAGGAAGGAGATGCAGGTCAAAACAAAGATGAAATGTAGGGATGAAAAGGCAGACTTGTGTATTACTGTTCTCATCAGCATTCTCCATGGAACAAGCTGCATTGTTCTTGCTTCAGAGCACACCCAGTGGTGGTCCATCCACTTTATCGGGGATGGTAGTAGCATGGTCTGCTTGGGAGACAGAGGGCTCCCTGAGAACCAGCTCAATCAAAACAACCAAGAGTGCTTTATTCTGAAAGTTCTTCCAACATTTGCCTCCGCTCTGCTCCATGTCCTTTGTCTTTCACTTTCAACAAAACCCAAGAAGGTAGCTCCTAGGCATTCAAAAACATGAGAAGGGTTGGTGGCCAAGGACAGAGGAAGAGCATCAGTCAACTGTGTTGTCACTACTAGTGTGTCCAATAAGGCTCCTCAATCAGACTGGCCCTTCCGCTGGTGTCTCCCTTCCTGCTCAGGTTCCACAGCATAAACACCACTGTGTTTTTACCAGAAGTATTTCTCTCCTATGTCCCCTTCCGGGGTTCCAGTACCTCGCAGTGAGGAGGAGGCCCTCCAGAGAGGCTCTTGGATCTCCACAGAAGCCTGCTGAGCTGGGAGACTGCATCATCACCTTTCCTGCCAGCTCATTTCTTGGATGACAGTTTATCCAGAGTTTCCTTGGAGACGGGTCATGCTCTCCATGTTCTTAGCTATGAAAGCATCCACTGGTGGTGAAGTCTGGTCTTCCATCACTTGGAGCTACCCTTTACCTGTCCTGGAGAATTGCCATGGTAACCCTCCTACGCCATGCTTTCAGGTAGGTCATGACTTTTGTGCACAGCAATTCCAGGGTCTACCATGCCTGAGTCATGCTGGGGCATAGTGAGGCTCTGACATCCCAAACCCATCCGAACTGTGTGATCATTTATTATTATCCAAAGTCTTAGTCTATAGTAAGAAGTCTCCACAGGTCTGTCATCTTCCTATTACCCATCAACCATCAACCCATCTCTATTTTCTATATATGTATATTCAGTTCAAACTGGAATGAGGTGGTGGTTGAAGAGGTAGGTAGAACATCTTAAGATGTTTTTCTCTTGACTCTTTTAATGTTTATATTATAAACATTCTATTCTCTTAAGAAAGATCCGGATACCTGGCATTTTGATCCCAAATGCCAATGATGCTCCCCACCATCCTCCCTCGATGTCTGCACCTCACAGTCTCATCTCTTCCCTGAAGTGAATGTGAAGAAAAGTCTGGTTTGGTTGTTGGGCTGGGAAAGAGGCAAATGGGAAAGGAAATGGTGAGAGTGGATGAATTTCATCACAGAATAGTGAAAAACTTTGGTCTGATGTAAATGTGTAAAGTCTTCCCTTTGCTGAAGATGCTCCAGTGAGGAGTTTTGGCTTGTGGGAGTTTCAGCTGCCAACTGACATCTCCCATGTCCTCCTCAACCCTTTCTCCACTACAACTCATACACTGCTTGGGTCCAGCAGAGGCCTTACTGATTTTTGTTTTGTTTTTTCATTTCCTTCCTGTTTTCCCATTCTTTTGGGCTTGTTTTAGACAGATCTGAGCTCTAAGGATAGCTGTCCTTTGTGTGTGTGTGCGTGCGTGCGTGCGTGCGTGCGTGCGTGTTCCCCAGTCTTCCCAGACCTGCCGGTGCTCCCAGCAATGCCAGTGGGCTGAGGCTTGCATGTATGAGGAGGCTCATTGGGATTTTTACCTTTTGCTTTACTTTTTAGTTATTTTGAAAATTTGGCATCATCCATCTTGGGTGACACTGAGGATGTGAACTATATGAAGGCGCCATTGTGTTGGAAAATGGAAGAGAGAGCTGCAGGGGTGGGAGAGGCAATAAACAAAAGGGGACTATTCAGTAACCCACCGAACAAAAGAGAGCCCCAATCAGAGCGCCTGGAATTCCCACTGCCACCTGCACTCGGCTATACTGCACTGGCAGAAGAGGGCTCCATTGAAGTAGTAATCTGCTGAATTGTACCAAGACTCCACCAATGAGCAGGGGACACTGAATAAACTCAATTACTATCAAAATTAGCAAGCTCCATCCAGAATGCCTCAATAGATAAAAATGACTCCCTGAATAAAGCACCGTGTGGCAGAAGAAATCTGTAAGACACTTCACCACACTGAACTAACACAGGCACAGGCCAGCATGGGGGAATAAATCTCCCTTCTAGGAATAAAAATGAAAAATTTAAAAGCAAGGAGCAAAACCTGGGAGAACTAGAACTTGTCTGATTTGGGGGATCATGCCAACATTTCATATAACCCCAAATAATTCAAACCAGCGTGTAGCACAAATAAAAAGAACCCGGAGACAGATATTGTGGTTCAAGCTGAAGATCAGTAAAGCCAAGTAGCCAACCACTAGAGAGTTCTTACCTCTATCAAGGCTTGGGTGTGTCCTCAGCGCGACTGAAGACTGACTATTAGACTGAGACCCTGAGTTCCTGTCTTATATTCCTCTTTGGTGCTGGGAGTAAAGGTGTACACTACCACCTCCCAGCTTCTATGCCTAACTAGTGTGGCTGCTGGGATTAAAGCTGTTTACTACCACTGCCTGGCCTCTATGACTGCATTCTGATCTTCAGGCAAGCTTTATTAGATCATAAACAAAATGTCAGCACACCAGCTAGGATGTGGAGGAACTCAAAATGAGATACACACAGCAACAAATGATTTTTACTCTACAATCGGATAATACAACCACACTGAAGGGTGGCAGACAGAGTAGGGAAGGGTTAAAAACAGAATTGGATGATGTATCTTAAAGCCACAGAGAACTATACCTAAATATTGTGCTCATCGGTAACTTAATTTTGCATAGGGAGTTTGGAATAGCAATGCTGAAGCCATTATGATTAAATAAGTAAACACTTTGTGAATAAAGAGAGTCAGGTTCCTCATTGTCAGAGAAGGATGTTACAAATGAGGCAAGGTGGATATTAAAAATGGACCCTGTAATTGATTAGAGGTGTCAATGTAATTAATAGTTAATACATAAGTAGATAGGTTAATCTATGCATATGCATTTATGTGTATGGAATTCCCAATCACATTAAGGAGGCCTAGAAGCAATGAAGCCTCAGTTTATAATCTCAGCTCTCCAAAGTCTGAGGCAGGAGAATAGTGATTTCAGGCTGACATAAATAATTGATTGAACAAATAAATGAGAAAGGCTTCTGATAGAATTTTAATTGTTATGTACTCTAGGTTTGTGTCATTTTAAAATTTAATGTTGGGACTTACCATCCATGGGTGTTTGGAGACAGGACCTTTGGGAGGTGATCAAATTTATATGCGGCCATGAGGGTGGAGTCCAATGACAGGGTTACTGCCCGTATAAGGAGACAGACTATAGATGCTTTTCTCTACTCTGCCTTGTGAGGATACAATAAGAAAACCGCTGTATGCACACCAGGAGCGTCCTCATCACACCTAAGATCTGGGCCTTGATCTTGGGCTTTTGAGCCACAAGAACTGTGGGAAGTGAATAGTTTCCTTAACCACCCAGTCCATGATAGTCTACTATAGCAGCCAGAGGAAACTTGGACATGAATGTAAAAGAAATAATGGAAATTAAAAAAATACTGTTTTTCAATGGACAACTGATGCATAGCACCATAGATAATCTTACAAACAATGTGAGCTGAGAGAACACAGAAGAAAATCAATGTATGGAGACATTAGTCAGAACAGCGGATACCTTGGGAAGAGGAAATGGGGAAGGTTGTTTGGGCAGGAGTGGGGAGGGGCTTCTGGAGCACATATCCAGCTATAGTTCCATACATTTGTAAAAATTACACATTTAAAAAAGAAAAATCACCTTTGGGCAAATAGTAGCAAATATTGAAGGCAGGGATCACCAATGGATGCTAATATCAGGGAATACATGAGAAAAATAGATATTTGAATATTTTCAAGGTTTCTTATAAAATATTTAAAAAATTTAAAAATAAGTTAGCACAGAAAATCATTGTGTTACCCTAGTGGTTTAGGTTAACATCATCAATGTTAGCAGTAGCAAGAAATATGTAAACAATGTGTCTTTTGATAGGGATGTTCATAAAAGGACACAACACTGATTCTGAGATGTTATTACCCAAAATGCACAATTTAAATTTACTCATGAGGAAACATCATGGGCTCAAATTGAGAACATTCACTCCTCCTTTGTTTCCCTTCAGAAAAAAAAGCATTCCAGAGATTTCAACCAATTATAGCATAACAAGTTACAATAAGACTAGGCATAAACAGGCATAAACATATCAAAGCTGAGTGAGGTAACCAAATAGGAGGAAAAGGGTCCCAAGAGCAGGCAGAAGAGTCACAGACACTCCTGCTCCCACTGTTAGGAGTCTCACAAAACACAAAGCTAACAATCATAGCATATTTGCAGACCCATTCAGGCTCCATGATTGCTGCTTCTGTCTCTGTGAGCCCCTATGAGCCCTGCTTAGTTGATTCTGTTGCCTGTGTTCTGATGTCTGACTCCTTGGGCTCCTGCAATTCTTCATGCTCTTCTGCAGACTTCCCTGAGCTCCGAGGGAAGGGACCTGATGGAGATCTCCAATTTAGGCTCTCTCCATCTAGCATTTAGCTGTGGATTTCTGCATCTTCTCCCATCAGCTGCTGGAGGAAGCCTCTCTGATGATGACTGGGCTAGGCCCTGGTGTGTATTTCTAATGACCACTTGGAGGGACACTGTCACTGGAGCCTCTCTCATTCATCCAGAGACTTCTGAGCCTCGGAAATCAGTTGTCATTAGGATGGGACTCACTGTTCTTTCTCTTCTTTGCTTGCCACTGTCCCCCTCAGACTAGGCTCTGCTCTGACCTTCTCCTAAACAGCTGTTGATTCTATCCTAGTGGGCTTCCTGCTTTGTACCATGCCTGCTCACCAAGTCTCCCCTTCTCCTGCCATCACAGCTAGCTTGCCATAGATAGTCAGCAGTGCCAGGCTGGATAATCTCTAGGTCCAGTTACCTAAGGACCTGGGTATGCTTGCATAGTAAACTCATAGAAGTTTTTTATTTTTTGCTTCCATAAGGAATCCATGTTCTCCTCACCTCCTCTAAATTCACAACTCTGTCCTTTATGTCTGTTATCTTTGTTCATAGAAACAGCACAGGGTGTGGTAGAGCTCCCTCGATTAAGGGTGGGACACACAAGTCAGGCCTAACCCATCACAGCATCTTGTCATTCTAACCACAGCGATTGGGTAAGGCATGGTTGGATGATCTGATTTGGCCAATCAGAGTCCTCTCTAAGGCTCTACTGCCATCATCAGAGGAAAAATTGTCCTCTGGGAATGAAAGGGTGATGCTAGAAATGGAGGCCTGGTGACATCGAGTGAGCTCCTGGGCCCTGCAGTGTCTCAAACCTACCTACTTGCAGCTGCACTCTGGGGTCATAAGACAACAGAACCACTCCCTTTCCTTTACAAAATAAAGTTGTAATCTTAAAAAAATTTCTTTTAAAAAAGTGTATGTATATGAGTTCGTATGCAGCACATGTATGTGGAAATCAGAATAGGGCTTTGGATCCCTCAGGACTGGAGTTCTAGGTGGTTGCAAGCTCCTTCCTTGTTGCTGGTTGTTTTTTACTCTTTACTTTTTGGGGGTCCACCACCAAGCTCCCAAATAAATACACACAGAGACTTATTATTACTTATAAATGCCTGACCTTAGCTTGGCTTATTTCTAGCCATCTTTCCTTAACATAAATTACCTCTTCTACCTTTTGTGTCTGGGCTTTTTGCGTTTCTTACTTCTGTGTCTTACTTTCACCTTACTCTGTGGCTAGTGGTGTGGCTGTGTGGTTGGTCCCTAGTGTCTTTCTTTCCTTCTTTTGATCCCTCTAATGTCCTTCTATTTATTTTCTGCTTGTCAGCCCTGCCTATTTCTCCCTCCTGTTGCATTATTGGCTGTTGAGCTCTTTATTAGACCAATCAGGTATTTTAGACAGGCAAAGTATAACAGCTTCAGAGTTAAACAAATGCAACATGAAGGAATGCAACACTTACTGTTGGCTCTGGGAACCGAACCTGGGTCCTGTAAGAGCCATTAGGGATCTTGACTGTTGAGCCATCTCTGCAGACCCTAAAGTGAAATCCCGTGTAAGAATCAGTGTTGTGGAAACATTTATCGTGTCAGGCACTGAGCTATGAATCGTAGAAGTTTTTAGACTTATTTCATGTGCATAAGCATTTGCCTGCATGCATGTATGTGTGCCACATGAGTGCCTGATGCCCATAGATGACTGAAGAGGGTGTTGGATCCTTGGAGCTGGAGCTACACATGATTGTGAGCTACCATGTGGATCCTGTTACTTGAACCTGGGTCCTTTTTAAGAGCAACAAGTGCTTTCGGACTGCTGAACCATCCAGCTCATAGCTATATAATTTTTTAAATCATCTGTTTACAAACCTTGGACATAATAATACTTTCCTCAATTTGAGGAAATTAATGAGGAAATTTGTCATAAAATTTCCTTAATTGTATTTGCTCAGATAAGTGAGGTAGGACAGAAATCTGTGCTTCCAGTCTGAACTCTGTAATGAGTTCTGTCTTCCTATTCATTGGTATTTGGTTTTATTTTACATTTTAATGAACTTATCCCTCATGAAACCATAAACCATGAGTTCGTAATGGCAAATACCAAGACTCAGGTTCTGTTTATCATCTACATCATCTTCAAGGCATCTGGCACTGGATAAGACTCATCACAGATCCTGAAGAGACCCTTGCTGAACCTACAACATGCCTATGGCCTTCCCAACAACTTCCTATAAAAGGGATACACATTGGCAGAACATGAGGTTATGCCCATTGAGCTCTGCTCTGTAAGAGTAGAGCTGTATTACCCAGTCTCCCTTAAAGCTGACCTCCTTGGGGCTCCATTCATTCATTATCCATTCATTCTTTGCTAAGGATACGTTCAGGAATTGAATAGTGCACAGCCTAGGTAGCTGTGCATGGTGGACTTGAGTGCCCAACAGGACTGATTCCTACTAGCCCTCCTTTCCACCCCCGTTTACTCTTATCTGTGGAACATTGTACAGTTTACAAGGAATTTCACCTCCATTATCTCAGTTGCACTGTGATGTTCTATTCTTGTTTCCCTAATGCAGTCTCTCTCCACTGTCCTTCACCCCATGGGATTCTGCTACCTCCCTGGAGCCCCCTCTCCACTGACAGGCTACAGCAATAGCAACAGTTTCCAAGGACCAAGTGGAGTTAGCAGCCCCAGGCTTTCCCCTCTGGGGCAGCATTTACCTAGAATTAGCAGCAGCTCCTGCTCAGCAGAGGTGACTGTGCTGACGTTGAATGTGGTCCTTGTTTGTCTTTTTCAGCCCAGAGATCCTGTCAATGTGGAGAAGCGATAATAGCATGTTATTAAGTTCTTTCTGGTAATGTAATTCAGAGTCAGGCAGCAGTTTGGTCACCAAGGTCTTTGAAAAGCGTAGAATAATTTCAGTGTCATTATCTCCCATTTTAAAGAGCCAGGCTCTAACATATAAACCTATATCTGGCCATTCCTAGCATGTATGTATGTATGTATGTATGTATGTATGTATGTATGTATGTATACATATACATGCTAGGAATATATATATACAAATTCTGAAATGCATTTGTATCAATGTGTGCACACATGTGCACATAAGCACAAGAGTGTGGGAAACTGTGTGCATAAAGCAACCCCAGCTTCAACTTATTTAGAGATGCCAGGGTCCACACTAAATGCTTCCTTTTGGGAAGTGGGGACCTCCGCTATTGGGGTGTTAAGAATTTTTACCCTTAGCTTTTCTCCTGCCATATTGTGAAGTTTCCATTTTTGCTTAGAATTATAATTATTATACTTAATAAGAATTCTGGTTAAATCAGGATCAACAGTGGAAACTCACAGAAACTGACTTTTAAGCTAGTATCTCCTGTGTTTCTTTATGAGCTGCTGGTGGGAATGGAACTTGAACTTGGTGTAATCCTGATATAGTTCCAACCAACTCTAGAAGCCTCTAACAGCTTGGGCCAGGTATCTGGGGAATGTTGTTAGAGCCTGTGTGCTCCTTTGTGGGTTGGCCACAGTACCAACAGTTAACTCCCAGTGTAGTGTGCCTTAATCAGCCCTCAGAAGGGAGTGATGTGTTTCATGGGTTGCTTACTACTTTGCTTGCTTTCCAGCCCATTCACTAAGTCCCCACTGGGCTCTCTGTCCCATTCAGAAACTGGTCCCCCTAACCCCTTTTCTAAGATCTCATGTAGCCCAGACTAGACTTGAACTTGGTATGTCACCAGGAATTGCCTTGAGCTTCTGATGTTCTCTCCTCTACTGTCAGAATGCTGTAATTATTATAGACATTTAACACCTCTTTTATGTGATGCTGGGGATGGAACCTAGAGCTTCATGCATGCTAGGTAAATGCTCTTCTGATTGGCCTACATTCCCAGCTCTAGACTCCCAGTGTTTAGCCTTGCCATGCCAGTTGGTGTTTCTTATCCACACATCTCTTTAATAGTGCTCCTTCATTTCTGCCTTTGCTCTGTAGCTGCTGCACAACTGTCTACACAATTGTGTGTGTGTGTGTGTGTGTGTGTGTGAGAGAGAGAGAGAGAGACAGAGAGACAGAGAGAGAGACAGAGAGAGGCAGAGAGAGACAGAGAGACACACAGAGATTTCATGTAGGTTACATGATGTGACTTAGCTGTTAAGGGAATCATTCCAATGGTTGCACCGAGAAGGCTTATAGAACAAGAACAGAAGCTGGGAGACCAATTAGAGGCTATTGCACCAAGCCAGGAGCCATGGTGGGTCTTCAGCATCATATTTCAGGTGGATATTAAAGGGATGTATGATAGATAAGAGTTGTGATATGGACAGCCAGTGGATCCCTGTGGGCAATGAACTGAAATGGAGAAGCCTGTCTCTCTCTCTCTCTCTCTCTCTCTCTCTCTCTCTCTCTCTCTCTCTCTCTCTCTCTCTCTCTGTGTGTGTGTGTAGTTGTGAGTTTGATCTAGACATAGTGAATTTGAGCTGACATTTAAGCCTCCAAGGGGCCAGGCTTGAGTTGAAGATGGAAATGTGTGGGACCCTCGGAATAGGAATAGGTTGAAGGCCATGAGACTGGGGATGAGTGTTGGTAGGGAAAGCTTGAGAACTGAGGCTTGCCGCAACTGAAAGGTAAAACATTGAGGAAGTCTGATGAAAAAGAGTAAAGGAACAGAGAGGTGGGACCCAAAAGTCATGTGCTGGAATGTTAAATGCTGCTGAGAAAGGAGTGCGGTTGGCTGGTTGGAATTGGTGATGTGGAGATCTTCAGTGACCAGCACGATCTAAGCCATGTGGCTGCAGCTGTGTGATACAGCAAGCTAGTGGCTTCATTCATAGAAGAGGACGTCAGGGCTTCTAGACATGTGACAAAACACCCACTCTCACTCGTAGTAAACTAAATGCAGGTTGCAATGTATCAGGACACCTGTTTCTTATGGACCTGAATGGGAGCCAGGCACCCTGAGCCCCAGGTAACTCTGCCTGTGAGAAAGTGAGTTGGTGTGAAGGCTATGGAAAAGTTTGAATCTGGAAAACAGGAGGCATCTGAAAATTTTCAGACAGAAAGACAAGCAATGCAATGTTGGGGACAGTATAACAGTAAATGTGTTGGAAGGTCTGGGGGAACTTTAGTTAGTAGTATTGTACCACCCTTATTGTGTCACGTTGATACAGCTATTACCAAGTGCTCTTAGAAGCTGTTGTTGCCACCCAGGTATTAGGAAGCCACAGTCAAAGTCATATCTGCCTTGCAGCCATGAAGCCAGTGACAGATGGTTCCTGTAAAACGTCATAGTGACTAAGAGCTGCTTGTGAGCAGCCTCCAGAGTGGAGGAAGAACCACGCCTCTAGTCTCACATCTCTCGTGAGCGCATCTTATCGGGAGATGCTACCTGTATTCATGATTCCATTTGGGAAAAAATTCTAGGAAACATAGTTTCCAAGGTTCTAGCCATCAAGGTCTGTCTTATCTTCCCATGGGAGAGTAAGGGGGAGAGCTAGAGATATTGAGTGGGAGCAAAGAAGACCCTGTTGGCTTCTTAGCATCCATGCATACACTTTTTGCTCATATTTAACTATTATTAGGAACAGCACCAATAACATGCCTCTATCTAAAATAAATCATGGTTGTACAAAATAATGCAATATTCATCTCAGGCTGATGCTGTTTATTTTCTAGTTAGTTGTAATTACATTTGATATTCCTCTCTCTCTCTCTCTCTCTCTCTCTCTCTCTCTCTCTCTCTCTCTCTCTCTCTCTCTCTCTCTCCGTGTGTATGTGTATAAAATGTTAGCTGTCGTTTTTCAGATACTATCTATCTGAGCTTTTTTTTTTTTGAGACAGGGTCTCTCATTGGTGGAACTTGCCAAGTAGCCTAGGATGGCTAGTCAGAGATATTCATCTCTGCCTCTCTACAGTTTAGATTACAAACACATACCACCATACCAGAACTGTTTTTTTTTTAAAATATGGGTTTTGAGAGATTGAATTTAGGTTCACTCTGCCCACTATGATTAAGAAGAAATTACAGTGTTAGGTACTACTGACACTCTTTTTCTATAATAATAATAATAATAATAATAATAGCTAAAAAAGAGAGCAGAGATACAAAGCAAAGCAGGAAAATATATAAATACCTACTACATTTTTATAAGTAGTCTTTGTTGGCCATTCCTAACTTCTTCCTGGTGCATACACCTGTCCCCTTAGTTTTTAGTTGGCATTTAGCACTTTGGGTTTCTCTGTTTGGTGGGGTAACCAAATCTTCCTTCCTAAAGGATATGATCTTTTGGAGAACCTACCTGTGTATAAGGTTATTGTAATTTTCAGCTAACTTTTTCTAATGGACTGTGGTGGTTTGAATAATAATGGCCCCCATAGGCTCACAGATTTTAAGTTTATTCACCAGGGTGTGGCACTATTTGAAAGCATTAGGTCTTGTTGGGATAGGTATAGCCTTGTTGGAGGAAGTGTGTCACTGGTTTCAGAAGCCTAAGTCAGGCCCAATAGCTCTCTCTCTCTCTTCCTGCTGCCTGTGGATTCAGATGTAGAACACTCAGCTCCTTCTCCAGCTGCATGCTGGATGTCTGTCTGCATGCTGCCATGCTCCCTGCCATGATGACAATGGACTAAAATCTCGAAACTGTAGGCAAGCCCCAATCAAGTGCTTTCCTTTATAAGTGTTGCCTTGGTCATGATGTCTCTTTACAGCAGTAGAATCTGATGAAGATGGGGACATAGAGATATTTATTCAGGATTTTGTACATAAACTGATTTCTCTCTGTTTATCCACTCTCTTCTCTCTCCCTCCCTTCCTCCTTCCCTCTCTTCATAATGCCCCCCTCTCTGTCTCTCTGTCTGTCTGTCTCTCTCTCTCTCTCTCTCTCTCTCTCTCTCTCTCTCCACACACACACACACACACACACACACACACACACACACACACAATATTATTTAAATGTTTGGAGCCAGAAATGTTTCAAATTTAAGAGTACTCCAGATTTTAGGATATTTCCAGAGACTTTATTGGTTTAATGTCTCCAATGAGAAAATCCTAAATTCTAAATGCTCTAAAATTTAACTTTTTGAGCATGAAATAGAAACTCAAAGAGTTTTAGATTTTTGAATTAGGGCTTTTCAATCTATGGTTTAATATAATACAGATATGCACATACAAAAAAGATGGAGGGAGAGAAGCAGGGGGAATGGCAACACACACACACACACACACACACACACACACACACACACACACACACACACACACACACACACACAGATTATGAGGATCTGGCTCAGTGTTGAAGGCTGTGCAAGCTCATGATCTGCCATCTGTGTCTGGGTACCCAGGAAAGCTAGTAGTGTGATTCAGCCCCAGTCTGAAGGCCTGCGAACCACAACTGATGGTAGGCATCTCAGTTCAAGAGCAGGAGAAGATGGATATGGCTGGTCCAGTACAAGGCAGGAAAAAAGCCAGAAGGAGATTCTTTGTCCTCTTCCTTTTTGTTCTGTTGGGTGGAGCCTGCTCACAGAGGACATCTGCTTGACTGTGTTCACCAGTTCAGACACTAATGTCCTCAAGAAACAGCCTCGTAGACTGTTTCTGTAGGGACGTTGACATAGAATTACCATTGAAAGATATAAGTAGGCACTCTACAGTCAAGTCTGGGTTCCAGATCTATTCGCCCCAGCCCACCAGCAAACAGCTTCAGTCTTATTTCCCCTTGACACTCAGTATCTGTCAAACTGAATGCTGCCAACAACCTTTAATGAGGTTGGAAGATGACTTCAAACTCCAGGGGAGGACGAGCCACACCTTGGTTTTAGCCTTGTGACCTCTCTTCTGACCTACAGATTTATGGGTTGTGTATTCTGTTAACCGATCAAATAACACGTTGCACAGCAAGAAAAGCAATATATTTCAGAGGTCAGAATGCTATCGAAACCCAATGTCCAAAATTAGTGGTATTAATAGTGGAACAACTACTTATTATGTGTCTACTAATGTGACAAAACTGGATAGGAAGTTCACAGCATTGTTTACTATATTTTGATCACACATGTTAAACTGGAGTCACACCAAGCTTCTAGCTTATATGATTATCCATGTTTACCAAAACACATAGAACCATAAACTAAAACAGGATATTTATTGTCTATGATAATTATGTCTCAGTAAGTCTGTTTAGGAAAACAAGGCTTTAGAGCTTGGAGAGATGGTTCAGTTGGTAAAGTGTGTGCTGTGCAAGCTTGGGGATCTGAGTTGTGAACTTCTGTACTCAAGTAGAAGCTGGTATCCTGGCACATGTCTATAACAACAGTGATGCTGGGGGTAGGGGGCAGGCAGCTCCCTAGAGTACATTGGCCAGCCAGCCTAGCTGAACTGGCCAACTTCAGGTTTAGTGAGAGACCCTGTCTCAAAAAGTAAGGTGGAGAATGATATAGGATGATGCCTGGTATTGTTCTCTGGTCTCCATATACACATATGTGTGTGCTCATGAACACACACACACACACACGCACGCACGCACGCACGCACGCACGCACGCACAAATGCATACACCAAAGCTTTAGGTCTACCTCAGTTTTTATAAGTTACCAGGGCTTCCTAAGTGCCAGAATGAGACTTATTTAGAATGTGGGACATCCTTTGTTTAAGTTGGTCTGATCTCTTCAATGAGTCAATGTCATGGAACAAAAATGATGAGGGGGTTGTCCTAGATCAGACAAGACTTAAGAGATACAGTCAACCAATTTACTGCATGAATCTTATTGGATTCTTGTTTCAAAGAAACAGCTCTGAGATTTTTTTTATAACAATTGTAGAAATTTGAATATGAAGTGAGTTTTAGATGATATTAGCGATTAGTGCTAGTTTTTGTTAGGTGTGAGGTTGTTAATGGGAGAAATTTTCTTTTTGGCAGTACGTGTTGAAAGGATGAGTTGTCATGATGTTTTTCATTTACTATAAAATGGCTCAGTTATAAGGGAAAAACTGGCAAAGGAATATAATTGTTGAAACTAGGTAGACTGATGCTTATTTTGCCATTTTTTCTGCTTTCAAATTAAAGTTGCTTCTAATTAAAGTTGAAATTCCAGTGAAACAAACAAGCAGCAGGAGGAAGATGCCCCTGGGCCTGCAGAGTTAGCTGTAGCCTGTGGCCTTGGGGTGGGTGATGGACTGTGGAATATGGAATTGAATGGCTGCTGCAGAAACACATCTGTTGAAACCAGCCTCGGCCAGTGCCACTGTGGAGGGGAAGGGCCTCTGGCCACTTGTGTTTTCTTCAGTGCATGCGGGTCTGAGGAAGGGTTTGTTTAGAACCCTGCTGGCCAGAGGCATTGCCATGTGGGTAATGGACCTGCCACAGCCAAGCCAAGTGTCTATATGACCATGGAATCACAGGCTTTAAAAGTAACTGTCTTTGTCTCAAAAGTAAGATAGTTTTGGGGAAGTGAGTGTGGTGTGTTAGGCTGGTATTTAGTGGCATATTTTCTGTCATTTGTTGGTCATCCTGTGGTTAGAAGGGCTTGCATGAATATCCCTACTTCACGCAGTGCTGACAGCCTGTGACACAAAGCTTCAGGGACAAAGATCATAAGAATGAACCCTATGTCCAGCATCAGAAGTGTTTTGGTGGCAGGGAAGAAAACAAGGTTAAAATGTATAGGCAGAAGCTAGTGTATATAATGTCTTCCCATTTATCAATTGTGGAAGAATGTAATTGGAGAATTGGGTTGATGTCTACTTAAAATAGAATATCTTATCAGGAATACAGTTAATTTAGTTTATATACTTAAAAAGATACAACTTTAAGTGGGTATCGTAAAGCAGAGTTTATCTAAGTTTTTATAGTATTGGGACACAAACCTTTAGTTTTTCTACAAATAATGAGTATGTCTCCTGTGCCATATACACACAAAACTATCAACATTGAAAAATATCTTCTAGGCAGACCCAATGGTGGGGACTTGTAATCCCAGCTACTCTAGAAAGTAAGGCAAGAACATCCCTGGTTCAAGGCCTTTTCAAGATACAAGTGAGTTCAAGGACAGCTCAAACAACTTATGAAATTAAAGGAAGGTTGAGTGACAGAGTGCTTGCCTTGCATGTATAAAGCCTTAGGTTCAATGCTCAGTAACACACACACACACCCACACACACACACACACACACACACACACACACACACACACACACACACACACACACACCACACGCACAGAGAGAGAGAGAGAGAGAGAGAGAGAGAGAGAGAGAGAGAGAGAGAGAGAGAGAGAGAGAGAGAAAAAAAGCCCATCATAAAGGTATGTTGGGCAGTTTGGTGGATGTAATATTATCTTTCCCAATCTCTGTATATTTTCAGCTATTTAAAATTAATATAAGATACTGTGCTTCATCCTCTGCTTCATTCCAAGTAATTATAATTTTTTTTTTGAGACAAGGTCTTATGTAGCCTAAGTTGACCTTGAACTTATGATCCCCATTGTTTCAGCCTCCCAGGTACTAGGATGATAAGTCTGTACCACCATACTTGGTTATAATTTTTGAGCTGGCTTAATAAAAGAAGGCTTATGTTATTGTGTAAGCTGTGGGTGGAGAATAAGAAGACAGGATCATGGTCTCTCATGGCACTGTGGCCCTATGGCCACTCCAGACAGCTTACTTCCAAACTTCTTTTATTTGAGGGAGAAATATATCTCTGTTTAAGTGACTGTTATTTTGGCTCTTCTTGTTTTGAGTAGCCAAACAGAATTCTAACTGAAATATGCTTTTGCCCTTTGACTCAGAAATTCCACTGTCAGGAATTTGTCCTACAGATATTTCAGCATTGTGCAAAATGATGTGTGCCCAGGGTCATTCATTGTAGCAAGAGACGGAAAGCAAACTGTGTCCCTCCATGGGAACTGGTTAAATAAATTATGCACATCCATAGTGATATAGTAGGCATCATGTATTTAGAGGAAACACATACGTCAATGTGAAATGATCTCTAATGTATGTTGTTAAGAGAAAATAGAAAGCATTATGAACGATCCTTGAACAGATGTAGGTATGGGCTTGCATATGCCTAAAATGCTTTTGCAAGCACCCATAGGAATTGGTGTCTCATGAGAATTGAATGATTTGGGAGGCGATGGGGAGGGAGTGTTTTCATTGTATTCCTTTTGAGTAATCACATGAACTTTTTAGAATTAACTTTATTTATTTGTTTTATATCCCTACCACAATTTCTCCTCCCTCTTCTCCTCCCATTCTCTCCTCTACCTCCTTTCCACTCCTCCCCAACCCATTCCTTCTCTGTTTCTGTTCAGAAAGGGTCAGGCTTCCCATGGATATCAACAAAACATGGCATATTGAGTTGTGATAGGACTAAGAATCTCCCCATGTGTTAAGGCTGTGTGAAGTGACCCAGTGTGAGAAATAGGTTCCCCAAAGCCAGCCAAAGCATTAGGGACAGCCCCTGTCCACACTGTTAGTAGTTCCACAAGTCGACTGAGCTAAACAACTGTCCCATATATGACATGGACTTTTCTGAGATAAAGTCTCACTATGCAGCGCAGGCTGATCTCAAATTCAAAATCTAACTGCTCCTGTCTCACAGGTTCTAGTATTATGGATGTGTACTATCCATGCCCAACTACTCAGAATTCAAAAAGAACATTATTCATTTTATTTATTTTTGAGACAGGGTCTTATATAGACCTAGGTGGCCTTGACTTTACTATGTAACCAAGGATAATCTTGAACTTCTGATACTTCTGCACATCCTGAGTGCTGGGATTACAGACCTGTACCGCCATGTCTGGCGTATCTGGTGCTAGAGACCAGAGCCTTGTGTGTGCTAGGCTAGTGCTCTACCAACTGAGCTATATCAGCAGCTCTATTGTAGGAAATTTTAATCTATTAAGTGACCTTTAAAAATAGAAAGCACCCTCACATTTTAACACTTGTAGAACAAAACATATGATTTCCTTAAATATATTCTCTTATCAGATTAGAGAATAATAACTATCCTCTATGTTATCCAGTGATGGGTGTGTCCCATGTCTGGCCTGCTCAGTATACATTTCATCTTCTGTCTCCTGTTCTGGTGTGACCATCAGTGGTGGCTCACTTCACTCTCTGCTGTCCATTTTCTTGGTCCCCACCACACATACAGAGTTCAGTCCAACCAGGATGAGGCAATAGAATTATGGCTAATTGCTCATCAGATGAGCTGTTGGCTTGACTTTAGATAACTAGTGTGAAGCAAAAAGTGAATTTTTAGCAACGAATGAATGTCAGTGAGTTCACACCAAGAGGCCCCCTGGGGGGCTGCATAAACTGAAGAAGGCTCACTCCTTTATTTTCCCTGATTCTGTCAGTTGCTTGGACATTGCCTATTGAAAGGGATGGTGCTTGAATCTTTGTATTGTTTTATCTGACAATTTCACTCCTCTTCTCTCTTGCTATAGAACACATACACAAATATCACATGTACCCATCATGATTCAACTCTGTAGAACCTTCCCATGTCATATTTTCATCCTGAACTCTCTGTCCCAGCATACAAGCAGAGTCACTAAGTGTTTGTTAAATGAACAAGTGAATCCTGTAGAGACCTAGGCTACCATCTGGTACTCTCTTCCCCACAGGATCTGGTTATCATGTATAGAGTTCTTAATTGGTCTTGTAATAAAAAGCTGGAGTCAGATATAGAAGGAAATGCTTAAAGATCAGAGAGAAGGAGCAAGCCACATCATACCTTACCTCCTTAGCATCTCAGCAGACAAGAGATCAATTTCCTTTTTCCTGCTTATATCCTGTTTCTGCCCAGCTACCTCACTTCCAGTCTGTCTGTATAGACCTCCAGACCTCTATGGTTAGCTAGTGGCAAGCTTCATTCTCTGACCCCCAGACAGGCTTTATTTGTACAAACAAGATATTACCACAACCATGGGCGTGGTCATCTTTGAGACTGTAATCTTTGTGAAGACTTGACTCAGTTTTATAACCCCATAGCAGGTGCCCATAAATAGCAACTCAATGCATGAACAGATGAATGGATGAGTGAATGAATGAGTTTTATACCAGCCCTCTGAGGACCAAGTCCATTGCTAGTCTGCCTGGCCTTGCCTACAAGGAGACAATTTTCACACAGCTGGAGGAAGTGTTTTTGGAAAACTACTTGAGAAAAGATGGAGAACATCTTACCATCTTCATGGGTGTTCCATGTGTCTTGGCAAAGAAGCTTCCTTCATTTCTGTTAGTGTTCTCCTGTCCAGATACTGTGTTCATGATGGATGAAGTTCCTATGTCAGGGAGAAGTCTCTCATGGGGCTACTCGCATTTTGATAAAGTCCAAAATAAATTGGGATAGAATAACTGCAGTAATAATTCCTAAATGCCGTTAACTATTAATAAAAGACCAGTCATTATTACTGTCTTGGATTGCGACACAGTAAAAACAAATTGTGGTTTAGTTCATATACACAGTGAAGTGTCTGTTATCCTCTCTTGTTTCTTTCACCCAGGAATGCCTGTCAGGTTCAAGTGAATGTGATGTTGCTTCAGGAAGGAACTTGAATTTATTCTAGATTTTCAAAAAGTACTGCATTTTCATTTATTAGTTACTATCTCATTTCCATATACTATTATAGCGGCGAATTTCCATACAATTGATTGAAATACTCAAAGGCAGAGACCCAACTGTTCCTTTGGAGTAGCATCACCTCCTCTAGACACACTTTAGAACAGTGCTCTTGAGGTGATAGTGCACTATTAACTCTCCATCTTCTTCTAATAACCATGAAATGATGTCAGATGTGATCCAGAAAGAAGATGGAACTTAGTTTCCAGTTCTGCCATTTTCTAGTTGGGTGGTCTTAGGTCAAAACCTCACGCAGCCTCAGTGTCATTATAAATAAATGGAGCTGATAGCAAAAGTAGCTACCACATAGCTACTTGTGGTAGTGGTAACTACACTGAATGTAGCATATGCTATAGCTGTGTACTCAACACACAAAGGCATAAGGATGATACAAGTTCAAGGCCATCCTGGTCTATATAGTAGAGAGTTGTAGCCCAGCTAAGTCTGCATAGAAAATCCTGCCTCAAATAACCTACAACTACCACAGTGACAGCACACTATTGAGTGGAGGTCCTGGCACATAATAAACCTCCAATAAAGATGAGTTTCCCCTGGTCACATGTGTCCCCCCCCCCCCAGGTACAGAAGCAGGCATAAAAAGACTTAGTTAGCCAGGGATGTGCCCTGGTCAACATCGATAGCTCCACATTCAGCTTGGGAGTCTTTCCATTGGACAAAGGCTAAAATGAATCCTGGTGCACTTCCACCAGGGAGCCCTGCACTCTAAGTCACACCTGGGATACATCCTGGGCATACTCTTCTTCTTCGATTACGGAATATTCTGGAACAAGGTAAGAGTCTAACTCAGAGAGATGGCTGGAATCCAAAGGAGGGTTGTAAGAAGCAGGAGACAGAACATCCTTTGATAGAGAAAGTTAGGCCCAAGTGTCTTGTTTCAGAGGAGGGATAAGCCCTCCTCTTGTAGTGTCTGGTTGTTGAGACATAGCCTAGAGTTCTGTCCTCTGGAATAGGACTGTGTGTTCCTGAGGCAGGGTAGATCTGTGCCCACAGCGTTGCCTTGATTGGCCTGAGCTGCTGCAAACAGTATCATGCACGGGGGGCTTGAGCAATGAATGATGATTTCTTATGGTGTTGAAGACTGGGAAGCCAAGGACAGAAGGCCAGGGTGATCAGGCTCTGGTGAGTGTCTGCTTTTGTGTAGCAGCGACTTGTGCTTATTGTGGCTCTCCATGATGGGAAGAAAGTTAGACATCTCTCCAGGGCTTCCTATTATCTGGGCAGTGCTTCCACTCATTGGGACTCCAGCCTCATAGCCCAATCCAATCACTTCCTGTTACTGGCAGGTTTTTACCCGCCAGTCTGGTCCCGCCACCCTGCGATCACGCCAGCCCCCAATAACACTCAGAGACTCTGTATTTGATACAATCCTGTTGGCCAGGTACTATTATTGTTTATGGGCTAGCTCTGTCTTAATTATTAACCCATTTCTACTTATCTACTTATCTTTCCACGTGGTCATCTTATCCAAGCATGGTGGGCTGGGATCTTGCTTCCTCCATGCTCTACATGCTGACTCCTCCTCACTACTTCCTCTTTCCTCCTTGTCTCCTAGCCCCGCCTATCTTGCTTTCCCATTGGCCAAAACAGTGCTTTATTTATTAACCAGTATGAGAAACATATTCACAGAATAACATCTCCCATCAACTTCCTAATGGCCTTACTTAGCATTGCCATCACACTGAAACCAGGGCTTTAATATATAACTTTTGAGAGATACACACATTCAGTCCACTGTGAGCCTACACGGGGCTGGCATGAGCCTCAGATTAGCAAGCCATAAGCAAATAGCTCAGAGTTTGGGGCCTTGTGGCTAATCTTCAGATTTCTTTTACTAGGCCAAGGGGACTTTCCAAATTCTGATTTTCTTACTGCTGACAAAAAGATAGTTTCTGAGGGATTTTCTTTCTTTCTTTGACATCTTACTGGCTGGTAGATGGCAAAGTAGAAGGAATGCTGATTTTGGTGATCTGCTATTGTTAGTCAGCGCTCCCTCACTAAAACAAAATACTTATGGTATTCAATTAATAAAAAGAAGAAGTTTAGCAGGCTCACAGCGTGGTAGTTCTAGGACATGATCTATTGGCACTATTAGTTTGGGCCTGTGAGGGCATAACATAGAAGAATTACATGGCACAACAAAATATAACTAGAATGCAAAAGGGAAGGGGTTGGAGTCCCACTGTCCCCCTCAGGCGCCTGCCTCCAGTGACCTAAGGGCCTCCCACCAACTCCACATCTTAAAGGCTTGCCCCTTTTTGATAGTACCCCAGGGGCAAATCCTGTGGCACATGGGTCTTTAAGGGGTGTTGGAGAGCAAGACAACAGCACCATACTTTGTGCATTTCTGTGTGTCCGCTTATCACTCTCTTTAGTGCCAGAGACATTTTTATTGCAACCACACAGTGGGAAACTTCAAAGTTTATAGTCACCTCGGTCATATTACAGATAAAACATGGTCCTTGTGTATGCCCAACGTCTGTGAAGTTGATGAAGGTGAGTGTCTCAAAGCTCCTCTTACCTATTGCTTTCTTGACAATGGTGACAGGTATGATGGGAGAGCTTGGCAGAAGTCAGATGGGGACATGGGCAGGGCATGTAGGACCACCTCGAGGATGATATATTAAAGTTGAGACTTCAGTGGCACATAGGAGTGAGTTGTTGGGGGTGGGGAGGTAATGAAATGTTGGGGGATGGGCTGTATTTCACTAGGGCAAATATCTTGTCTGCTGCTAGATCCCAACCTCCAATACCAACAGCTGAAAGGGCAAACAGAAGTTCCTGAGGTATCAAAGAAGGTGGAAGATAGCCAGAACATGACTGTGCTGTTTCAGAGGCTCAGAGCAGCAAGAATAGCAGTAGGGGGAGGTTTGTAGGGGACGGGTATAGTTCAAATCTGCCCCCTCCTTGCCTGGCTCACCCCACAGGTACTGGAGCAAAGCCTTGGGTGTAGGTCACTGCTATTTGGGATGCACTGGGGATAAAGTGTGGGAAATGAGAGGGAGGAGGCAATAGGTATGGAGATCTGAGCTGAGGGAGTTGGCAGCGAGGGCACCAAGAACTGGACCCCACTTTGCGGCGCATCACGCAGAAGAAGGGAAGGCATGTCTCCTCATCTGTTCTGCTTATTGGCTGAGGAGTATCCGTTGGGATGTCACATTCCTAGTACTTGTGGCTGCCCTCCTGAGGGGCTGAGCATGGAAAAAGCCCCCGAGAAGAGGAGCATTAGAGATAAGGGCTGTCAGCCTTTGTGGGACCATAGCTATCAGTGAAGTCAGAACGGATGAAGAGAGTAGTCAGCCATGATGTCTTTTGCAAAGGCAACACAGGGCACCAAATGCAAGTGCATCTGGCTTTAGGGTGGTGGGGGCCTTGGCTATGAAAGGAAGACAGGTTTGAGGCGCTTTTTAGATAGGAAAATGATTTCCCCTCCCTTTTATTACACAAATGTTTACTGCTGTGGCTTGGTTTTCTAGGGTGTAGGCAGGCTGAGTTTATCCTGCAGGCCTTGAACTCACACTTGTGAGTAGGAGGAACAGCCCCAAGGGCCAGCAAAGAGGGAATCGCCAGTGTCCCAGGGTATTCCAGAGCCACACCTCTCTTCAAGAGGTTGTCTGTTGAGCCCGAATGCTGGACTTCTGTGAGCCCCAGGGTATGGACTTACCCTTCAAAGGTGTGTGTGCCTGGGCCAGGCAACTCTATTCATCTGAGGCTCCCAGTGTCATAGTGCCCACTTTTGCTTTTAATCAGGCTTAATCAGGTGTTACTGTACTGCTGTGTGAAGCAGTGAATGAGAGGGCTGATGAGAGCGAGGAAATAAGTAAGCTTGTTAATTGCTGAGGCCTGCAAGACAGAAGTGAATGCTACAACATGAAGACCAGGGAATAGAGGCAGTAATGGAGGCCTGGAAGTCAGAGCCCGCTGACCTTGACATTTTATGGGCAGCACAGTCCCATCTTTTGGCTGCAATTTCATCTTTGCAGGAGTTAGGGGCATCTTCCGCCTCTCCTGGGAGAAATTTATCCTAAGACCTTCCGCTTTTGTGTTTGTTAGTTTTCAGGCACCTGTATTGGCCTGTCCTAGGGGTTCTGGCAGCCACAAAGAGCACTACCTGGGCACATTCACTGGGTCCTGCCCACCTCCCATTTCTTCTCTCTCTCCGCTTCTCTGCCTGTCTCTCTGTCTCTGTCTCTCTGCCTCTCTCCTCTTCTGCTGCTCCTGTCCCCAGAGGCTGGTTTCCCCTCTCCCCTCCCACACTTTCCCATTCACTTCCCCCAGTAAAAACCTCCTCCATGGAAGCTCTGTCATATGGTGTCTTTCTCTCATGTGGCTTTTAAAAATTGCAGCAGTGTCTACCTGCAGCACACTCTTCGGGGCCAGGAAATGATGCAACTGGGCTATAGCTGGAGTTTGGCTAGCTTTTCATAGAAGAGTAGGCACAGCCTTGGACTTGATCATCCACGCTGGAAGGGGGCGGATTGGCAAAAGTCAGGACTGAGACTGTGTGCCTTTGTGTCTCTGTGTTTGTGTGCGTACATTCTTGCAGACCCAGAAGCTGCGACCTTCTTTTTCAATACCACCTCCCCTTTCCAGGTGGCAAGGGAACAGCGTGGCTTCCTCAGCAAGACCTAGGCTGGCCCCAGGCCACATTTCTCCAGCCCAGGCTCCTTGTTTGCAAATGCAGGTCAAATGCCCCTGTGGTCCAGGGGCACCCAGGGGACAGGCATTGGTTCAGATTGTTAGGCTGGGCAGGGTGCTGCGGAAAGGTAGACTATGCTGTGTAGTGAGTTGGGGTGCTCGGTTCCGGGGATGTAGACCATGGAGTTCATAGCCCAGGAGGTAGGCGTCGACTGCTTACCTGGTTCTGCCACCAATCCAACATAGAAATAGGTGTTCACAAGCAAATGAACACATCCATCCATGTTCCCTAGCCCAAATCCCTCTGAATCATCTGGTCCATACCCCACTGTGTCCCAGGACCACTGACTGCAAACAAGGTGTGCTGGTTTGGGGAGGCAGGTGCCTGTGTTACGGCCTAAGCACTTCCCCACACCTACTCCTTCCTCCCTCTCCTCTCCCTGCAGATTGTCAGATTTTGCAAATAAAAAAAATTTAAGTAAATGAACATGTTCTCTTTTTTTTATTATTTGAGAATTTTATACATGCATATAATGTGTTTTGATCAAGTCGACCCCCATTCCATCTTACTTCTCCCCTGTTCTCACCATCCCCACTTCCTCCTCTCAACATTTAAAATTTAAAATCACAGTATAGTTTGATTACTGTTTCCTCTCCCCCAGATCCTCCCCACCCACCCAAATCCACACCCTTTCTTTTTTTCATTAGAATATAAGCAGGCATCTAAACTAATAATAATAAACAATAATAATGATACCATTAAAGTAAGATTAAAATAAAAGAAAACCAGAATGAGACAGAAACAGACACACAGAAGAAAGAGCCAAAGAATGAGCACACAGACAGATGAAGAAAGAGACACACAGAAAAATCTCATAAAAATACAAAACCAGAAACTGCAGTGATTTGTAAAGTTAAAAAAAAAAAAAAAAAAAGCCCCGACGAAACATTATAAGGCATAGGACCTCCAAAAGTGCCATTGAGCTTCTTTTTTGTTGGTCATCTACTGCTGGGCATGGTGCCTTCATTTAAGAGGGGCTTGTATACCTAGTAAGACTCTGTCAAAGAAAACTAAATTCTCATTTGCGAGTAGTTATCAGTTAGAGATAGCATCTGGGTTAGGAATGGGGCATGTGCCACTTTCTTCTTAGCATAGGACTCCATCTGGCCCAGACCTGTGTAGGCCTTGTTCATGCTGCTACAGTGTCTGTGAGCTCATAAGTGCATCTGTCCATCCTGTTGGGGTTAGAAGGCCTCTTGGTGTCCTCCATCCCATCTGGTTCTTGTAGGGGGGCTTCCTGAGCCTTGAGGGGAGGTATTTGATGGACACTTTCATTTAGAAGTCAGTGTTCCAGTCTCTTACTCTACACATTGCCTAGCTGTGGATCTCTGCATTTGTCCCTGCCTACTGTAGGGGGAAGTTTCTCTGACGATGGCTAAGAACTCATCTATGAGTATTGCACGATGTCATTAGGAGTCATTTTTATTGCTGTGTTCCTTGTGTTCTGTTTTTAAACATACAGAATCCACTTAGTGCTGCCTATATGTGCATGGTGTAGGGGCTTCTCCTGGAGCAGGGTTAGTGTCTCAGGGACCATCGCCCTGAAGAAAACCGTCTCTCCATCCCCCAGCAGCCATTAATTGCCAATATCTCCTCAGCCAGGGGTGGGGTGCATGAATCTCTCCTCATCCATGTTGGGGTAATTTTGTACAGGATTTATGCTCCAGACCCTTTGTATTCCACTGAGACCCCAGCTTGGAGATGACTCCCTGAGCTGCTTCTGAGCCAGGCTTGCTTCCAGGGGTGCATGGAGAGTGCTGAGTTAGGGGCAGGAAGACCTTTCTGCCTCCTGACTATGGATGCAATAAGAGCGACTGCCACTACTGCCTCGAGCATCTGCCATTCTGGTTTCCCCGGCACAGTAGATTATATGCATACTCAAACTGTAAGCCAAAAGAAATCCTTCCTTAAGTTGCTTTTGATAGGTAGTTTGCCACAGGAAAAAAAAAAAAAAAAAAAAAAAAAAAGGAACCAATTCAGTGCTTACCATGGGCGGGGCATTATTCTAAATTTTTATGTGTGTTAATTTATCTAACTACTGCCTATGGATGTAGATATCAGTATTGTCCCACTTTACAAATAAAGAAACCGAGACCTGAGAAGCCCCCGAATGGATGTCATATTCACCTTCAGACAAAGGGTTTGTGACCCTTAAAGACCCAAGGACTGAGCTACTTTTCTGGACTTCTCTGGCCCTGGGATTTACTGAGGGTAACACAAGTGTACTCAAAAGCACAGCCCCAACACGAAAGCTGTGGATTCTATTTTTCATCAGCTGTGCAGTGCTGTGCTGGTGAACATCTAACACCATCTTTACAGTGTTTGTCTGTTTCCATGCTGTCAATTCTGTCCAGCAGGATTTATTTCAAACTCCATTCATTGTGGAGTGAGAGAGATGCACACAGCCAGCTCATCTCACACGAGCTCATCAACCCTGGCGGTTACAGGAAAAGAATGTTTACCTTTCCACGGGAGAACGAGAGTAGCCATATGAGTAAAATGCTTGTGCTAAGCCTACGATGGGTCTTATTATCAACGTTATGATTATTTCCTGACAAACTGTCTCATGTGTCACTTTGGCAAAATTTGGCTTTGTGCTGCTGTACACAGGAGGGACACTTAATGCTGAGTGTGTCCTTGGCTCTATGACCTTCACTTCAGTGAGACCTTCCCTTCTCTTCATACTCTAGACCGTCTGTTCTCAACCTGGGGGTCACAACTCTTTGGGGGGGTGTCAAAAAACCCTTTCACAGGGGTTATTTAAGACTATCAGAAAACAGAGATTTATATTCTGATTCATAACAGCAGCAAAACTACAATTATGAAGTAGCAATGGAAATAATTTTATGGTGGGGGGTCATCACAACATGGGAATTGTATTAAAGGGTCACAGCATTAAGAAGGTTGAGAACCACTGCGCTAGACAGCTCTGCTTGTTCAATGATGCCTCCCTAATTATTAATTACTGGTGCTCTTTCCTTCCTCCCAATTCCTGGATTAAAGTGGGAGAGTCTCTAAGGAGCTAGACTCTAGTGTGTGTGTGAGTGTGTGTGTGTGTGTGTGTGTGTGTGTGTGTGTGTGTGTGTATGTGTGTGGCTGCCCTCTTATGGCAGGGAGCTACAGCAACTTCCATGAATAGCATGGGCCAGGGCATATGTGAGGCCTTAAGTAAATCTCTTGGTTTGGGCAATAAATCACTCTGCTTATAAAATCTTGAAGATGACTTATTTCATTCAACCCAGGAAGCCGAGCACCAGATAATTGACCACTGGAACAGAAAAGAACTTTGACAATCGATTCATCAGGTAGATGTGCCAATTACCCTAACTTCTTTGTATGTTCAAGTTTTGCCACCTGTAGAACGGGAATAACAGCTCCTAACTCAGAGGTTTTGGAGGACTGAATGTGTTAGCTCCTTAAACATTTAGAATGGACCTGCCACTTATTGAGTGTGAAAAATGTTAGCAACTGTTGTTATTATAAATTGTACTAAGAGGTGAGAAATCTGCCAGCTTCACGATCCCTACCAGAGCTGGGGTGGGGTGGCTGGGAGGAACCCTTCTGACTAGGAATCTGCTAATGTTCCCTCCCTTCTGGGTGCTGTTGAAGCTATTCAGTGATACTTGTAAAGACACAAGCAGGAAGCTTTATTCAGGACCAGTTTGATAGGTTTAAGGACTGCAGCAGTGGGGAGGTAGAGTATAGAGTACAGACTGGGTTCACCCTGAATACAGCAGGTCGGATGGGCATTTGTAGCCAAGGGATAGAACAGCCTCAGTGGATGGAGAATTGCTGACTGCTCATCAGGGCTTAGGGAACATTTAGTTAAGCCTGCCGAACAGGATTCTGATTGAAGAATGCCAGGATGGTCAGACATCATCTTGAGGATGATGGAACTTGATGTTTTATCCTATTTTGAGAATGGCGTGCTTTAAAGAGGGAGTGGGTGGGGCACCGAACTGACTTTTGCCAAGTTCTTTGCTGAAACTGGATTTTACAGATAGATCTGAGAAAAGGCTCAGGAGCTTGGCTAACATGTGGCCCGATAAAGAACGGCTCTCAGGTTCAGAATCCAAACTGCCTCAGGGCTTGGATTCTTTCTGTCCCAGCCATGTACACGGATCTGTGTTAGTGTCACTCTGACCCTGAGATAATCAGTGGCATTAGAAGTGGATTAATGACCTATCTAGCACTGTGGTCAAAGAGCACAGAATGACTCCAGTCCAGTACTCCTCCTCCTCCTCCTCCTTCTCCTCCTCTTCCTCCTCCTCTTCCTCCTCCTTCTCCTTCTTCGTATCTCATATTTGTTTTCAAGTTCATAAGAAGCCCAGGGCCTATTCTGGACAGGCTACAAGGAGGAGAAAGCAATAAACATACAGCCACAGTGAAGTGCTGGCCTGGGCCTTGTCTTTAGTTTGACTCTGTTCTCTTTTTCCAGAAGCTCTTGGCTAGAGCAACACCCCCAACCACTCTGAGCATCAACTGTCTCAGCTATAAGATAGAGGGGTGAACCCCATCATCTTTTCAAGTTCTTTCCATCTTGAGCTGTCCATTCTATCTCCTGGTCATGACAATCAGAAAAGGAAGCTGAACTTTTAAGGTCCAGAGTTTTGGCTTCTGCAGTGTTGGATGTGGCATCTTCCCAGGGGAAGATTGCCCAGCATCAGGGCATACCTTAGCTCCTAATGTGAGGGGAAGGGGAGACATTGAGGCTGAACTTGAGGGGCATGAGAAGAGGGGTACCCAAGGAGGGTCTGGTACACAGATGCATGCGTCTATGGCATGCAGGGACATGGCTCCTTTGTGGTTTGTCCTGCATCCTCTATTGGGAGGACCTTTGTCCCTGATACCTGTGTTTCAGGTGGGACTGTTCAGCATGGAGCCCCCTCCAATTCTGTTCAGAAGTGGGAATGTGTTCAAGCTGGAGAAGATGAACCATTTTCAGAGGTCACTCAGAGAGGGATAGAGGGGAAGTCTTCTATCTCTGGTCTAACCAGATCTGTGAACCAGTGTCTTAGGGTCTCTATTGTGATGAAACACCATGACCAAAAGCAAGATGGGAAGGAAAGGGTTTACTTGGCTTACACTTCCACATCATAGTCCATCACTGAGTGTCAGGACAGGCACTCAAAGAGGACCAGGACCTGGAGGCAGGAGCTGATGTAGAGGTCATGGAGGAGTGCTGCTTACTGGTTTGCTCCCCATGGCTTGCTGAGCCTGGTTTCTTATACAAACCAGAACCACCACCCCAGGGATGGCAAACTCACTCTGGGCTGAGCCCTCCCCTATCAATCACTAATTAGGAAAATACCCTATAGGCTTGCTTATAGCCTGATCTTATGGAGACATTTTCTTAACTGAGGTTCCTCCCTCTCAAAGGACTTTAGCTTGTGCCAAGTTCACATAAAACTATTCAGCACACAAAGTAAGTGTATTTTGTTGTTATTTTTACTTTATTTTATTTTCAAGACAGGGTTTCTCTGTGTAGCCCCTGCTCCCCTGGAACTCTTTCTGGCCTCGAACTCAGAGATCTGTCTCCTTTGCCTTCCCAGTGCTGGGATTAAAGGCATGTGCCACCATGGTCTGGCTAATATAGACTGTTCTTTGTCTCCCCTGCCCCCTCATTTTTCAAGACAGGGTCTCTGTGTAGATCTGGAACTGTCTGTCCTGGAACTTGCTCCATGATTAGGCTGGACTTTGTTGTTAATTTTTTTTTTTTTTGAGACAGGGTCATTCTATGACTCCCAAGCTGGCCTAGAGCTCACCATGTAGCTCAGACTGGCTTTAAACTCATGGTGATCCTCTTATATCAGTTTCCCAAGTGATGGGATTGCAGGTGTGAGATGCCACATCTGCTTCAATTTAGTAAGCTTGGAATTGCTTGGGACCAACCATCATCATTGCTGCTCTATGGAGAAAGCCTGCCTAGAGATGGAACAAACTCAAAGGAAAATAGATCAGAAAGGAGGGATATCCCTAGTGACATAACCTGACCTTCTGCATGGAGCTACACCTAGAACCACCCTTGGGCTTTCCATTTATTTGTCCTAACAATTTCTTCCTTTTGACCATTCCAATTTGAGTTGAACTTCTGTTTATGGTTGTTTTGTTAATTTGCTAAATGCTAGCACGTGCAACGTCCAATATATGCATTATCACTTTTGGTTGATATACTAAATGCTTTATGTTCAAAATGATCCAAGGACCAGCAGCACCTGTGTGTCCTGGGACCAGATAGGCCCATGATAGTCCCATAGAATCAGGATCTGCTGGGACTCACTACTCTGGCTTGGTTTGTTCCATGCAGCAGCTGAGAGGTGTCATGCTTCTGTATTTAGTATAGAGTGGAGGCCTGCTTCTGTGAAGGGCACAGCAGAGGAATTCTCCAGAGGTGGTGGTGGTGGTGGTGGTGGTGGTGGTGGTGGTGTCATGTGGAAATTAAGTAGGAACTGCCCTTTTGGACCCAAGTCCCAAAAGTTGTCTGTATCTCATGGATGGAGCCCACAAGGACCCTGAGAGGGAATTGCTTCCAAATCTTTCACTACTTTCTTTTCCTACCACCACAAAATAGGTTCTTTCTGTCCTCCTAACACATATTTTTTTTTGTCTTTCAAAAGTTTAGGTCCATTTGCACATAAGTACAACCAGAATCCCAGAGTGAATATATATATACATATATATATATATATACATATATATATGTATATATATATGTGTGTATATATATATATATATATATATATATATATATATATATATTTATTTACTGGATCATGAACTACCTCCAAAATATGTTTTGAGCTTTCATTTTTCCTTCTAAGATTCATCATTGTATTGAGTCAATTTACCCTGGAACTAATCCAGATGTTTCTGAAATCAGTCAACTGGAAGGAAGTGGGGATATCAGAAATATTCTCTGGCTTAAACCTGAGCAAAATACTTGGTTATTGGGGCTTCATTCTAACGGGTCGCTGTGGGAATTTGGCCTGTGGTCTTACTTTTCTAGCAGGCTGGTCTGATGCCGTCTTTTCTTATTTTTCCAATTCTCTGTGTGATGACATCACCAGGACCCATGTGGCACCTGTGACCAATTATGGATAGGTCCAAGTGGCATCATTAGGATGTTAGCAGGTGGCAGAGGTCTGTGTACAAGAAATGTCAAGAAGATGGAGGCATCTTCTTAGGGAAGGAGGGAGACCCCTGGGGAGTTTTGGAACCTTTTGGTGTTTGTTTTTATGAATTTTAACTGCTGATAAAGAACCCTTTCCTGTCTAGAGCACTGCTGGAGAGCAGGCAGAGGTATGGGTAGGGGTGGGAGGGAGCTGGAAGCTGGCCTTTTCTGCTCACCACAGTCAGTAACTCATTAGGGATTCTAATCAGGCAGAAATATTTTCCTGTTAGCTCATTACAAACTCTAACAAGGTTCCTGCTCCAAGTCAGGTCTGCCTTTCTCTTGCTGGGGATAACGATGGATAGCATGTTGGAGCCTTTGGCAACTTATTTGTTACAACATTCAATTCACATGCTGGGAGAGCTCTAGGGTGGGGGGAGGCCCAGGAGATGGCAGGGAAAGAGATGGAGGCAGAGCCTCTTTGCAGACTGCAGGACAACAATGCCAGGGCTGGCAAAGCAGCCAATCAGAGCTTGCTGGACACCTAGAATTTTTCAGGGGCCTGGACCCTGCTATCTCTGTGGGATATAGATAGGTTTCTTTGTGTGTGTGTATGCTTGGAAGCAGGTAGTGTCATGACCACATGCTGGTTCAGGGCAACTCATGGTTTTGCCTTTGGGTTATAAGGCAAGCCCTCAAGACTTCTGCTTTGCAAGTTTCCTGATTATTACTCTTAGTGATCCAAAATATATTTTTATGTTAATCACTTTCCAGCTTAAAAATGGTCCCTGGCTCCTTCATCCCCACAGTCTAAACTTCAGTTACTTTATTTGTTCATTAAGGGAGATCTCTTTAAAACAACCCTACCCAAACTAGCCCTATTTCAAAAAATTCTCCCATCTAAAATTCTCTAATTAAAACCTATATGGGCTGATTTCTGCAATATCTTATGAAACTTGTTAATTCACATTCTTCTTGATAATTCCTACTAAATATCCAAGTTCTGTCTGCCCATCCTAGTTCATCAAAAGCACTGCATTTTTCTATGGTTATTCTGGCTTTCTCTGGATGTCTATAGCATGGTCCCAAATGGAGATTACAAAACTCTAGTCTGTGGATCTAATCTGGACCATCACCTATTTTTTACAAATAAAGTTTTATTGGAACACAGCTATGTTTATTTACTCACATATTACACATGTTAAATAGAAGGACAGAAGATAAGAACAGTAGGTCTGGAAAGGAAGTGGACACATAACTCCCTTCAGTGAGGTTTATTCGAATGAAAGTCTCAGGGCCATGGTTCGCCTTCAAGGAGGGATGGAGAACATTAGACAGCAGCAATACAGTATGTGGGGATCTGAAACACTATAGGACCTTACAGGGGAGGAGAAGCTTCCCTATACAGTCTGGGAAGGGGCTTCATTCAAAGTGGGAATGACACACACACACACACACACACACACACACACACACACACACACACACACACAGAGAGAGAGAGAGAGAGAGAGAGAGAGAGAGAGAGAGAGAGAGAGAGAGAGAAACAGAGACAGACAGAGACAGAGACACACAGTGAGAACGCAAAGCATGAAAGGATGGGGTTGCACGAGAGAGGAGTCTCCAGGGAAGCCTCCCCTCCCCCCAGGAGTCTTCACAAAGAAAGGAAAGACCTGACCTTTTAGAACTGGTCTGAGGTGGTGGGGAGTTACTGTCATGTGAATCGCATGGGAGACCCCAGCACCATAAATTGAAAGACATCAAGTCGCAGCACAGACAGATTCTTAACTCTCTGTCCCGCAAAGGGGGAGTGGCCGGATTCAGGCTGTAGGATGTGGTGTCAAGTGCAGCAGGCCGGTGTTCTAACAGTCCGTGGCTGTTTTTCACCTTAGTGGAAAAGCCAAGCTGCAATGGACACCATATGAACTTCAGAGCCTAAAATACCTATCTGCTCCTTTACAGAAGAAAGGCACATCTGTCCTCACTTAAACCATAAAATTTAGCATTTAAATTTATAGTATGCATTCTTGAATTCTTATGAAAACCTTTTGAGATTATTTTTCCTCTTCTCCGTCTCCACTCCCTGACTCTCCCACCGTCCTTGCTCTGAACTCTCATCACATTTCTTGTTTCTTTGATGTTCTTACTTTCTAAAATTTCAAGTAGTCATTTATTTATGTGTCTGTTTTGCATAATACTCATATGAAAACCCTTGCAGGGCAGAATCTCATTAGAGCCATCCCTATGTCTCTTCAAGACTCAGCAGAAGGGGAACCAGGAAATAACTTTGCTGTTTGCAGGATCTGATGCACCACCTCACTAGCTTTCCTGAAGTATCACGGGGACCTCAGTAGCCCCCGATGGTTTTGTGCAATGGTAGGACATCATGAAGAGACACACTCCTTCTGCCTCGAGGGTATCTAATCCTGCCCTTGAATTGGAAGCCTGGGCCTACTTCCTTAGCAGGGAAGATGTATCTGAGAGAGAGGGATACTTCAAGACTTCCCAGGAGAATGACAGGATGATTTTGGTAGGGTTTATTTTTCCCTTCTTGTCCAACACAAGCTCATTTATGGAATTTTGTGTGTAGGTATATTTATAGAGATATACAAGAAGCAGTTTCTTGTCTCTCAGTCTTTGGGCTATAAAAACAATGGTGTGCTAGCAGTTGGGATGATGTGTCCTTTAAGACAGCCATGCCTTAGTCATAAACCTTGTGATTCTATTGCTTTATAAGTCAAATGGGATTTTTCAGCTGTAATCAGAATTATGGACTCTTAGGTTATCCAATTTAGTGCATAGAGTTCTTAATAGTGGACACGGGAGGTGAGAGAATAGGCCAGAGAGGTGTGATATGGCAAGGACTTGGTCTGTTGTTGCAGTTTTTGAATATGGAGGAGGCAGCCATGAGCCAAGGAATGCAGGCAACCTAGAAGATTGAAATGCAAAGGAGAAAGATTCCTTTCCAGGATCTCCAGAGAGCGACAGCCTTGCTGATGTTTTGATCCTTAGCTTGGAGATGACCTCTGTTCTGTAAGATAGTCAGATAATACATTTGTGCTAGCAAGATATCAAGTTCATTGTGACTTGTTATAGCAGCAGGAGCAAAATAAATAGAGGTACAGTTATATTTTTCAACCGAAATGGTTGTCTCCTGCCATAAATGGTTCAATGACTCAGAGGTCACCTCTATCACAGCAAAAAAACAAAAGAAAACAACAACCTCCACCCCAACAATGCTGTCCAGAGTCCTGAAGCTAGAGGTAGGAGATAGTTTTTGAAAATTATGACTTTGCCCCTTAAAAAAGAGCTAAATTGTACAAAGTGAAAGGCAGCAGCAATTTCTTATTTATTTATTTATTTATTTATTTATTTATCATATTTTACATATCGATCCCAGTTTCCTCTCTGTCTCTCCCTCCCTCCCTCCGTCCCTCCTATGCCCCCTCCCATTTCATTCCCCCTCTCCACAGGGAGGGTGAAAGCAGCAGCAATTTCATTTGCTACCAGTCTATATGAGAAGAGGATGAACTGGCCTTGTTGGTTTATTGTTGTTGTATGTGTATATTGTGTAAGTTTGGATTTTAGCAATAGCTGGTATGATTTTGGTCCTCAAGAACCCCAAAGTTCATGACCTGGGTGGTTTTTCCTG
Organism: Cricetiscus sungorus; assembly: GCA_030556225.1. NCBI lineage: Eukaryota > Metazoa > Chordata > Mammalia > Rodentia > Cricetidae > Cricetiscus > Cricetiscus sungorus. The sequence goes on along the minus strand of JANBXA010000588.1, from coordinate 22,364,088 downwards.
GGCATTTCTTAGGTTACAAAATAATCCAATAAACTGCATATCATTTGTCTATGGCAATAATACTACTCTATAGAAAATCAGGTCCAAAAGTCAGTGATTTAAAACAGTGACTGTAGTTGAGGTTGGGGGTGGGCTGGCCAACCCTGCTGATCTGTCAGCAGCTAGGCCAGCCAGAGGCTGATGGGATAGGATAACCCTCTCTGGATGACTTAGCTGTTCTCCACGAACTGCCTCATCCTCTGGAGACTTGGCTTTCTTTTTCTGATGAGGCATGGGGAAAGAAAGAAGTAGACTGAGGTGTTGAGGTCTTGACATAGAAATGGCATCCTGTTGAACTCCATTGGTTATCGATGTATAAGGCTAGTTGGGGGATGTTGGTGCACACCTTTAATCCCAGCACTCAGGTGGCAGAGGCAGGCAGATCTCTGTGAGTTTGAGGCCAGCTTGGTCTACAAAGTGAGTACAGCCAGGGCTATACAGAGAAATCCTGTCTCAAAAAACCAGAAAGAAGGAGGAGGAAGAGGAGGAGGAGGAAAAGGAGGAAGAGGAGGAGGAGGAAGAAGAGGAGGAGAAAGAGGAGGAGAAAAAGGAGGAGGAGAAAAAGGAGGAGGAGAAGAAAAAGCAGAAGTACAAGGCAGTCCAAAGAACAGAGGATAGCCTTGGGTGGGAGGAAATAACAGGGCACATTGCAAATGTTGAGGAGAAGATGGAAAATTTGGGTAATTTTTGTGGTCAAACTGGTACAAATTTTCTAGGAAGAGAAGACATTCTTAGTTACAAATAGCTCTTGAAGACTTGAGGGATTACATTCACTGGCCACACCTGTACCCTCTTTGTGGTCCATGAGAGTGTTCTATGGTAGCCCCCAGAAAGCTCACTGAGCTCCCAAATTATTGCGTGCTCCCCACCTCCATATGACACTCTGGAGTTCTCCCTATGAAATAATAGCCACCTTGTCTGTCTGTTGTGGGCGACCAGCTGGCTTGATGAATGCGGCTTCTGCAAACTTGCATTTGGCCTCTGTTGCAGCATTAGTGTAAAATGAACTCACTCTGAGAACCACAAACCTGTTCCCTTTCCCCAGAGTGAAGCATCTAATTGATCTGGCTGAGAAAGCCATGACAAACCCCACAGGGGGCAAAATCAGCAAATTTAAAGCCTCATTCCAGGTCTTGATTCTCCATAAACTAAGTCTCCCACAGCAGGCTCTGACACTACCACTGTGATGGATACTGGGATTTATCGACTTGCTGTAGGATGTTGATATTGACCAAGACTGAAGCCCAAATGAAAAGGCCCATGGCAATATATCTTTATTGCTCAGGTAATTCTTGGACTTGCTAATCCTTCCTCATCTTCCAAGAGGCTCTCACTCAATAATGCCACAGAAATTCTTTTGGGTTGTGGAAAACATCACTTAGAGATGGAACAAAGTATTCTTTGCCCACAAGGCATCCTGAAAAGAGGGATGGGCATATAAGCAAGACATCTGGTAACATGGTAACGTGACCAAAGTATTGGAAAAATCTGTTCATGCCCACAGCCTAAACCACAGCACTGTTAATTTGACTTGGTTATATGAGTGTGTACACGTGTGTGAGTGTGTGGTATGAGGGGGATATATGTGTATGCGTGGAGACTAGAGGAGACTATCTGGTATCTATTATTCTCTGCATTATTCTCTAGAGACAGAATCTTTTATTGAAGCATAAGATGACTAATTTGCTAGGTCTGTCCTCCAATACCAGGGCTAACTTAGGCCATGCCTGGGATTTTTATGTCAAGGAGTCTATTTCAGGCCGTCATGTTTGTGCAGCAAGTATTTCTATCCACTGAGCCATCTCTCCATCCCTCCTTTGGCACTTTCTCTCTCTGTGTTTGTGTATGTGTGCACACATGCTGGTGTTTATGCAGAAGTAAGAGGGTGACTTCAATTGTTGCCCAGGCACTGTTCACCTTGGTTTCCCAAGACAACACCTCTTACTGAGACCTGGGGTTCATGAATTAGGATAGAGTGTCTACCCAGAGAGCTGGTCTGTCTCCCCAGTGCTGGGATTACAAATGTGAGGCATCGTATTTGCATTCTCAAAATTTATTTTAAATGTGAGCTTTGGGGATTGGAGTTGGGTTCTTATGTATACAAAGCAAGCATGTTTTCGGCTAGACTCTGACACAGCCCCCTGCACCTTTGACTTCCTAGAGACCCAGATCTGTCCTCTTCTGAAACAGCTCAGCAAAATACAAGCCCACAGAACATCATCATCTGTGGCTTCCTCACGATAAGGACCTACTTTCTTTCACTGCGGGCTCACTTCAGGAACTCATCCTGCTTCCTTCCAACTCATGCTATTGAATCTGGTTTCCAGTGGAACTTTTATGTCACCCATAGTGCTGGCTCCAGTAATGAAATAAGTGTGTCATTTGGTTCTTTCTATGCTCCAGACTCACTAGAAACAGAGAAAAGAGAGAAGACCCCTTACCTGATCATTTATTTTCTCCTTGAAATATGATCTGCTGTCATAGAGGCTAGGTCAACAATAGAGTCATACACAGTGCCATCTGAGTTACTAGGGTGCTGTAGTTCCTGGTGAGGCCAACAGGAACAGACAGAATAGAGCTAAGGGAGTATCCCAGAGTGCACAGGGTAGGGAGGGAGCTGGAGGGGCACAATGTCCCAGTATAGCTTCTTTACCTCCTCTGTTCCATGGGCAGGTTTAATGATATGTCTTTGTATGTATATAGAAATGCATGCACACATGCACTTATGTAGCCTAGACTGGTTTCATATGCATGGCAATCTTCCTGCCTCAGTAGAGAGGCAGGAAAAGCAGAACCACAGTTTTTCACAGACAGCCCTTGCCACCTTCGGGGAAGCAGGTTGCAGGACACCCTTGAGGTTTTGATCTAAACCTGTCTCCTAGGACTTGAATTCTCACCAGTGCTTGCAGCTCTCATATTTCCATGCTCGTGTCTTGCTCCTTTGGGGAAGGGATGGATCCCAGTGTCAACTTTGTTCTAAAGAGGCACTGGGATTCAGAACTTCACACAGGTTGGGTAGTCAGTGGCTCTTACCTGCTGGGTGAACTTGGGAAAGTTACTTGTCTTTTATAAGCCAAGTTTTCTCAACTGTATTAAGGAGGAAGCAGCACCATAAGCCAGGTGCTCATGGCCGATGGCCTCTTTTCTTCCTTGCCAACCTAACATCAGTGTTGCCCAGATACATGGACACCAGTGACCCCCAAGATCACATGGAGGATCTTGGGGGAAGTGGTCCAGCTCTGGTCCAGGTGTGGACATACAACATTTATGGCCAATTAGATGAAAAAGGATGTTTGCTGAAGTATTCCTGTTTTAAAGGGTTTCCTGATAAGACAAGGATGGAGCTTTTCTCCATAGACATACATCTCCCTCCCTCCCTCCCTCCCTCTCTCCTTCCCTCTCTCCCTCCCTCTCTTCCTTACTTCCTCCCTGCACTCTTTCCTTTCTTCTTTGCAGTGTTGAGAATTGAATGTACATCCTCATGCCTCTTCTGTCACCGAGTTTGAACCTAGATTCTTTTTTTCTTGTCACGAGACTAGTTGTAAGTAAAAACTACACTGAATACATGGAACCATGGGTGTTTCCCCTTGAGATTGATCATGTGGCTGACTGGGAGCTGCTTACAGCTATTGTCCAGCATTGAGAGTTTTCTATCATAAATAGATCCACATTCTATATTTGAAGTACAGTTCTTACTGAATGCCTATCACTTTCAAGACATTGTGAAATAGGGAAACAAAAAAAAAATTAAACCATATTGTGAGTAGCTGGAGCTAGATTCTCTACAGAGGGAGACTTCTGCTCTGGAATAACTTCTGAACTTGAAGCTTGGTTTATGATGGCAGCCCACAATATTTTTTTGTAAGCAAGGCCTTACTGTGTAGCCATGACTATCCTGGAACCCATAGAGCCCCCATCTGTGTCTGTTTCCTGAGTGCTAAGTAGGCACCATCGTACCCAGTAGGTTCATATTCCTTTCAGTGGTTCTCAGCCTTCCCAAGGCTGTGACCCTTTAATACAGTTCCTCATGTTGTGGTGGCCCCCAACCATAATATTATTTCATTGCTTACTTCATGGCTGTAATTTTGCTACTGTTATGAATTGTAATGTAAACATATGGTATGCAGCCACAGGTTGAGAACATCTGCTTTAAAATGAAAAAAATATTATTATATAGTAAAATTAACCTTTTGTGTATATGCAGTTATGTTGATTTCAACACATAAATGGGTTCATGTAATCACATGTGTTGATCAGTTCCTTATTGTGGCAATATATCTTGGATAAAATAATTTAAGAGTGGAAGGATTTATTTGAGGTTATGGTTCTAGAGATTTGGTCAATGGGATCAATGGCTGAATAGCTCTATTGCTATGGGCCTTGATGAGGTAGAATATAACAGACATAGGAGTGTGTGGGAGAGCAAAGCTGCTCACCTCAAATGGCCAAGAAGCAGACAGAGGCAGATGGGAAAGGGCTGGGCCAGAAATATCTTCAAAGACATGCCATTAGTGAGGAACTTCCTCCAACCAGGCCCCACTTCCTAACAGCCCTTTCATGAACTCTTCAGTGAATTAACTCTGTAATGAAATTAGCATCCTTATGATCAAACCTCCTCTCAGTATGTGGATACTCCACCTCCCACACATAAAATCTTTTGTGGATAGACCGTTTGCATCTAATGCACAATGACAGCATACTTACTACCACAGTAAGTAGAGAGCTTCCTCATGTTATGTTTGCAGTCACCTTCTTCCCTTATCACCTAACCCCTAGCACCTATTTGTCTGTTTTTTATCACAATAGGTTTGTGATTTTGAGAGTGTCATATAGATGGGATTATAGAGGATGGCCCTTTAGAGGCTGACTTCTTCACTCAGGGTAATGCCTGTGATATTCACTCAAGTTGTGTGTGTGTGTGTGTGTGTGTGTGTGTGTGTGTGTGTGTGTGTGTGTGTATGTGTGTGTGTGTATTTCTTTAAGGTGTGGAGTAGTATTCCATTATATGGTTTTGGTGTATAATTTGTTTACCCACCCATTTAAATGAAGGCCATTTAGGTTGTTTTCAGTTGGGCAGTTATGAATAAAGCTGCTATAAATATTGTGGCCAGGTTTCTGTATGTACATGTTTCTGTTTCTCCATGGTAAGTAACTAGAAATGGGATTGCTAAGCCATATGTTAAAGTGTGGGTTTAACTTTGTAAGAAACTTCCAAACTGCTTTCCAGAGTGGACACATCATTTTGTGAGGTTCCAGAATTCTAGTTACTCCTAATTTTCCTAAACACCTGACATTTTAAGGTAAACTTTTCTGTAGTCTAAAAGATGTTCAGTGGTGTATCAGTATGGTTTTGTTTGCCTTTCTCAGAAGGTTAATGATGCAGAGAGAGAGAGAGAGAGAGAGAGAGAGAGAGAGAGAGAGAGAGAGAGAGAGAGAGAGAGAGAGAGAGAGAGAGAGAGAGAGAAAGAGAGAGAGAGAGAGAGAGAGAATATGCATATATGTGCCTTTTTGACATTAATATATCCCCTTTGGAGAGGTGTTAATTGTAGTCTCTTGCTAACTTTAAAATGTATGGCTTCATTTATTGTTCATAGTATTCACATTATTGTAGAATATTACTTTAAGATATGTTACATTTGTTTATGCTATGGAATATTTAATGATGCAAAGGTGTGTTGTATTCTTCTATGTTTTATTTGTTTAATTCTGCGAAACTGTGTTACTTTGCCTGTCCAAAACACCTGCTTGGTTCAATAAAGAGCTGAACGACCAATAGCAAGGCAGGAGAAAGGATAGGCAGGGCTGATAAGCAGAGAGAATAAATAGGAGAAATTTGGGAAGGACGATTGAGGAGCAAGAAAAGGAGGAGAGGAGGATTCCAGGGGCTAGCCACCCAGCTACACAGCAAGCCACGGAATAAAAAGTAAAGAAAGATATAAAGAAATAGAGAGGCAAAAGTTAGACAGGGTAATTTAAGTTAAAAAAGCTGTCAAGAATTAAGACAAGCTAAGGCTGGGCATTCATAAGAAAGAATAACCCCCATGTGATTATTTTGGTGGCAGGACCCCCAAAGAGTAAAGAATAAAAAACAACCAACAATTTATTGCATAGATATTTTTCTTTTGACAAATTTGAACACAAGTCATTTGTTTAATCTGTGACACATTTTCTCTCAGTCTGTAGCTTGTCTTATCATCCTCTGAACAGTTCACTTTTTTTCTTGCAGACAATAAAGTTGGAAGATGCTCACTTTTCAGATTTATAAAAATAATTTTATTCTTGGTGTCATATCTAAGAATGTTGACTGAACTGTTGGACTCGAGGATTTTCATTCATTTCTCTTATAACATTGGTAGTTTTGCATTTAATGTTTTGAGCCAGAGCTACTTGAGTTTAATTTTTGCATGTGGTATAAAATTTAAGTTGGTATTTTTAGCATATGGATATTCAGTTATTCCAATACTGCTTGCTAAAAATACTGTTCCCCACAGGAGTGTCTGCATTTTTGTCAAGACTCATTTGGCCACATTTGTCCTATTTTTGGACTCTGTCCTTTTTCACTGGTACTTGTGTGAGAGAATAATTCTTCCTTTAACTGCCCATTCTTTGTAATACTGTGCCTTGACTTCTACCTTTTCATAGTTATTGTTAAAATCAGTGTGATTTTGCCAATCTGGTCCTTCATTTCTAAATTGCTATTATTTTATTTCCTTTTCATACACATAAACAAACTTGTCTAAATTTACAGAAAAGAATCTCACTGGGAATTTGCGTGAATATATTTTATATATGATGGGTTATATATGATGTTACCAATGTTTTCTGTAGATAACCTGAGGCCTGATGAAGGAGTTATCTTGTATTCCTAGATCTTGATCTTTGTCAAATGAGTTTTTGAATCAATTGATAGGATTATGTGGTTTTGTTTCTTAGATCACTCATATAATGAATCATGTGAGTTAAATTTCTTAATATAGCACATTCCTTGACTTTTCAGAATGATCTGTATTTGCTTGTGTATATGATTCTTTTTCCATTATCATGGTTTAATTTGCTTATGAAGAATATTGATGTGTAGTTTTCTCTTTTATGTTTTGTGTCTCCTTTTCTTTTCCTTCTTTTTTGTTTCTCCCCTTCTTCCCTCTCCTTTCCTTTTCCCCTCTGTCCGTCCGTCTGTCCGTCCGTCCCTCCTTCCCTCCCTCCCTCCGTTCTCCCCCCCTCCTTCCCTCCCTCCCTCTCTCTCTTCCTTTCAATTTAATTCTTCATTTTAGCTTTTGGTGGCGGCACAATACTTGCTTCATAAACTGAGATGAAATGTTCCTTTCACTTTTAAGGAAATACTCTAGAATTAGTTTTATTTGATATTTAATGTTTGGTGGAGTTTAAAAATTAAACTAGGAAGTTATATTGATTGCTTCTTTTGGGATACTATTTTAAACTACAAATTCAATTTCTTTAATAATTTTAGAATGATTTAAACTTGGTTGACTTTGAGTACTTTGTTGTAGCGTGTTTGTTTTCCGCCAGCCCGCCCTGGCGTGCGGGCTCCAAATAACACTCAGAGACTCTGTATTTGATACAATCCTGTTGGCCAATGACTATCATTGTTAATGGGCTAGCTCTGTCTTAATTATTAACCCATTTCTACTTATCTAAGTATTTCCACGTGGTCATCATATCAGGGAGCTGCGGCTGGCGTCTTCCTTCCTCCCCAGTCTACATCTTGACCCTCCTTCCCACTTCCTCTTTCCTCCTTGTCTCCTAGCCCCGCCTATCTTGCTTTCTCATTGGCCCAATGGTGCTTTATTAATTAACCAGTATGAGAAACATATTTACAGAATAACATCTCCCATCACTTTGTGGTTTTTTTATTTTGATGACCCATCTGATTTCATTTTTATAATTAAATTTATTTGTGTAGCATTATTTTTTTAGTGTTCCCTTAATACCAGTTAGTGACTGAGGAGTCTGTGCTGGTGGTATCTTGCTTGATTCTGGTTTTGATAATTGGCATGTCTTAGCTCATCTTTTTCTGTGCCAATCTTTCTATAACTTTCAATTTTATAGATCTTTGTATTTAACAAACTTTGGCTTCATTGATTTTATTTTATTTTTTCTATTTTCATCTCCTTTGTTTCTGGTGTCTTTAATATTTTCAACATTTGTTTACTCTAAGTTTATTTTGCTCTTCTTTTACTAGTTTCTCAGTGTTGAAGCTTAAATTCTTTACTTAAATTTTGTTTATTTTTCTAAGGTCAGTATTTAGTGCTGTGTTTAATGTTTCAGAACTCATAGGGCTTGTTTTCACTTTTGCTTAGTTAAAACTTTTTCCCAACTTCTCTTGAAATGTCCTCTTTAAACTAGGAATTATTTGTAAATCTGTTGTTTACTTCCCAAAGGAGATTTGGCTTTCTTTACTATATTTTACCTTAATTATGCTGTGATCCAAGACCATGCCTTGTATGTCCTCCATTACTTTCAATAGTTAAGGTTATATTATAACCTACAGTCTGTCTTTGTGATGGTCCAAGAATGTGCATTGTGTTCTAGAAATGTCAATTAGACCCAACTGGTTAATGGTTCTGTTCTATGTTCTTATTGATTTTCTATTTATTAGTTCTATTTATCATAAGAGGACAGTGTTGAAATCTCTAATTATAATTAGAGAATTCTTCTAACTTCCATTCATATTAGTTTTTGATTCATGTGTTTTGAAGATCTGTTGTTTTGTCGTGTTTATGATTGGCATTTCTTCCTGGTGAATTGACCCTTGTATTTTCTTTATTTCTGATATAATTCCTGTCTGATATTAATATAGTCACTGGGATTTTCTTCTGTTTAGTTTATGGTATATATTCCCATCCCTCTATTATTAACCTACCCATTCATTATATATGGGCCAAAATTCTTAAGGATAACCAGTAGTTCGATCACAAATCACAAGTTTAAAGAATATATTCTGACAATATCCATCCCTGTTTTGTTTTTTGTTTTTTTTTTTTTTTTTTTTTTAGAAAACATTTTATTTTGAAGACTAAGCTACCCTTCAACTTTCTTCAACTTTTGATTCTCCTGCTTTAGCTTTTTAATTGCTGGATTATAGACATATAAAACCACATTTAGCTATCATTTGTCTTTTAATTGAAGTATTAAGACCATTCTTATGTAATTTATGTTGTGTTACAATTTATGCTGCCATTTGATTATTTGTTTTCTGGTTTTATGTTCTGGGTCTTGATCCTTTAGTTTTCCTTTCTTGCTTTTATTTGGGATTTTGAAAAAAGGATATTTTTAGTGTATTTACTTTTTTTGCATGTCTTTACATAATTTATAAAGTTTTTGGGTAGTGTAGCACACACACTTAGCTCCCACAAATTACTTAGAACCACTAACTCACTGTTTCATGTAGAATGCAGAATTCTCAGTACATCAGACCCTCTGTGTCTGCTTTTATGCTATAGTCCTCTTATATTGTACCTCTACCTATACTGAATGCCTTACCAGGTGATGTGATGGTTTTGTCTTTGATCCTCAAACATGTGAAGAGATGAGGAGCTGAGTACTACAACCAGATGTTTACCTTTCTTGCGGCTCTCATTCTTGTTCCCCAGATTGTTCTCTAGTATTTTTTCTTTCTGTCTGAAGAACTGATGTCAGCAATTTATTTAGAACAGATCTGCTAGCAATAGATACTCTTTTATTTTATAGGAGAGCTTCATTTTGCCTTAGTTGCGGAAGAATGTTTTGGCTTGGTATGGAATCTGTTGACTGTGTTTTGCTTTCTGAACTTGAAAAGACTGTGTGATATTGATGAGTTGGTATTCAATGGTAGAAAACACACATGGTTATCATGTGTGAAGCCCTGGGTTCAATCCCAAGCACCAAAAATCATGCTATGCTACTTTTTCTTGCTCTCTGTGGTTTCCAATACCAAATTCATAGCTGTCTGGTCAATTGCTTTTCTGTAATGTGTGGTTTTTCTTTGGTAGCTTTTAAGACTCATAGTTTGCATTTGATTTTTAGTTTTTGACTATGTTTAAATAAGGCTTCTTTGAATTCATTCTGTTATGGATTTTCTGAGGCTTTTTGAATTTATAGGCTTATTTATCCTGTGGGAACTTTCTTGTCATTATTTCTTTAACTATTTCCCAGTCTTTGGTTAGTTTTTCATAATAACACAAATGCCACATTTTTTTAATGTCCCACATGTTTCTGAGATTATTGTTATTGAAAATAAGTTTTGAATTCATCTCTGTTCTTTATTTGGGGTATTAAAATCTCTCTATTATCCAGCTTGTTATCTCTTTTCTCTGTCATCTGAGTTTTTCTATTGTGTCAATACCACATCTATAGTTCTCAACTTTCCTCTTGATTTTTCTTAATATCTTAATTTTTAAATTATTACAGTAGTTTTCAACAAATTAGTAATTATTTGGTGACATATGTTTGTGTTAATGGCTGCTTTTATGTCTTTATCAGATAATTCTGTCATTTATATCATGTAGCTATTCATATCAATTTTTTGTTCTTAAGTGAGTTGAAAGTTCTGATTCCTCACAGGTTAAATAAGTTTGTATCAAATTTTCAATGATCTAAGTATTTTATTTTGAGACTTGGGAATTTTGATCTTATGGAGAATGCTTTTGTTTTTACAAATTTTGTTTTTGCAATTAGGTCAAATTCAGAATGCAAGTTCTAAAGTTCTAGATTCCTTTCTTTTGGCTGACCTCATTTTGTTTTTCTTCTTCTCTCCTTTTCCTACTTCGTGTGTGTGTGTGTGTGTGTGTGTGTGTGTGTGTGTGTGTGTGTGTGTGTTGTGTAGACTGAACCTATGGCCTTGTGTTTACTAGACAAACACTCTACCATTGAGCCATATACCCTCTGCTTCTATATTCTATTTTTCCCATGTAATTTTAGTTTTTAAATTCTTTGTGTGCTATTTGAATCTCCATGTGTGTGCCACAAATTGGACCTAGATGGTGGTTTGTTTGTTACTCCAGTGCCCACAATCTTGGAGTACTGATTGGAATGAGATTCATGTAACCATGGTCTAGGGGTCTATAACTAGCCTAAGGAGAACACCTTTCCAAACTTTCCTTTCTCCGATATTACATTCTAGACTCTAGATCTCTCATATTTTCTTTATGTAATTTTGATTCCCACTTCAACAAGCATGTTCACTTCTGGGACTCAGCAGTTGATGGGCATGCAGAGAAAATGAGTGGTCAGTGTTTCCTTCACTTTCCAAGTCTTGATTTCTGTGGGAACCTGTTACTAACTACAACAGGTCTATTCATTTGTGGAGTTGAAATGTGAGAAAAGTGGAGGAAAATGCAACATTTGGGAATTCCTACACTGCCTCTGAGAGTTGGGAGCTCCCTTTCTCAATCTCTAAGCCAGAGCGAGAGGCTTTTCCGGTGGTTTAGCCTCTGTACCCCAGTGTTTCCTCTGGGTTTGGAGCTGCATTGAACTCAGGCTGCAGGACCAGATTGAAAGAAACAGTAAGCTCACAATTTTTGTTTGAGAGAAGAGAAATAGGAGACAAGACATCTGCTCTATGGTCCCTGCCTGAGGCTGATGCAGCATTCAGTAGGGAGAGCAAGGTGAGTGAGCTCATTCCATCATGCAGGAGCCAGGAGCTGTCTCACAGACAGAATGGTAATTCCCACTTCCACACACCACGCTGGACACTCCATTTAACCTGCCCCATGTTTTTTATTTTGCTTCACATACAGCCTGCTTCAAAAGGAAAGTTACACTTTCCCTGATTTACAGAGTTTAAATTAGTTATGATTTTATAATTTTGTTCTTTAAATATGTATCAGCATGCAACTAGGTCTAAGCTAAGCAGCATTGAAACAACTATAAAACAAACATGATTTGTAAATTAAATGTGAACAGAAGTATAAAACAAAACATAATGATGCCATCTCATTTATTTCATGTGCCTAATAATATGCATTGAAATAAAACAACCGTTCATACCATGAACTATAGTACATGACTATGATGTGGGTTCTTTTGTGCTATTGGTGGTCATGGCAACTCCATTACCTTCCTCATCTCTCTGCTTTAGTACTGTAACACATAGAAATTTACACGAATACACTGTGATACACCATTAGGCTTGTTTTAAACTCAAGCCAGCATCCACAGTATTAATTCTGTGTCCCTTGTAAAATACTGTCAGCTTCCCACCCCTTATAGTTTTGCCTTCTGAGACTTCACTTACTCCAAATATAGTGTTAAATATTTATATTAGTTTTAACTCTTTTAAGAGAGAGAGACCATGTTCTCATTAATCTTATAGTACATTATTATGATTCTTTTGTTACTTAAGTCTCTTATTGTGCTTTATTAATCAATTAAAGTTTATCATAGGGAATTATGTACAGAAAAATCTTAGTATGTACAGAATTCAGTACTATCCAAGACCTTCAAGCATCCACTGAGAATTTTAGAATGTATCCTATGAAGATAAAGAGAGGACTGTTGTACAAAGATACATACACATGTACAAAGATATGTCTTTCTTCAGTAGCCAACAAAATTAAGGCAGTCATCATTGGTGCCAACATGAATGAAATGAAATGCCACTGAAAAATCAAGCAGCTCTTCAACTAAAGGAGCTGCTGACTTGCGTTGGACTCCCTGGCTCAAAGGATATTGTGACAGAAGCTCTTGGTTTCAGAAAAAAATTACATCTTGCCACTGGGCTGGGGTCTGTTATGTGTAGGTTTTTCCCACTGGCCGCCGTTCTGGTCCCACTCTTTGTTCCTTCCCACCGGCCACCCAGTCCCGCCACCATGCGAACCCCAAATAACACTCAGAGACTCTGTATTTGATACAATCCTGTTGGCCAGTTACTATTATTGCTTATGGGCTAGTTCTGTCTTAATTATTAACCCATTTCTACTTATCTAAGTATTTCCACATGGTCATCTTATCTGAGTGCAGCGGGCTGGCATTTTGCTTCCTCTAGGCTCTACATGCTGACTCCTCCTAACTACTTCCTCTTTCCTCCTTGTCTCCTGGTCCCTCCTATCTTGCTTTCACATTGGCCACAGTGCTTTATTTATTAACCAGTATGAGAAACATATTTACAGAATAACATCTCCAATCAGGGGTCTCCTGGGACAGAGGAGTCAGGGGAGGGAGTTGAGGGCAGGTGCTTCTGAAGCATTTTTTCAAAAGTTTCTTCTGTCTGCTGTCCTAAGTCTGTAGGTGTGCAGTTCTTCCCAAGCAGATTGCATGCAGACTTCGGGGTAGGGTTTGTATTGAGAAGGGACAAATAGAATGCTTTGTCGTGGCTGTTTATTTCCCCACAACCACTGTTTGTGCTCGGTTAGGTGGATGTCTACAATAAGAGAGTCCATGAGAATACTGTTCTTGGGTGTGGGTTGTGGACTGGAAAGTTTAGCCCTGTCTTTACTGCCCCATATATGCTCTGGAGATCAGGGACCATGGTGAGGTGTAGCGTTGGTCCTCCATGCCCAACAAATACACAGTAGCAAAGACAACTCCTTAGGGTAGGCTAGTGATACTTTGCATTATTTTTGTAAAAGTTGAGGTGCATCTCATAACATAAAAAATCATGTATGTTGAATCAGCTCCTCTAGTTTCTGAACCTTTCAGCTCCTCTGAAGAACACCCACATTCTCTTTATTCTTTTTTAAAATTTTCTTTTTAAAAATTAGCATTCAAGGTAGAGAGTTTCATTATGGCATTTTCATCATACTTTGCTTTAGTTGATTCTCTTCCCTGGTTCCCTTCTCTGGTCCCACTGTCTCAGTGGTTTGTTGCCCTCCTCTTCTAGAAGCCTCTATTCCACTTTCATGTCACATGTATTACCCTTTCCCCCCTTAAGGCCTCCTTTCTCACTCTCATGGTCTAGGTTTATGACCCACACTCCATGTACACATGTACACATACATTGAATATAATATGGGATCCACAGATAAGAGAAAACATGTAGTATTTGTCTTCTGGCATCTGGGTTAATTTACTACACATATCAATTTCCAGTTCTATCCACTCTCCTGGAAATGCCACTATTCCAGTTTTATTTACAGCTGAATTGAATTCCACTGTGTATATGTACTACATGAAAAAAAAATGTCATTCATCTGTTTGTGGACATCTAGGCTGTTTCTACTTCCTAGCCACGGAAAACAGAGCTGTGAGAAACATGGATGTTGTGTAAGTATCTCTTGGTAGGACTCAGAGTCTTTGGGTACATGCCCAGGAGTGGTATAGCTGGATTGTATGACAGTCCTAATTTTAGCCCTTTGAGAAACCTCCACACTGATTTCCATAGTGGTTGCAACAGTTTATACTTCCACAGCCATGAATAAGTGTTCCTATATCCCCACATTTTTACCAACATTTTTTTTGTCATTTGTTTTTATGACATTAGCTATTCTAACTAGAGTGAGATGGAATAACAAAGCAGCCTTAATTTGCATTTATCTGATGGCTAAGGATGTTGGATACTTTTCCAAAAATATTTATTGGCCATTTGTCTTTCTTCTTTTGAGAACTGCCTATTCAATTCATTAGCCTACTTATTGAATGAAAGCTTTGCATATGTGTATGTGTGTGTTTTTCTTTTTAATTTGGTTTGCAAGTATCTCTTTGAGAATGACTCCATCTATGTTCACCAGAGAAATTGGCCTGTAGTTTCTTCTTCTGTTGTGGCCTCACCCGGTTTTGGTATCAGGGCAATATTGGCTTTGTAGAAATTTTTTTGAGGGGGAGTTAGGGTTTCTCTGGGTAGTGCTGGCTGCTCTGGAACTTACTCTGTAGACTAGGCTGACCTCAAACTCAGAGGTCCACCTCTCTTTGCCTCCCTGGGATTAAAGGCATGCACCACCATTGGCTGTAGAATGAGTTTTTATGGCGTTCTTCCCCTTTGTGCTTTGTTCATGAAATCTTGGTGTTTGGAAGAATTTGGCAGTGAACCCATCTCATTCTGATCTTACCCTTTTGGGGAGATTTTAAAACTACTGCTTAAACTTCTTTGCTGTCTATGGATCTGCCTGAATCTATATCTTCTTAATTTAATTTTGATATATCACATATATTTAGGAATAATTAAGTTCTTCTAGATTTTATAACTTCTTGGAACATAAGTTTTTAAAGTATGCACTCATAAATCTCTGGATTGCATTGAAGTTCACTGTACTAACTTCCTTTTAATCAAATAAATAATCTTATTGATTTGGGTCTTCTCTTTCTTTTGGTTAATTTGGCTATGGGGTTGGTCAATCTTGTTAATCTTTCTAAACTAATTCTTTGATTAATTCTGTGTGTTGTTCTTTCAGTCTCTGTTTCATTAATGTCTGCCCCAATTATTTTTATTTCTTGTCTGTTTCTTGTTTCTCTAGCCTCGTGAGCTTCATCAGTTCATTTATCTGCAATCTCATTGATCTTTTAATGTGAACATTTACAGCCATGAATGTTCCTCATAGAACTGTCTTAGCTGCACTTCAGAGGTTCTGTGTTGGTTTGGATGAGAATGTCCCTCATGGGACATTTGGTCCTCAGATGATGGTGATGTTTGTGCAGGCTTAGGAGAGAGGGACTTGCTGGAAAATATTCCTCTAGAGGCAGGCTTTCAGAGTTCAAGGTCTTGAACCATTTCCAGTTACTCTTTCTGTTTCATGCTTATGTTCAAAATGTGAGCTCCCAGATTGCTTTTCCAGTGGCCTTGCCTGATACTTATTGGCATGCTTTCCTGCCACTATGAACTCTAAGTCAAATAACTTTCTTCCATAAGTTGCCTCAGCCACACAGATTTATTATCCAACAGAAAACCAATACAGGTTCTGGTAGCATGTACTTTGATTTTAATTTGATTTGAGAAATTTTCACTTTCCTCCTTAATTTTTTTCAGTGGCCCACTGTTTGTTTAAGTGGCATTGTTCAATTTCCAAGTATTTGTGTAGTTTCTCTTGCTGTTGGTTTCTAGTTTTATTTCACTGTGGTCTGATAAGGTACAAGGGGTGATTTCTTTTGTTGTTTTTTTTTTTGGGGGGTGTTGTTGTTGGGAGCACTTATCTCAAGGAGAGTGGAGTACTGGGGTCTGGGTTCGTCTATGTTAGAACCCATCGACTTTTCACACCTTCTAGTGCTTGATTTTATGAATTTGGGAGCCTAAATATTCACTGTATACATGCTTACAATTGTTATATCTTCTTTGTTGTGATCCAAAGATTCTTTCTTCTTCTTCTTCTTCTTCTTCTTCTTCTTCTTCTTCTTCTTCTTCTTCTTCTTCTTCTTCTTCTTCTTCTTCTTCTTCTTCTTCTTCTTCTTCTTCTTCTTCTTCTTCTTCTTCTTCTTCTTCTTCTTCTTCTTCTCCCTTCTTCTTCTTCTTCTTCTTCTTCTTCTTCTTCTTCTTCTTCTTCTTCTTCTTCTTCTTCTTCTTCTCCTCCTCCTCCTCCTCCTCCTCCTCCTCCTCCTCCTCCTCCTCCTCCTCCTCCTCCTCCTCCTCCTCCTCCTCCTTCTTCTTCTTCTTCCTCCTCACTGGGATGATGCAGTTACTCCTTTGCCTTCTATTGTCTTTTACATCAGTCTCTACACATGTGTGTATGTGCGTGTTTGGGCTGCCGTGCTCAGTACTTTGACCAAGTTAAGTCACTGTGCCCCTTTAAACAAATTTTCCTGTGACTTAGTCCACTTTCTTCTAGAATCTGCTGATTTGCTGCCTAGTCCCAGTTACAGTCTTGTGTCTGGTGTTGGGGGAACTGATCTTTCTGTGCTCAGGATTTATGTGAGGAGGGCTGTTAGGAGGTATGGAAGGATGGCTTGCTGTTTCCCTTTTGGTCTGAGGATGCTGCATTCCACAGCACATGCCCAGCAATCTTGTGTAGCTCACTTAGATAATGGCAGGGAGAGGTGGTTATTTTCTTTGGCAAATGTACTTTGGTATTAGCTTCAGGTTTCGGAGACACCTTTGGCTTCTCTTTCCAGTGCCTACCTAATCCAGCTGGCCTTATCCAGCCTTGGTTTCTTTCCCGCAGTCTGAACATTTTCTCTCTGGCTCTTATAGCGCCTGCCTATGGGGACCTTTCACTGGTGGCCACAGCTGATGCTGGCTGGCAGAAACAGCTTGTTCTGATTGGGTGATGGGAGTGGATTGGCCCCTTCTCTGTGGGGAAATTTTGACCTCCATTTATTTCTGTTTCCTTTTGATCCTTCTTCTCTTATACCAGTGTTAATGTGCATAGTTTTAATTTTGGAGCAGTTTTAATTTTTAACTTTATTTGTACTGCTTGCAGACAGAGCTTCTATTTTGCCATTTTACATAGAAATCCCTAGTCTCCTCTAAAGAATCCTTCCTCATTTCCTACCCTGCCACTATACTCTGGAAAACACTAATATGCTTTCTGTCTCAATGCATTTGCCTTTTCTGGCTATTTTATATACAAGAAATTGAGTTGGAAAGATGGTTCAGTGGGTAAGTGCTTGCTGAGCAAGCCTGATGACATGAGTTCAGACCCATGGAACCCAAGTAAAAGCCAGATTTAGTAGTGTGTTTCTGTAATCACAGCATTTATTCATGTCACTGACATGATGTATGCTGATATATGCGTGCATGTTAGGGTGTTCTGGATTAGGAAGCCATGTTGAGTGAAATGAGATACTGACTGCCATTATGATGACTTGTGGTGGGTAGGAGGTGTGGTAGAAACAGCGACCAGCCCTGACATTGCTTATGAGGTATTGGCCAGGACATTGAAAAAATAGAGTATTGACATCTAATTAATTGGAAGGACTCCTAGAAGGGATTGATGCTTGAGTTGAGTCATCTTCTTCCCAGGTAAGAAGAAGATCCCAAGGATGATAGTGATCCCTGCAAGCTCTGAAGGCACCTAATGAAATAGCTAAGAAAAGGCAATCAGAGTGAGCCAGCCCCAAAGGAACCAGCAAGCGAGGTCTCTGCCTCATACCCTCACACCAGCTGCAATGCTTGGGAGAGCAGGCCCAGCACCTCACTGGGGCAATACAGTAGGGCCAACCCTGTTGGTGGAGGTGTGGGTGAGCCAGCCCTGAGGTTGTAAGTGTGGGAGAACTGACCCCATTACTGTCTGTCATGCGACAGCATGGGTGGGGGAGATATGCCCCCTTATCCCTTGCCCCTTACTGCCTGAAACAGACGAGATGCAGGGGCAATGCAATAAAGCTGGCCCTGATGGTAAGGTGTGGGAGTGCAGACCCTGAGAGGTGAATTAGCTGGGGCAATGCTGGAGAGCTCACCCTGGTGGTGAGGACAGGGGAGAGCTGGCTGATCAAGCCTGCAGCCGCCCAAGCCCAGAACCAGGGTTATGCTTAACCAGCCCCAACATCCACACCATCTGAGATCTGTTGGAGCATGTTCAGGGACCAGTCCTGTAGACTCAAAGCTGCAGGATCCCCACAACACATGGCAACAATAGGATGACCGAGAAGAGTCCCAGTGAGACCCAGCATCAACAGTGTAGTAGAAACCAGAGGCCTAGAACCAAACCAACGACTTCTTGCAATGAACATTTGCAAGTAAAGACACATGGACAAAGGGGTTTACTGATGACTCACTGCAGCTTCCATGATGAGATTTTTTATTTTTCCTCCCCCCATTTTCTCTTAAATTATTATTATTATTACTATTGTTATTATTATTATTTTGCCGTGTGTGTGCAGGGGTGGACAGTGAAATAATGAAGGAAATAATTAAGGAAGAAATAATGAAGGAAAAAGGCAACCAGGCATCAAGGGACCCAAACTTCCCTGTAGCCAAACCACAGTGTCTGTCTGTTGCCTAGTGAACTTGTTCTCTCCAAGTGGACCGATGGACAAACTCGGTGAGAGGAGTGTCAATGTGACTCTGAAAATGTGAGCTGCTAGTAAAACCCAGTTATGGTGGTGTGAGAGTAGGAGCTGGACAGCTGGAACTAGAGTCTCCTTTCTGACACTCACCTGTGTGACCTTGAACAAGATACTTACTATTCTGATGCTTCAGTTTTGCTATCTACACAATGGAAATGGCAACATGGACGTCATGAGGGTCTCGTGAGTTCATCAAGCACTGGCTCGAGTCAGGGCTGTCAGGGAATTTCGCATTTAGTGACTCAGCTTTTATTACTTCTCTGGAGAGGTCACAGAAGCCAGCCATTAGGGATGAGCACCATAGTGGCAGCCGTGTGCCAGGCACCTGGTGATTTACACATCCTGTCCTTGCATTCTCCTTACAATTCACGAGTGACGTTTGAAGGGAGAAATAATGGATGAGTAACCATGCTTGGAGATATCTTCTCACGAGACCCACAGCTGCTACGGCGGGTGGATGTCTAGTCAGCATTTTGTCGCAAGTGGTACACCTGCTTCCAGAGGCATGCTCTCACCTATCTTTACTCTGCCTCTGTTAGGTCAGGATTCAGGTAGAATGCCAGTGGTGCATGCCCCTCCCTCCATCCCTAGAAAGCAGGTTGTGTACTGGGTTGTCAGGATGATACCTGAGATAATTTGTGTTTTAACATGTATTTAGGACACTTATTGCCTTGCCTTATGACACAGGAAGAAACACTCTAGTTTGAATGTACAGCCATCCACTTCCTTCCATCTTCTATATATCAGACTAATTTGATTTTTGTTCCATAAGCCAAAATGCAGGGGATTTCTCTCTTGAGATCACAGTCTAACAACATAGAGAAAATGATGGGATACATCAAAGAGATTCACACATAATCACCTTTTAGGAGGAAACTGAATCTCAACTAAGGGCATGGAACTGGCTTGTGGAGCAATAGCACCTGCATAGTACATCTAACCAGAGAGTGTTGTGGGGCTTCTGGGGTGGGGGACTTGGTGCTTTTGCAGACTGTTATAGGTATGGATCAGAAACCCTGGGCTCCCAAGTGTTAACCCCACAGGACATGTGCTTTGGGAGTTGGCGCTTACTTATGACTGCTGTTTCTCTCTTCATCGTGATGGAGGGGTAATTTTTGGTAAGAGCTATTAGAATGCTCAAGCCAGTAATTGCTATGGAGAGTGGTCATAATCACATTTCTGCTCTCACAGGGGCCTTGGATCCTGCAAGGCACCAAATCACCCTACTGGAGGTCTTTTCAAGTAGAGTTCTGAGGGAAATCCTGCAAACATGGCCCTGGGGAGTGGAACACCCACTTTTATGATCTACCAGCTTGGTAGACAAAGCAAAGCTCTGGAGAAACCTAAAGTTGAGTTCTGTCTATTGCATCACTTGATATGGAGACTGGAAGAGGGAAACCTGCAGGCAGCTTACATGTGCATAGAGAGCCTCCATCCTGGTGGAGCAGGAGCTGGGTGGACAGCGGGTTCCTTGTGGTGGTTGATGGTATCAGTGAGGAACACGTGCCCTGAGTCTCCTGAGAACAGAGGGTTATGGTTTGAGTGATTATGAAGACATTAGAAGACGTGAATTTTCTTCCCTCCCTTCTTCTCTCCCTCTTCCTTCCAGCTTCCCCCCCCCTCTCCTTACATCAGTTTTCTTTAAGATGTTATTGAGTGCTTACCACGCCCTAGGACTGAATCATTCACACATGAAGAAAACACATCATAGGGTAGGTAGTCAACGCTCCCAATGCGGTGTAATGAGGTCTGTGCACTCGGCATGGGATTAGGGAGGCACAGAGGAGAGAAGCGGCTGGCTTTGCTTAGGATTGGAGATGGGGCTCTGAGTGAGAGGAGGAAGAGAGGGTCAGGGAAGGCTGCATGAAGGAGCTGGCATTCGAGAGACGTGGGAGGAGATTGTTAGGTAGAGGAGCAGGGAAGGAGGAAACAGTATAAACAAAGGTGCCGTGGTGTATAAACAGTAGAAACAAAAGTCTGTATTAGCACCCTCAAAATCGAGGTGTTAAAACATTGGTCTTCAGATAGTGGCAGAACCGAGGAAATGGAGATTTTAGGAGTTGTGGCATAGTTGAAATTTTCTAGTATTAAGAAACACTCCCATGGAAGAGACATTGGATCCTGGCCCTTCCTCTTTCTTTTTTTTTGCTTCCTGACTGCCATGAGGTGAGCAGCTTCCTCTGGCATATACTCCAGTCACAGTGTACAGTCCTTCTCTAGACCCAAAAGCAAGGGGATCAGTGTCTGAAACCGTGAGGCAAAATAAACTTTACCTCTTTTAAAGCTGGTTATGCTGGGCATTTTGTTGTAGCAGAAAGCTGACAAACACACAAGGTTTGGAGCCTGACAGAGAACTGAGTATGTGTTCAGGAGAGGGGCATAATAAAATGTATCACAATAAAATCTGTGTATTGCATTGCCGTGCCAGTGATCCAATGGTATTGGTTATGGTTTTTTTAAAAAAATATTTGTAAGTTTATATATATCCATATATATGTTAACATCTTGTTAAGACATGTGTTACTATGATTGTTAGTATATTTTATTAGATAATCATGAGTTTTTCAGATATAAGGATTATACTATATCATGAGAGTAAAAGAGGGAAAAAATTAAATGATAGGGCTAACAATGCTTGCTTACTACATGTGTTAAAGTTTCTTTTTTGTTTGGGACTTATCTTACAACTTTCTTCCATTGTATTTTAAAGCAAATACAAACTCCAGAAACTCTTCAGTGTAGTTTCTTAAAACCTACAAAATATGCCAGTTTCTTGTGTGTATGGAAACATTTAAGGTTCTTATTTGAGTATATATTATGCAACGAGCAAGCCCCTCCCATACTTCCCTGTACTTTTCTCATCCTTTCTCCACCATTAGTCTCCTTTGGCCTTAGACAGCTTTACTGCTGCATTCCTGTCAAGACAATGCCTTCAGTAAAAAATTATGATCCATGATCTTTTTACGTGATGTTTTTATTGAGTATTTGGACATTTTACATTGTGAACCCCGATCACACTCACTTTCCAGTCCTCCCAGGTCTGTTCCCACCCTTGTGTGCTCCCCACCTTCAGCCCTTCCCCCCCCCAAAAAAAAAGAAAAGAAGGGGAAGAAAAAAAAAAGACAAGTCCAATTTGTGCTCATTGGAGTGTGGTCAAACCCGCAGTGGTCTGCCCCTTAAAGAAAACCGAGTTTTTCCCTATCCATATCCCCACTAGAAGCCATCAATTGTGGAGAGCTATGTAGCAAGATACCTTGTCTGCGCCTGAGGCTTAGGCCACGCCCATTGGGGCGGAGACAGGGCCGGATTTGACCTGGGGGAAAAGGCTGGGAAAGGGTCAGGCCACTCTCTTTGGTGGTGGACGCTGGAAGGCTTAGGATCCGGTGGAACCCGCTGCGTTCATCTTTCTATGTTGTGAGTTATTTCTCCCTTAATAAACATCTATTCGGCCTAATTGTTTATCCTGATCCTTATTAAATCACAATAGAGCTACACTTCAGTATCCTCACAATTTTTAAGAGTTCTCTTCAATGGCTTCCTGTCTACGCTGTTACTTTTTTGGGGGTGGGTGGGTGGGTGAGTGTGGTTGGAGTAGATGTTGTCACAGAAGCCTTCTACATCCCTCTTTTCAATTGTGAGTTTGTAATCATCAATATCATGGCAAAAGTATCTCCCTGCCCTTAACAGTCAATGATAACCCAGGTCATGGACTTGTGGTCATTGACTCTGGTGTCGGTATCTTCTTTGGGCCTCAGCATGGTCTCCAATGTCAGTACAGACCACAGACATCAACACAGCTCTCTGCTGCTGCGTGGGCCATGGATACCATCATAGCCCTTGGTGTTGGCGCAGGCCAAGGACGTCAGCATGGCCTCAGGAGATAATACAGGCCACTCACATCAATACAACTTCAAGTGGCAGCATGGCCCAGGTCACAGACATCAACATAGCCCCTGGCTGCAGCAGGACCAGAACCATGTCATTTTTAGACTGAACAAAATCTACAAAAGTCCCTAATATCAGTCAGAAGTCTATGTTTAACTTTCCCTGTTTTTTTTTTTTCTTTTTATAGAAATTGTCTGAGTCATAGTCCAAACACCATTCATATGCAGCATGTGAACAAGTTGGCTCCTGGTTTTCTCTTGATCTACATTAGCTCACAATACCCCCCCAACCCCCCGGCACCCTCACTTAACCAAACTTTTTATTAGGAAACTGGGGCATGCTGTAGAACTCCCTAAATCCTGGTTGGGCTGATTGCACCCTTATAGTGGTCCTTCATGGGCTCTGATACACTCTGACTTCCTACAAGCCAGCTGAACTGCAGGGCCTGGTCAGGTTCAGATTCTCTTTCTTTGAACAGAAAGCCTTCACTGTGTAAATATACAATAAACTACCACTGATTCCAGTGGTTCTCAACCTGTGGGTCATGACCCCATTGGGTATTGCATATCAGATATTTGCCTTGCAACTCATGACAGTAGCAAACTCATAGTTATGAAGTAGCAATGAAGTAATTTCATGGTTGGGGGTCACCACAATATAAGGAATTATATTAAATGGTCGCAATATTAGCACGGTTGAGAACCACTGACTTCTTCCATGGCCAGTCTTTGGTCTCTGGGTTCAGCTAATGCCAGACTAATTTGTGTATTAGAGTTGTGTCAAGTTTTTAAGGAGGAGTGACAAAAAGTAAGTTTGGGTTGCCATGATTCCTCCACCTGTCAGTGAATGTGTGGAGAATGAGCTAATGAAATGACACCCTGGGGAAAAAGTGGCTTGGTCTAGGTGAAAGAGGAAGTTAATGACTAAGACTGGTAGTTAGGGATGTCATAGGCTGGTCCACATTATGTAAACAATGGGTGTCTACTGCTGTGGTGTTCACACAAACCAGATTCTTTCCCAGTCTTTTCTGCCCTAGGAATGGCTCTCTTTAGTGTTTAGGCCCCAAACTTAGGATCGATCTTTTGTGTTTGTGGCCCATGTATCATGCTTCCATCAAGTTCTGTCAGGTTTATATCTGAGTACTGTTTGGCAACCGTGTCACCACTAGAACAGATAAAATATGGTCACCTCTCAGCTTTTTCCAATACCTCACTGATTCTATTCCTTCTAGTAAAAGATGTAAGTAGTTCAGCTGAGAGATATAGGCTAGTCAATCTGGGCTTAGGATGCTTCTTTTATCACTTTTGTTGATTCTTGGTGAAGACAAATGGTGCATCTCCCTTGCCCTTCATCTGTTTCCCTCTAGACCCAAGGCATTAAATTCACTCTGTACACAACTGTGACATATGTGCACTTATGCCAATCTGTGTTTTCTCCTTGGCTCTGGCTCATTGCCCTGTTGCTTTGCAGTGGTCCCCCAGTCTGCCTGAAGGTGTGGCCAGACGATTTGCTTTAACCAATAGGATATCAGAATTCTGTAATACAAGCAGAGGCTTGAAGCATGCCTTGGCTATTTGGCTTGGACTTCCTCTTTTACATTTTTTTTTTTTCATGACCTTGAAGACCTCTGTGGACCAGTCTGTTGAGAATATGATGCATATGAAGCAGGTAGCCAAGGCTGGTCTCTTTAATGTGATGACTCATTGACTTCTAGACATGTGAGTGAGCCTAGCAAAGATTAATACAGTTGTGAACGAAGCCTAACCTAATGCAGGAGCAGTTAGAGTTCCATGGCTGTCTCACAGAGGTGTTAAAATGGACAACTAGGGAATTCTAATGTGTACTCACAACATGGATCTTTACTCTTAATTCTAGGCTAATATATCCAACTACGCACCAAGCAACTCTATAGGGAGATATAAAGTATCCATCAAAGCCTGCTACAATTCTGTCTCTCTAAGAGATGTTACCATTTCACATTGAAATTTTCATCCATGTAATAATTTAGACCACAAAAGTAAAAGCCATTCTTTTTTCTTTTATTTTCTTTGCATATAATACTCACCCAACCAGGCGTATACTGTGTAGTTTATATTTAAAATATATTTCTAAAACTTACCCCAAAACATCTTCCTCTATTAAGTTTCACCATTTCTATCATCAGCCTCCACTCCTTTGTGTCACATGGCCACTCCCTCCCAGTTTTCACATGTGATTAATCATAGCCAGCTTTCAGAATAGTGGGGAAAGGAATTAAAAGAATATAGGTCACCTCAAAATATAGACACAAGGAGAAAAATAGACAAATTGATAGTCTCAAAGGGCATCAATGACATCATGCAAAAAAATAAATAAATAAAACATGGACTAGAGGAGTGTTTGGAAGCCACACATCTGATGAGAAGTTAACATTCAGAACACAAAGGATTCACACAATTCAGCAACAACTGAGATGAACAACCTAATGGAAACATGGGCAAAGGATATACATAGATACTTTTCCAGAGATGTACAAATGAAAAGATGTAGTGAGAGCTTCACTTTGTCTGCACCTGTGGCACTGACCATGCCCACTGGGGGAGTGGGAACAGGGGCAGACGTTACCTGGGCGATCGAAGTCTGAGGAGGGGGCCCAGGAGCTCTCTTGCTTGCAGCAAGATGACAGGAGAGCATCCGGAGGCATCCTTGGGACCAGGAATCTGCTGGTGTTCATCTGTCTATATTCTAAGTTACTTCTCCCCGAATAAACGTCTATTCAGCCTATTTGTTTCTCCCGATCCTCATTAAACCTTAATAAAAAGATGCCTAGCATTATCAACTATGGGAAAATAGTATCAAACACATAAGGGACTGTTACCTCTCACTTTAGGATGGCTACTATTAACCTCTGCCCCAGAAATACACATGTGTTAGTGAGGATGTGGAGAAATGAACCTTTTGTGCAATGCTGGTAAAAATGTAAAATGGTATAGTGACTATTGGAAACAGGCAGCCTAAAAAGCAATTAAAAATAGGATTGCCATATGATATAATAATATCTCATTTCTGAATATACACTAAATGTTTGAGAACAAGGAAATGAACAGATATTATATATTCACTGACATTTACTGTCATGTTTCTCACAATAACTAGAAGTAGAAGTGACTCAAGTATCTGTTGACCAATGAATGAATAAAAGTATATGACATATAAAATGAAAATGTACTTTTGCAACAGGAAGGAAATTCTGACACATGCATCAATGCAGGTGAGTCTTAAAGATTCAATATTTAGTGAAATAAACTGTTCTCATACAGAAGAGTGCTGCATGGTTCCATTTAGTTGAGTTACTGGAGTAGTCAAAATCATGGAGACAAAAAGTAGGATGCCAGGGAAGGTGTGAAAGGGGAGTGTGGAGTTATAGTTTAATAAGGTACAGAATTTCAGTTTTGTACAAGATGAAAGTGTTGTAGATGGATGTGGTGATGGTTATATTACAGTGTGAATGACCCGAATGCCATTGAACTGTACTCTTAAATGATTAGATATTATGCATGTTTTATCACAATTAAAAGTTATCAGGGAGGCTGGAGAGACAGCTCAGACCTTAAGAACTCTTATTGCTCTATTCCCAGCATGTGCACGGCAGCTCATAACCCTCTGCAACTTCAGTTCCAGAGGATTTGATGCCCTATTGTGTTCTTCATGGGCACACATGCACACAGTGCACAGATATACATGCAGAAGAAAACACCCATGCACATAAAATAAAAATAAATACATCAGTAAAAGTTATCATGGAATGATATTTATATACACTAAACATTTTGAAGACACTGAATATACATTCTAATCTTTTCTTCAGGCATTGAATACATACTTTAATGTTTCTAACTACATCAACAATACAGCCCCAAAGAAATAAACTCTAAGAAAATGTGACAAACTACTGATGTTTTCAAGATTTACTGGAAGGTGCTTGTCTTAGTTACTGTTCTATTGCTGTGAAGAGATGCCATGGCCAAGGCATCATACAGAAGAAAAACATTGAATTGGGGGCTTGCTTACAGTTTCAGAGAGGGTTAATGAGTCTATTTCATCACGGCAGGGAGCATAGCTTCAGTCAGGCAGACATGGGGCTAGAGAAGTAGCTGAGAGCCACTTTCTGATTTAAAGGCAGGAGAGAGAGAGAGAGAGAGAGAGAGAGAGAGAGAGAGAGAGAGAGAGAGAGAGAGAGAGAGAGAGAGAGAGAGAGAGAGTTTTAAACTTCAAAGCCCCCTCCATGACATATGTTCTCCAACAAGAACACAGCTACTCAAACAAGGCTACACATAAACATTCAGATATGTGATTCTATTGCAGACATTCTCAATCAAAGCTTCACAGTGATACCCCCAATTTTCAGATGACTATTCTGTCTTCAGGATATATGGTAACTCTCATCTAAATGATTTCACTGTCACGTGAAGTCTCTCAATAGAAATGGTATTTACGGCTAGTTAGATAGTCTTTTTTGTATATTTGGACACACTCAAACCAGGGCGAGGCTTGAAAATTATGTAATATTTGATCTAAAAAATAGACTATAGGTAGACTACACATATTTGACTGTGTCATATGAATGTATAAGTAAGATAGATTGACATTAGTCATAATGTGGGATTATCTTCTAAAACACTTCTTGACAGGAGCCTTTGAGATTTTTTAACCCTCATCTTTCTGTGACCTTAGACTCCACGGGTGCCTCCTGAGTTTCTTCCCAGCCTCATGGTCTGCTGTCCTTTGCTCAGTTTGTTCTGCCCTGGTTCCCATGGCCTTCATTCCCAGGCTCTGACTTTTAAGGTTGGTCCTGTTTTATATCATCAAACTTGTTAGCAAATGTCTTGATCCATTTCATCTGCTCTAGCACTTTGCTTTTCTTTTTGAGACACGGTCTCACTACATACCCCCGACTGACCCTAAACTTGCAGCGACTCTCCTGCTTCTGTCTCCAAGTGCTGGGATAACAGGTGTGAGCCATGGACCATGGCTGGAGCATTTCTCACTTATAAAATGTTACATTGGAAATGTAGGCACACCTGTATTTGAGTCTTATCTACCATAACTTATGAGCCATAGGAGTCAGTGGGAAGTGTATTTCTATAAACGTGCTTGTTAGTAGGCTATGGATAGCAACATATTTCACATTGAATCAGAGGATACAAGTGTGAAGTGGTTGGCCATCCAAGAACACACCCATTTGATGGCCATTAGTCTCTATTCCTGCATCTCACGTAGCCTCAGGCCAGCTTTCAGAGGTGGGTTGGCAGTCATTATTTTCATCATACCCATTATGCAGTTGAAAAACTAAGACCAAATGAATCTTTTCAGACTCCCTTAAAGTTACGAAGTGTTCAGACAGGGGATCTAGGGTTTGATTTGGGGTTCCTGTGTTGTCATCTCATGTGTTTCTACCTATATGGCCGTACTGGTTCATGCCACTCTGGTATTGTTCCAATCAATGCTGTGGGGACAAGGTCTGAATTCTTACTGTGCGACCAGTTCTATGGGCCAGAGTTGCTGCTGCCTTTACTTCTGCTACAATATACTTTTAAAAAAGAGACACATGAGTGTGTGAAAGCCAACCCATAGGCTTTTATGTTATTAAGGGTCAAATTATATAATCCCTAATTACATCTTGCCTTTTAGACACAACATCTACTGCACTATTTCTAGCACCATAGAATGACTTTAATTCCATTGGTCCCCCTCCCAGTTGAACAGCTGAAGGAATGTGGAGTCAGGCTCAGGGGTGGGAGCAGTGAGGTCTAATGACTCCCCACTTGAGACAGGTCTGATAATATCCACTGTTGATTCCCATTCTCCTAAATTTCCAGCATCTCACCCTCTGTTTTTCTTTTCAAGTTATTTTAAAAAATATGGCAAATTCAATACAATATTTAGTCAGTTGTGCATCCAAACGTGGCTGTAGGGACAAGGATCTTCTTTGATCCAACCAGGCACGTTCCCATGATTTAGTTGTCTGTTGATTTCCAAGGCCTTTGGCCAAAGGCCCAGGAGGTTGTACTAGGCCTAGAGTTGAATCTCTCCAGGAGGTGGCGCTCTTTCTCTGCCCAGTGGGTAGCGGTTGTTCATAACTGTGGGGAGAGAAAAAGATTCAGTCTTGTAGCTGCGGTCCAAGGGACATAGGGCCAAATGATTCTAAGAGTAAGTCCTAATTAACAGTTAAGAGAATTTACATTACCTACGACAGCTGCTTTTCTTTCAATCACCCAATGGCTGGCTGAGATCAGGTGCTATTACTAGCCTTGTTTTTCAGGTGTGGAAATAGAAGCATAGATGAATGGGAATTGTCAAAAGTCACTAGGTAGAGAAAGATGGGATGGAAACCTGGGCCATTTGGTACCAAGGCCCTGTCCTTTCCTAGTCACTATACTATACTATGTTGGCTTCTTCCCATGCTGTTGAACAGAAGCAGGCGGCCACACAGGTACTTTGAAGAGGCCCATGCATCTCATCTGAGAGGCACACTCTGAGATCTGGGTCTCGTCTCTGCACTCAGCATGGGAGGGCAGCCTGCTTTGCAGTCCCATTTTCAGGTCAGGTATACTGTAATTTTTCTTGTAATGAGATGGGGCTTTAGTACTTCAGCGGTGCAGAAGGAAAACGACTTCAACGGCTCTTTGTTCTAATCAAATCAGGTCGCATCTGGACATGGTGATACAAGGCTTTCATCCTAAGGCTCTAGAGGCTGAGGCAGGGAGATCAATGTGAGTTTCAGGACAGTCAGGGCGACCAGTGATACCCACTCTCAAAACAGTCAAGCAAAAATACCTTGTTAACATAGTGCTTAGCACTTTGCATCTGAAAGGGTCTGAATTCAGGAACTGGATGGCAGAGGGAAGGGCTCCCAGCATGAGCACTCCCACAAAATGATAGGTTCTCCTTAGTTACTTTCTTTGGTGCAGAAACTGGGGGCTTAGGGTAAAACCCAATTAATTTCGTGGGTTGGAGAGATGGCTCAGTGAGTGGTTAAAAATGCTTAGGGAGGCCCCAAGTTCAGTTCCCAGAACCCACATTAGGTGGCTCACAGCTCCAGCGGATCTGACTCTCTATTCTGGTCTCTTCTGGCATCCACACACATACACACACATGAAATCCATGAACACACACATGCATGCACACACACACAAACACACATACACACAAATAAAATAAACACACACACACACACACACACACACACACACACACACACACACACACACACAAATAAAAATAAAGTAAAGCTTTAAAAACTAAATTTTGCAGCCAGGCAGTCAGGAGTCAGGGACAGGAGGATCTTTGTGAGTTCGAGGCCACACTGGTCTGCATAGCAAGTTCCAGGGCAGCCAGGGTTACACAAAGAAACCTTGTCTCTGAAAAACCAACAAAACAAAATCCGTTTATGTTGCTTTTTTCATGTCATAAATATCAAAAGTTTTAAAATCTTATGAGGTCTTACTTGTCAATTGCTGGTCTTAATTCCTGGACAAATGGGGTCTTCGTTAGGAAGTCTCTCCCTACTCCTGGATCGTGTAGGTCACTGCCTATGATTTCTAGTAGTTTAACAGTTTCAGGGTTCACACTTAGGTCTTAGATCCATTTGAAGTTTGTTTTTGTGCAAGGTGATACAAACAGTCTAATTTCACTCTTTTCCATGTGGACATCCACTTACCCCAGAACCATTTGTTGATGATAGTGTCTTGTCTCCAGTGTATCTTTGTCAAGTATTAAATGGCTGTGGCTATATGTACTCATGTTTAAGTCATCCATTTTGTTCCATTGGTCTTGAAATTTGGAATGGTGGTCTCTTTGGCATTGTTAATTTTGCTTTGGTTTGCTTTAGCTAACCAAACCATTTGTGGTTCCAAATGAATTTTAATATAGCCTATTTTCTATTTTTGTGAAGGATGAGATGAGGATTTTGATTGGGGTTGCACTGAATCTATAAGTAGCTTACATAGAACGGTCATTTTCATAACATCATTTCTACCAATGTATAAGCATGGATTGTCTTTCGCTTTTCTAGTGTCTTTCTCAATATCTTTCTTCAGAGATTTAAAGTTCTCATTGTAGAAACCTTTCACCTCCTTGGTTAGATTTATTCCTAGATGTTTTATTTTCTTTGAGGCTATTGTGGATGGGAGTGTCCTTGATCTCTCTCTCTCTCTCTGTCTCTCTGTCTCTCTGTCTCTCTCTCTGTCTCTCTCTCTCTCATAGTTGTTGTTAGTATATAGAAACACTATTGCTTTTTCAGCAGTTCGTTGAAATTGTCGATCATTTCTACAAGTTTTTTTGGTAGAAATTTTAGGGTTTCTTATGTATAATATCATCCACAAATAGGAGTAGTCTGACTTCTTCTTCTTTTGTTTGTATCACTTTAATTTCTTTCTCCTTAGACTATATATTTTGAAACCTGTTCTTCATGTTTTATTTGATGGAACACTTTTTTCCCCCTTCATTGTAGTAAAGTATTTTTTTATATTATATTTCAGAATATTTGATCTTTTTTTTTTAACTTTGAGGAACTAATTATCCTTATGTTTGGCAATCTTTGTCCTTTGTGCCTATCATCCTGTGTCTAATTGCCTTAATTTCTGTCTTATTTTGTTCCCATTCATTGTGATTACATCAGGCTTTTCCCCAATCCTGTCTGTTTTTCATCAGGGTCTATAACGTTTCGTTCAGATGTTTCTAATTTACTTACTAGAACTGTAGTAAGTTAATTTTCACCTATAATTTATTCCTTTATTGCTGCTAAGTTCCTTATCATTCTACTTTATTATTTTATGATATTTTACCCATTGATTTTTAAAAATATATTTATTAAGTTCTAGAATATAAAATCCATGAGGGAATTAGTTCTGTTGTTTTCTTAGAATGTAAGCTGGCCAGATGGGGCTTATAACATTCCTGCTGTATTTCTACCTGGAAATGTTCAAGCATGGATGCGTCCTGTTGTTGGTTGTTTTATTATTCTCTTTTCTTTTGGGGGCCACCACCCAGCTCCCAAATAATCATTTTGAGGCTTACTCTTTTTTTAAGAATGCATGCCCTTAGCTTGGCTTATTTCTAGGTAGCCTTTCTTAACTTAAATTACCCCGTCTATCTTTTGCCTCTGGGCTTTTATCTTTCTCACTTCTGTATACCTTTCTTTACTTCTTTCTCTGTGGCTTGCTGTGTAGCTGTGTGGCTTGCCCTTGGAGTCCTCCTCCTTCTCTTGTTCCTAGACCTCTCTTTTTCTCCTTCTGTCTATTCTCTCTTCCTGCCAGCTCTGCCTATCCCTTTTCCTGCCTTGTTATTGTTTTTATTAGACCAATTCAGTGTTTTTGACAGGCGAAATAACCCAGCTTCACAGAGTTAAAAAAAATGCGACACAAAATGGTACAACATATCTTTGCATCATTAAACAGCTGTTCCACAGCATGAACCAATGTAACACACCTTAAAATAATATTCTCCAGTAGCCCACTCTTGCTGCCCCCTCTTCAGGGATTGTGTCTTCTAGATATGTTCATCACTGTCTTAGGTCATCGCTCTAAGTCATTAGACATTGTGAAAATTCTCAGAAATCTGGAAACTCGATTCCTTTCTTACATGCTGGTTTTCTTGAGAGTGACTCAGGAGCTATTCTGGATTACACTAGAAAATTCCTTTTCTTTTCTTGGCTGCCATTTTGGGATTCTGTGGCACAAAAATGTTTTTATCTGTTCTTTGCTGCTGGTGCTTTATTTCACCAAGTCCTTGAAGTTTTGTGTTCATGTCACATTTGAGTGGTTCTATCCGGAAACCTCCATTATTTCAATAATAGTACTGTGAAATGATTGAAATAAGAAGATCTAGGTCAACTCAGGGTTTCCAGACAAACTGCTCAGGTCTGATTTTCCAGTGCACTAAAATCTACCTGTGTAAAAGTGACTTGAACAAGGGTGACCTTTGTGGTATGGGTGCTTATTTGAGAACAGATTGGGATGGTTGTGGAGAGAGCAAGGCTACCCTACATTTGTTCTCATCTCATGAGCTCCACCTTCCCAGACATTTCTGAGGCTGACCTCACAGAGGGCTTTAGGTGATGTTTAGATTTGTTTATTTGATTTTGCGCTCCACTGTATTGATCCTAGCTAACATTTATCTTCTTTTGCTGTAGAAATTTTGCAGATTTCCTTTCAGAGTTTACTTTTGGGTTTTGAATGTTGCCTCAGGAGGGAGCAATGGTTGCATACAGTCATGTCCCCCCCCCCATGCAACAAACACTGAAGTTCAAGTTCATTGGCTTTTCTATAGCAGTCAATCAAATCTACTCAGCGAACATGATCAGCGGACTCATATGGTATCATTTAAATACATACATCTTTCTGCTTTTGAGATTGCATGCTGAGATAGATGCTTCACTGTCAAGGTAACTGACAGCAGTTCAAAGAACAGTACCAAGAACATCTCCACCTTAGATAATTTTTGGAATGTTCTGGTTCTGAATATTTGTTTTTTCAAGTTATTGTTTCTAACGAGATGATTTTTATCAATTCAAGCATTGAGTCTCAAGTTATACCACACTGTGAAAGGACATAAAAAAATCCAGTTTTGAGAACCTTCTGTCATTGAGACATTCACTTTAGTGGGGCATGAGGTTTGGTTTTGGCTTACTTTGGCAGTCAAAAATACTTGGTACGGTTCAATAGATAGAGGAAGTTGAAACAATTTGGGAGTACTAAACTTGTCATGAGTAGCCAGGAATAACAGCGGAAGCTCTTTGAGGCCATGAAGTGACAAACTGCCATGAATAGGAAGCTGAGGATTGCTCATTTTTTCCCCGTAAGGCTCCAAGTACATCTTAAATCATTGATTTATTCCCCCTTTACTTCCACCCCAGGCAATCATTAATTTCTGAAAAATCCTCCCCACTTTTTGTTTTGGACCAAGAGTCTTTATCACTGCACAAAGACTTCCTTCCTGCATAACTTTCCCCATGATACTAAATGTGCCAACATCTCCTGCTTTAGGATAGATTGAGTGGGGGATTCCTGTATGCCACTTCTTGATCTGCGTGAATGAAGCATTAGTCAGGGCTCTTTGAGAGAAACAGCCAGCAGGATATAGATATCTCTGACATCACTGCTGCCTGTGGCTACATCATTCATGTACACACACACACACACACACACACACACACACACACACACACCTCACACACAATTTCCATAGTATCTGTGGGACACATTTAAGCATTCAAGACACACTTTCCTAAGACACAAACATTCACAGCTGTCCAAGTTCCTTATATAAAATGGCATAGTATTTATCTCTAGCCCCTAAAACACCTGTCTGTATATTTTCTCATCTCTAAATATTTTATAATACTTATTATGATATAATTGTTACACAAATATGTCCTGTCCTGTCCTATTTAGGGAATAATGGCAGGGAAGACAGTCACATCTTAACTATGGATCTTAACTATGTCATCTCTTAACTGTACAGTACACAAATAAAATGCGAGTTGATCAATGTTCAAACAATGAATGGTGGGAAGAGGCTGGAATATTTGGAGGAAGCAGCAGGTTGGGTCTACAAATCATTTCATTTGTTTGGATTCAGCAAGGCTCTCAGAATATGAAAATTTTTTTGATGTGGAATTTTTACAGAATTTTCTTTTCAATATTTTGGTTTGCAGCTGGTATAAAGTATGGCTATAGAACTTGCAGGTATCAGGGCTGAATACATACACACACATGTGCACACACAGGCACACAGACACACACACAGGCACACCACTTACTGATTTCTATCTATCTATCTATCTATCTATCTATCTATCTATCTATCTATCTATCTATCATCTATCTATCTATCTATCTATCTATCTATCTATCTATCTATCTATCTATCGTATCTCCAAGCACTAGTCACACATGCTTGTATATTCTGGTTAAGCAAGCAGCAAAATTTTAGGTAGGCTGGAAGCCTGGGAAACTGTCAGCTAGAAGCTGCTGCCACACTCTGGGAAGAAGTTTTTAGGGGAATGCTGGTTTTGCTCTTACGGGTTTTCTACTGAGTGAACCAGCATCATCTATACTATCAAGGACAACGGTTTTCACTAGAGTCACTTGGTTATGGATGTTAACTGTTCCACAAAATACATATTCAGCACCACCAAGGTTAGTGTTTGGCTGGATTCTGAGGTACTATCATTTAACCAAGCCAACCATCACAAGTGACAGTAAGAGAGTAAAAGGGCAACAATGCATCTGAGGGAATGGGATTCTGGCACACTTCTCCTTAGAAATGAATGTGTTAAAAACACAGTCTTCCTCCTCTGTAGACACAACTAACATATCACATAAGATGGCAAGTGAGTTCTCCGGGAGCGCCCCGCCATAAAAATGTTCACATTCTGCCTGTCTGTGGCTCAGTGTCTTCCCAATGGCGATTCAGAGAGAAGTCCCACTGGGAAGAAACTCCTCTTCCTCATGCTCTTCTCCCTCCTTTTTCTTTTAATAAATTGAGGCTTTCTCCAGTTTGTTTTTCTGCAGAGACTTTCCTTTGTTTCCCTGGGTGGCATCCATCAGAGCATTCTTAGGATAAGTCTGGTTCAACCCTTCCTCTTTGCTGTAGTACATACAGCTCTCTTGTGTATCACAGAAGCTTCCTAGTAGCATTGAGAAGAATAGCATTTTCAGCCATGTACTACAAAAGGGTATTTCTTGCTCGTGAAAAGCCCAGGACTGGCTAATACAGAAAAGTTAAATTCTGTGGCTTCTGTGTATATGATGTCACCAGGCTACAGAGTGCACAAGTATTTAACTAAACATTATTATTATTATTATTATTATTATTATTATTATTATTATTATTATTATTATTTTGGCTATGTGTGTCTGTAAGAATATTTCTGGATAACATTATGATTTGAATTTGTAGATTGATGAAAGCATATGGTCCTTCCCGATGTGGATAGGCATCATTTGATGCACTGCAAGCATGTCTGCAAGAGGCCATGTAAGAGGAAGCACTCTGTCTTCCTGCTGAGACACTATCTGCTTTTGTGTACTCTAGCTCTACCTTTTACTGGATAAACCAATCCATCATTTCTTCCGGTTCTTAGGCTTTGGGACTTGAGCTGAAACTGCTGCTATTGGCTCCCCAGGGCTTTGGGGCTTGCATTGGAAGAACAACATCAACTTTTCAATTTGCAAAGTACAGGTATTGGGACATCCAGGCTTGACTGAATGAACGTATATGGCTATTTCCTTTTGCTCCTGTTTCTGTGTAGAATTCAGACTAATACAGCTCTGCAAATAATACCTTGAAGAAGACTAGGGTGTTCCCTTTGTCTCTTATGTGGCATAGGGTTCTAAGGTAAATAGACCAAGAATCAACTATTCTTAAGGGGTTTCTTTTTTTCCCCCTCTTTTTTAAAATTTAAAATAGAAGCAATCCCAGTCCCCTCCCTTTCCCATCCTCCCCTGCCTCCCACCAACACTCCCCCCCCCCATTCCATCCCCTTTATACTCCTCAGGGAAGGTGAGGCCTTCCATGGGGGATCTCAAAAGTCTGTCACATCCTGTGTGTCTAGGCTGACAGAGCATCCCTCTATGTGGAATCCCAAAGTCCATTCATACACTAGGGATAAATAATGATCCACTACCAGAAGCCCCACAGACTGCCCAGTCCTCCTAACTGACACCCATGTTCAGGAGGGCCTGGGTTGGCTGTACGTTGGTTTCCTAGCTATCAGTCTGGGGTCCATGAGCTCCCCCTGTTCAATTCAGCTGTTCCTGTGGGTTTCCCAAGCCTGGTCTTGACCTCTTTGCTCATCACTTCTCCCTCTCTGCAACTGGATTCCAGGAGTTTGGCTCAGTGTTTAGCTGTGGGTGTCTTTTTCTGCTTCCATTAGCTACTGGATGAAGGTTCTAAGATGGTATATAAGGTAATCATCAATCTCATTACCGGGGAAAGACATTTAAGGTAGTCTCTACACTATTGCTTAGATTGTTAGTTGGGGTCATCCTTGTAGCTCTCTGGACATTTCCCAAGTGCCATATTTCTCTTTAAACCTATAATGACTCCCTCTATTATGGTGTCTCTTGCTCTCCTCTATTCTTTCCCTGATTCAATCTTCCTGCTCCCTCATGTCCTCTCCCACCTCTTTTTCCCCTTCTCTTTCTCCTAACTCCCTCTCCCCTTTTCACCTTCTCCATTCTAGGATGCTCAATGCTGGAGGCTGATACCCTTGTTTCCAAAGCACTCCCCAAACTTTTATTTTTAACATCAACTTAACTTATTGCATGATAATTACTTCTGAATCTAGATGTGTCTGCCTCCCCAATTATACTGTGCTCCTCTGGGGCGGGGACTCTGTTCTGACTCTGACTCATGGTAGGTACTCTGTAAACATTGGCTGAATGCTGTGTGGGGAATTGTCATCTGGAAGAGTTGATCTGTAGGCTGATCGTGGCACCCACACCCATTTCCCACCTCTGCTTCCAAACTGTCCTGAACTGCGACCTTTTCTTGTGAATTAATTGGATGTGCAGGGGAAAGAGTCTGAATAATAGCAGAGTTGCCATCAGCCAGGACCATCATGCCTGCCATACTTACTCTCCGTGGCAGCCACATAGTCCTTTTATGTTTCAAAAAATAGTTCTGCCTCTTAGTGGGGTGGGAGTCATGGTGATGGCTAGATGCTAGAAATACCACACAGGAGTGGAGTAGCAGTCAGTTTTGGAAATTGCCACACCATCTCCTCAAAGGACTTCTGGGAAGATGGTGCCATTTGTCACATTGCCCTCTTTCCTTCAAGACCCAGGAACAATAAAAAACTTCAGCTCTCTCTTGGTGCCCTCTGGCATCCTGACCAGCAGCACTGGGTAGTGGCAATCTCCCTCACTTGGGAGTCAAGAGGCCTGGGATCTGAATGTTGTATGGTATGGGACATAAAGCCATTGGACCTGTTTGAGCCTCAGTTTCTCCTGACAGATTTGGAGTGGATAGGTTGTTTCCTAATATTTAATACAGGGGGCTCTCCCATTTCTTTTAAAAGTTGTATTGTTTTTTAAAGCAAGAATTTAGTTGGACCATTGGTGGGATCTTGGTGTGTGTGTGTGTAGGTTGTCTGCTCATTTGTTTCTCCCCATCTTTTTCCCAGGAGGTCCCCATTTTTATTTTGGGTTTGTTTTTTGAGATGAGGCCTCAGTGTTACTATAGAGCCCAGTAACTTGGTATGTAGAACAGGTTGAACTCATGTAGATCTTCCGGAGTGCTGAATATCATTACACCTGTCTTCCCCAGGGGATCTTCAAGAAATCTCAGAGCGTCTTTAGAGCATGTCTGTGAAGTCCTGCACCAGGTTCATTCCAAGGTCTCCAGGAGATGATTGAGCAGGAGATGAAAGACTCACTGTTCATGTCTCAAATGACTGGCTACTTCCCTCTTGCTCTATGTTCAAACCTCTGCCTCACCTCTCACTCTCCTGATACCAGAGTATCTGTCAGGCATTCTGGGTGAGTCAAAGACTCATGAATACCTGATGAGATCAAGGAAGCAAGGTACCCACCAGTATTGTTTGAGCAGGAATCTTTCCAGTTTCCCCTGTCAAATTCCTCACTTGCAACACCGAGTCACCTGTAACAAAGAAGAGAGTAACAGGGGAAAAGGTCATGTGCTTATTTGATGGACACTTTACACAACACAGGGACATTCGAAAATGCTAAAGCAACTAAGAAATCTGTACTTGTATGAATAGCCAGAGGAAGTATCATCAGAGGATGAAAGGGTAGGGTGGGGTGGTGATACCCCTGGAAGCGAGGTGGGTCTGTTCAGCTGCTTCTTTTGTCAGCGTATAAAGAATAGGGATGCTCTTTATTCTCTAGGTCCAGGAGAGTCCCCTTTACAATGAGGACTTTTTGGGAGGGATAGGTTTTCAAGGTTTCCTGGTCAGTTTTGGGGTGGGGGGGGGTGGGAGAAAGCAAGTGAGCAAAATTTTACCTACCAGCTTTCTTCCTTGTGTAGTGGCCTCTTAATCCTGGAGATAGGGTCCAGGGCCTCCTGCATGCTGTGTAGTGATCCACTCTGCCACTGAACTATACCCCGGCCACTGGCTAGTTTCTTAAGTGCCGTGTCCTTAACCTCATCCTTATCTTGTGTTGGGAGAAGCCGAAAACTAAATGGAAAGGTCAGAGGGCTTTGGGGACTGTGGTCTCCACAGTTCCACTTCCCAGGCCTTGGCTGGTGGCAGAGGGAGGTGTTCTGTGTGCTCAGTCACCTGAGTCTTCCAGACTTCCATCTATTCCCCTTGGGCTGTCTCCTCCATGCTCCTTCCCAGCCCACCCCAAGCCGTCTTTTCTCACCCACATTTTTTGCTTCCTATCTTTGTCTCTCCATCCCATGCTCTATTAAAAAAAAAAAAAAACCAACAAAATCAATCCACAGAGCGATTAGATTTGCAAATGAGCGGGCAGGAAACTGGGAACAAAGGGAACCAGAGCCGAAGAAGGAGCAGGTATAATTACTGTAATTAACTCCAGCAGCAGGGACACAGCCCCTCCTCTGCTGCTGGGAGGTGTTGAGAGGCAAGCATTGCAGGGGTGGCTGAGGGGAGCAGGCTGCAGGGGAACTCAGACATTGTCCCCTCCTCATGGTTGAGACATTCTCAGTCTCAGAGACTCCCACCCAGTGCAGGTGCCCCTCTGGTGTGAGGGTCCCTCTACCTGGTCTCCACAGGAACGAATGTGTTGGAGGTGATCCAGGCTCCCTGGATAAGATGCGATCATTTGTGGGAGGATGGGGTGTGTGTGGGTGTGTTGAGAACCAGGTCCCCCCTCTCATCTCTCACCTGGACCGGAGGCTCTTCACCTTCTCTATGATAATCTGAGATCTGGCTGTGTGTTCCCCAGAATCCAAACATTATTTTAGAGACCATAAAGGACGTGCATGTCTCTGATGTCACCACACTGCTGTACCTATGCCCTCCAGTCCCCAAATATAC
The DNA here is from genome assembly GCA_030556225.1 of Cricetiscus sungorus. Taxonomy (NCBI): domain Eukaryota; kingdom Metazoa; phylum Chordata; class Mammalia; order Rodentia; family Cricetidae; genus Cricetiscus; species Cricetiscus sungorus. The sequence goes on along the minus strand of JANBXA010000588.1, from coordinate 22,324,289 downwards.
AAATACATCTCAGCACTGGCAGACTTCTGAAACACCTTTATAACCTTGCTTTTCTTAATGGCTCGTCATCATCTGAGGCCACATCTGACAGTGTGGTACCTTATATAGACAGGCACTGTGCATTTCTCTTCTCAGGCGAGCATGTCCCCTCCCTGCTTTCTCAAGTGGCATTTGATGAAATTGAAACTTGGTTTTTTTTTGTTTGTTTGTTTTTGTACTGTCCAGTTTTTTTTTCTTTAAATTTGAAACAAGCTTGACTACATCTGGACTACAAAGGGCTGGGTACACCTATGAAGGATTTTGTTCAATTGAATTACTTGAAGTGGTAAGAGAAAATTTTAATCCAGATGTTTTCCTCCGGGCCACACCTTCTGCTCTTCTGCTAGCAGCCTCTGTAAAGGGTGGTTTTGCTTCCCCACATCCCTATCCACAATGATGCGGTCCTCACGGGCCCACAGTAATCGAGTAGACAGATATCTCAGAAACTGTGAGCAGAGATAAACCCTTTCTTCCTTCCTTAAATTGTTTTCCTAAGCGCTTTGTTACAGTGGCAGAAAGTGACAAACACAATAAGGTTATGCAAAGTCATAGGGATACTTCTGTCCATGGTGGGCGGGGCTATGAAAAAGGAAGAGAGACCAGGGTGCTCAGCCCCATCCCCACACCATGTGCTGCCTTGACATAGCAAGAAAATAAATAAAACAAACAAACAAATAAAAAACACACTCCTCCCTTTTCCTACTTCAAATATCTTAATTCAACCTGTCTTCATTTCAAGGATGAGTTACTCTGACATCTTCCTAATCATCCATCTTTATCTGCTTTGCTTTCCAATCTATTCTTTGTGTGTGTGTGTGTGTGTGTGTGTGTGTGTGTGTGTGTATGTGTATGTGTGTGTGTGCACGCAAATGCATGTGCATAGGTGCATGTGAACATATATGTACATATGAAGGCCAGAGGTCAACATCAGGCATCTTCTACAATCACTCTATCATATTTTGTGGGATAAAGAATCTCAATGAATTCAGAGTTAGACTGGCTGGCTAGCAAGCCCCAGGGATCCTCCTATTTCTATTCACCGGGATTACAGGTATGTACTCTTATACCAAGCATTTTTGAGTTGGGTGCTGAGTATCTGATTCAGTTTTGCATGGGTGGAACTTTATCAACTGAACTATCTTTCCAATCCTCTAATACATCCTTTACTGAAAGACCCCATCATATCTCTCCCAGGGAGTAAAATCTTGAAATGTTATCTGTGATGGTTCATGTCAGTTGCCAACTTCATGGGATTTAGAATCACCATGGAAGCAAATGTGTAGGCATTGTGAAGTTTTTCTAGAGTGAGGTGGTAAGATCACCCTAACTGTGGGCAGGGCCATTCTGTGGTCCCAAATTGCATAAAAGGGAGAAAGATGGCTGAACACCAACATTCATTGCTCTCTGCTTCTTAACTGCAGACACAATGTGACCAGCTGCCTCAAGCTCCTATTTTTATGACTTGCCCACCATGGTGGACTATATCCTTGAACTGTGAGCCAAAGTAAATTTCCTGTCCTTAAGTTGCTTCTTGTCAAATATTTGGTCATCGTAATGAGAAAAGGAGCCAATACAATCCCCCCAGTGAGCAGACTGTGAATTGCATCCTTGAGCATGATGTAGAAGATGCTCCACAGTTTTCTCCATAGTCACTTGCCTCATCTTTCCTCTGAGCACTGATGGCTGCTATCCTCTGAACACATCATGGTTCCTTATGTCTTTGTATAGAATGCACATATTGCCTCACTGTTCACCAAACCTCAGTTTGGGCATCATTTTACTTGAACTCGTGTATGCCTAGCCTATTCCTTCCCTAAATGGTCTGGTGCAACACTTACAGCATCCTGAGAGTATCTATTTTAGCAGGTGTCACTTTGCACAGTTGTCTCTTTTTCCAGCTAGCTCTTGGCGTGGTTTCTGATGTTTTTGTCTGGGCTCTGCATGTTCTGAATGAATTGGAATTCTTCAGGCCTCTTCTGTTTGCAAGTGACATTGAGTAGAAACTTGTTAGAGACATTTAAATGACATCATCAGGAACTTCTTTCTTCCTTCCTTCCTTCCTTCCTTCCTTCCTTCCTTCCTTCCTTCCTTCCTTCCCTCCCTCCCCCTCCCTCCCTCCCTCCCTCCCTCCCTCCCTCCCTCCCTCCCTCCCTCCCTCCCTCCCTCCCTCCCTCCCTCCCTCTCTCTCTCTCTCTCTCTCTCTCTCTCTCTCTCTCTCTCTCTCGTTTTTTTCTTTTTTTGAGACAGGGTTTTTCCGTGTAGCTCTGGCTGTCCTAGAACTCACTCTGTAGACCAGGCTAGCCTCAAACTCCCAGAGATCCTCCTGCCTCTGCCTCCTGACTGCTGGGATTAAAGACATAGGCTACCACACTCAGCTAGGACCACACATTCCTTAAGTTTTGTTTTCACCTTTCTTGGCTTTTATTATCAGAAGCTCCAATCGACTCACTTAACAATTTCAGTACAAGAAACATTTTTTTTTTCTCTTAAAAATTGTCTGAGTGACAGTTTTTAAAAACTTCTTGATAATTTCATACATGCAGACACCATTTCGATCTAGCCCATACACCATTCTCTTCACTCTAATCCCTCCCCCATATTCCCTGTACTCCCTCAATTTCATATATATATATATATATGCCCAGCCTCTCAGGGGCTGCTTCTCTGAAGAAAGCAGACTGCCAAGAGGAACTTTCTTTCCCAGTATTTTCATTAAAAGCTGCAACAGCATTTTCCATGCACTGATTTATTCCTGTGCTAGGGGTGAGAGAGGTCACAACTTCATAACTTGTCTAATTCTGGATTTGGAGTAGAGGGAAGTAGCCATTGCCTTTCTGGATCACCTGGATTCGTGGGGGCAGATGTATTTTCCCCCAGGAAAAGTAGGGTGCTTTTGTCAGGAACATGCAAAATAACTCAGAAGTAAGTGAAAAGATTTTCCTAGACGTGCCAGGTACTACTAGTTGTTTGAAGCGATCAGTTAATCTTCACTGCAAACTAAAGCAAGACTATCTCAGTGGAAAGCAAACTAAGATGTGCCCAGTTTTACACAGTGCTTGAGTGGCAGAGCTATATAGATTCTTACCCCAGGGGTTGGATTCCTGATACTCCCCCCTTTAAAAAGATTTATAAATGCAATCTATATGCACATAAGAAATTCAAACAAGACAAAAAGGCATGCTATGGAGAGGCAGGCAGAGTTCGATTGCTGATCACAGCTTCCTTCCCTTTGTCACATTTCCAGCTGTCCACCCTGGAGCTCTCATTAACATGTTTTTGCTCTACTGCTTCTTAATACTCCAAGACTAGTTTGTCCTCACTTCTCTGCAGACTGCTTGGTCTTCCCCCTCGCTGATACAACAACACATTATTTCTGGATCCACATCACATAATACCCGGAAATTGTTTCCCTTCTTGTTTCCGGTGATTCTTTCCCAGCTACAGGCTACTCCCTACACTTGTGCAGATCTGGGAATGCACAGGGCAGACTCAACACTTCTGAACGTTGCAGAACCTCTTTTGTGTATTGTATTTTCTTCTCTGATCTGTTGCTCTGCACATTTTGCCACTTTAAAGATACCAAATGCACTTCCTTCCTTCCTTCTTTCCTCTTTCCTCCTTTCCTTCCTTCCTTCCTTCCTTCCTTCCTTCCTTCCTTCCTTCCTTCCTTCCTTCCTTCCTTCCTTCCTTCCTTCCCCCTCTCTCTTCTCTCACTCCTTCCCTTCCCCTCCCTCTCCCTCCTTTTCTTTCTCTCTTTCTCTTTTAGTTTTCTGAGACAAGGTTTCTCTATGTATCAGTCCTGGCTGTCCTGGAACTTGCTCTGTAGATCAGGCAGGCTTTGAACTCACAGAGACCTGCCTGCTTCTGCCTCCAGGAGTGCTGGAATGAAAGGCATGCACCAACACCACCAAATGCAGTTTCTTAACCCTACCTGGCTCTTCCTCCCAGAATGGTGGACTAGAAGTCATCTTCAGAAGTAAGCCAAAGTTTTCTGCCTTTATCTCTCTTTTCTCAAAGAGTTGTCCTACACTAGCTGATGCTCAATGCCCTTTTTCTTTTCTTCAAGGCAGGGGCCACATTACTCCACCATGGCCCAAAATAGTACCACTTTTAGTAGTTTTTAAATATCCTCCCAGAGATGTTCTATGCATAAAAAGCACACACATTTCCTCTTTTTGTACAAATGGTACCCTTTGAAACACAAGACTTTTCACCTTATTTTTAAATAACTTATTATCTTACAGATTGTTCCATATATATTGACCTCATTCTTTCAAAGGTAGAGCCTGCTCTTCTAACCCTGACTCTGTTCTGCCTTAGTGAATGACAGCTTAGTGATTATTGGTTATAATTGGTGCTCAGTAAACAGTTGATGGGTTGAATATATTACACTGAAGTGGCCAGCCTCTTGAGTTCTGATGATGGAGAAAATGGATGCTTTATATTCATTTTGGGGGCCTTTGTGATCTACACTTCTCTGTTCTCTCTCTCTTCTTTTTTATTACATTGAAAATGTTTTTCTTTCCTTTTGGTCTCTGGTAAATTGAGGCCTAGAAATAGTTAAAGCACAGCTCCGGAGTCTTTTATAGAATTCAATTTATACAACAAGCTATACCTATTGTATAAGGAGAGGCAAGCTAGTTCAGGGAAGTACTCTAAGGTCACAGGGAAGTGTGTCTGTATGCAGCCTAATATCAAGGAGAACAGCAAACGATTTTTGCATGAATCTGAGGTACACTTTTATCCTGTGCAATTATTATCTAGCCTCTACTTGGATTGAATTTTGTTCCCCTCAAATTTATATCCTGGGGCCCTAATTCCCAATGTGTCTATATTTGGAGATGGGATCTTTGAAGAGGTAATTAAGGTTAAATGAAGTCAAAAGAGTGGGACTCTAACCTAAAAAGAGTGATGCCCTTATGAAAAAGGAAGAGATACCAGGGAAGCTCACACAGAGAAGAGGGTATGTGGAGACACAGGAGATGACCTGCAAGCTGAGGAGAGAAACCAGAAAGGAAAAATTTTCTTACCTTCTGGGAATTCCAGCCTCCAGATCTTTGAGAAATAAAGGTATTGTTTTAAGCCATACAATCTGGTATTTTGCTATGGTAACAGTATAAAATTATTACTCTCTTCTTCCCAGAAAAAGCTTGTTTCCTTTTCTTTTTTTCTTTTCCTTTTTTGTTCAGTGGTCTAATGTCTGTTTAAGTCCCAATTAAATAATAGAACAGGGGAATATTAGTCGATTCATTTATAAAGGCAAAAGATTAGAAATTCCCTAAATAGTCGTTATCAAAACAATAATTAGATGATGGACGACTGGTACAGTATTGGTGAATAACTTCTAAGAGAATGAGCCTGTATAAAGTAGGTTAACATGGCCCCACTGCAAGCCAACCACTTTACTTCAACTTTAATTGACTTTCTTTTATAATATTGTAAGCTATTCCATTGATCTTGGTTACTCTCCAGAATGTGATGGTAAGACTCAAGTGCTGAAGAAACCACATACTCGAGTCAATAGAACATTGAGATCTGAACGTGGTATGACCTGGAAGCTTCATCCTTACTGGCTGGCTTTCACAGTGCTGGAAGGTGCTATGCATGCTACTGAAGGAGAAAAGTCACCATCGATCTTATCCATTTGTGGATAATAACAACCTGTTTGATAAGATGTGCTCACTGCATTTGGTATTCATGTAGTAGTGATATGAATGTCGTGAGAGTAACACCTGACTCTCTGATTGTTTTTAAGTTCCACTCCATAAGATGGAACTCATGTCAGTTATTAGACCCAGGGACCCGTGGCTAGAGGAGTCATAGGTCCTAAGAGGGAGCCTGCTATCATTATTCTGCTAATATGACATAGTATTAAAAACATATGTTTTAAAGACACAGGTCAGTGACTTTTCTTAGAGACAGAATCTTGCTAAGGTACAAAGACAGACTTAAAATTTGCAGTGTAGTTCCAAGCTCATCTGAAATGGGGCTTGTTCTGGTTTTGTCTCCTGAATACTGGGATTTAACTATTGTAATAGGTGGTAGTGAGATATTATAGTTGTGTGAGTGTATATGTGCATGTGGGTGCACATGAACATGTGTGCACGTGTGGAGATTAGACGTTGACATCAGATGTCTTTCTCAATTGATGTCCACTTTATTTTTTGAGACATTGTCTTTCACTGAATCTGGAGTTCCCTGATGTGAGTAGGCTAGCTGATCAGTAAGACTCAGTGAGTCACCCATCTCTGTTACTGCATACATCACCACTTCCAGCTTTACGTGGGTACCAGGGCCTGAAATTAGCCCATGTCCCCATCCCAGAGAAACTATAGTTTAAAATTTCCATTTTTACCAGGACAATGATCTTGAAAATATTTTTATTTACATATTTGCCAGCTGTGTTTCACTTTATGTGAAACTTCTTACACTCTGGCTTGTTTTAATTGAGTTAATCTTATTATTGAAGTGTAAGAGCTTTTCAGATAAGTATTAATATATATGTATGTATATGTCTATTACTTGTCTTCATTTCTATTTTTAAATGCTATATCAAAGAATAGGAGGCTTTAATTTTGAGCTAGTTCAATGTATTGATTTTTTTTCTTTTAGAATATACACTCTTGGATATTAAGAACACCTATATTAAAGGTAGAAACACATTTACTTCTGTTCCATTCTTCAAGATTTTAGTCTAGTTTTTACATTTAGGCTTATGATCAATTTTAAGTTAATTTCTGTTTATAGTATAAGGAAAAATTTGAGGTTTAATTTTTTTCCTTTGTATATATTCAATTGTCCCAGCAGCTTTTGGAAATCTTTTCCAATTGGATTGCCTGGGCATCTTTGTCAAAAATCAATTGACCATAGATGAGTGGGTTTATTTCAGGACTCTTTATTCTGTTCCATTGATCCATATGTCTACCCTCTGTTAATAGCACACTGTCCTTATTACTGTAGCTTAATAGTAAATCTTAGAATAGTGTAGTTCTTACATTATTTTAGGACATAGTGTAGGAGGGGATAGTCCGTTCGAGTCCTCCAGATTTGTTATTCTTTTTCAAAGTCATTTGAGTTATTTTAAGTCCTAAACGTTTACATATAGATTTTATTATCAGTTCATCAACTTTTGCCTAAAAGAGCCATGTTTTCTTTGTGATTGAGATCATGCTAAATCTCTGCCTGCTGGAAAGTGCTGACACATAAATATTTATAGCTACCACTCAGAAGCGTAGGCATTTCATATACCTTCACTTATTTAGGCCTTCAATTTTCAGAGTATTTTCACGCTATTTTGCTTCTTCTCATTGTATGGATTTTGCACATTTTACTAATTTACCCACAGTGTGATATTTGTGGTAACCAGCCTGCAAACTGATGCCCAGTGGCTCTTCTCTCATGGTATTTATGACTTACATGGTTGCTTTTCCACACACAGTGAGTATGGGTGACCAGTAGAATGTGGCTGAAGTGCTGGAACTTCCAGTGAGACTCAAAGATCCTTCAGCTCTTGGGGTCTTTTCACTCCCTCTTCCACACTGTCGTCTGAATCTTGAAGGGTGATAAAGATGTCCTACTTTGGGCTGAGTATTCAACAGTCCCTCTCGCTTAGCACATTGACTAACTGGTTGTGCATTTCTGCACTAACCACTGCCTACTGCAAAAAGAACCCTGTCTGACCAAATCTGAGAGCTGCACTAGTCTACCAATATAAACATAGCTATTTAGAAGTCAGTTTGATTACATACATGTACACTTAATAAGACCTCAGTAGATGCCTCTCCTACCTGGGTCTGTGACCTCCCCATCCATAAGTTTTTGACTAGGTTTACAGTGCCAGACATGGACTTCTCACTGTGGACCGGATCTCAAGTATTTTTTTTTGGAACGAAATAATTAGGTTCTAACGATAGGTATATGAAGGTACAGCAAGTTGCTTTAGTTAGACACAATTGTAGCATGTTACCCAGATCAACTGAATTTATCTGTTTATGTCTATTGCCTCGTCACTTGGATACTACTGTCAATTTACCTATGCAGAGGACTAAAGTAAGAGGATTTACCTATACATTTGATTTTATCTTCAAAAAGTTGTTATATCTTTACAGAAACTAAAGTTGAGAAAAATACTTAGGATATTATTTACACATACAGGTGAAACTGTATTTTTTAAAGATATAAATCTGTTTCTTATTGGCTAGCTCTATCTTAAATATTAACCCATTTCTATTAATCTTAGTATTTCCACGTGGTTTTATTTTGTCGGAGAGAGGGCCCGGACCTCTGTTCTTTCAAGTCTCTACATGTTGACTCCTCCCTACTACTTCCTCGAATCCTTCCTTGTCTCCTAGTCCTGCCTATATTGCTTTCCTATTGGCCAATAGTACTTTATTCATTAACCAATAAGAGAAACATATTTACAGAATGACATCTCCCAACATCTCCTCTTTTCTGTCTAAAATAAAAAAAGGGTTTTAATTTTAACATAGTAAACTATATAACAAAACAGTTATCAAATAAGAACCACAGTTAATATTTAGTCTATTAACATTTAGCAGGATTTAAAGAAAATATTCCACCATCCACCCTAGCTTTGAGAGTCTGAAGTCCTACATGTAACTTATCTTTAATTCTAACTAAGGAAATCTAATCAGATATCCCAGAAACAGTCATGCCACTGTTAAACAAGTGAGCACATGTCACACTGCAGGTTGATATTTGTACTACCCTGACCCTCGCCAGCAAGGAAGATGCGACTCCGGGTAGATCTTCTTGCAGCTTTAATCAGGATCCTTTAAACATGTTGCTTCTGGCCCGTGGGGGTGGGGAGAAGAGAGAGAGAGAGAGAGAGAGAGAGAGAGAGAGAGAGAGAGAGAGAGAGAGCCGGGGGACCCCTGCACAGGCTTAAATACCCTTGAGTTAACCAACCCCAATGAGCCACGTAGATAGGCTACTCTAATGAGGAAGCAGACAGGCTGAACAGACTTAACCAATTAAGGGCTTGTTTAGCCAGAGAACCTTCACCAGCGGGAAGGTATAAGGCAGAAGGCAGCACCACTTTAAGGCGTGGCACTACGTGGCTCTCTCCAGATATTGCAGCATACAAGGCCCATAGCTTAGTAAGACTGTTGATGGCTTTTCTCCCCTGGCAGTGTGTATAGAATGTTCCTGTACAATTAACAGTAGCCAGTAAGGGGGAAGCTTTGAGCCCTGGCACATCTTGAATTTCTCTGTATACTGTGTGGTGCCTTCAGCAATAGGATTTTGCTGCATCCCGCATGGATTGAAGGACGGTCCTGACTAGGGCAGCAAGAGAATGAAAAACAAACAAACAACACAGACACATAAAAAGATTGAGACTGGGTGGACTGGGCTTTCTGAAAGCCACAGTACCCTGGAAGCTCAGCATGTTTATTATATACAACTAACAAGGAGGTGGGGCTTGTGGATCAAGGAGACAGTTTTGGCCAATGTCATAAGAGCATTCTCTATAGGGAGCAATCTTCAGGCTGTAAACATCAGGGGTGGCGGTAGCTATGGTGGGCTTTGCTGTCCCTCAGAGCCTCTGAGCCTGGGGAAGGGACAAGGCTCTGGCATTTTCCCATAGGTCTGAGGCTATGTCTCTTGACATGGCTGTGCCCATGTCAATAACACACATTTAACCCATGTCTTTTCACACCAGGGATTCCCCCGTTCTGCACAGATTCTTACCCCATAGTTCTACTCTGCAACCAAGAGAAATAATAGTTTATATTGTTTGGGGAGCCTATGGCGCTTGCTGGCCTGTAATTCATTGGGAGGCATCTGAAACGAAAGTTTATGCTGGATAAGATGATAAGAAAGAGCCTTAGTGTCTTCTCTGAGTCCCAAACAACTGCTGACTTTCTTAAAACACTGGGAAGGGCTAAAACCTTTGGATCTCTGCCATCTTTAGCCTGCTCTGGATCTTGGAATCTATGAAAATAAGTACTACACACACAGAGACAAAGCAATTTCTTGTCTGCTTGCTCCACACTCCATTTTTCCTTCTCTCCATTTAGTCTGCATGCAATATAAATATGGGCAATCATCACAAAGGTTTGATAGTAAAACAAACACCCTCCAATATTCCTAGTGCACGAATGTGACTGAATGAGTCAGGGGCTAAAAATAGGAAGTCTGAGTGAAGCCATTCAGGAAGAGTGTGGCCCAGTGCTTTTAGGAAAAAGTAAATCAATGTAGATCTAATACTGAGGCACTTAACCTGGATTTGGTTGGTTGATCTGTGAAAGGCGATAGTTTCTTTCCTGACTTGCCAGCAATGGTGGGGATGGGCTTTCCATGGTGAAGGCTTGACTCTCAGACTGTACACTAGGACACCAAAAACATTTCCATAGTTTTTCTTCAGGGAAACTGGCCTATGTCCTCTATGTTTGGCAATTCATGGGTTTCCCAAGAGCTTGGGACTCTGACTTATGTCTGGGAAATAGTAACATCTATTTGATATTTATTTAATTTCCCCACATGTTCATGTTCCTAGAGTGTCTAAACAAACGTGTGGCCTGGATTGATCACTCCTGGGTTCTGTACATCATGCTAGCCTTCTTTACGTAGGCCTCATCATAACCTTGATATAGGCTCTCAATTTTGCTATGATAGCAGCCATAACTCAGGTAGGATTTGTTTTTCTAAAACCTTATTATTTGTAACTGGCAGATGAAGATTTGAACTCATGTTTAGCATTAGTGACAGTCACTAGTGTAGGCAGCAGTTTTCAGATCCCTTGGTATTTTATTTTGCGGTATGTACTAATGGACCTTCAATACATGTCTGGTTTTGATGAAGGCTTTTCTCCACAACTCCCCTCTTATCAATTCATTCTCCGTTGACTTCAGCTGTATAGTTATTCTGTTCAGCGTCATACCCAATGTACATTCTATAGTCCATTGCATCAATGAAGACCTTGTTTAATTGCAGGGGAAAAGACAATAAACACACCTCTCGTTTATTAAGCTGACCATTGTAACAAATATAAGCTATTGTTGGTAATGCTCTAGTGAAAAGAGAGCCCATGTATGCAGTTGGTGGGGATATAAATTGGTAGAGCTAGTACTGAGTACAGTAAGAACTTTTCTCAGAGAGTTAAAAAGAAAACTACTGTATGATCCAGTAATCTCACTGGGTATAGAGACAAAGGAGATCAAGATCGTTGTTCAAATTGATATCTATACTCCACATTTATTGCAGTCATTATCTGTAATAGCCAAGAAATAACATCAGGACTCACTGATGGATGAATGAATCAAGACATTGACACAAACCAGCTAGACAAACATAATCTCATGTATATGTGGAATATAAGAGTTAAATGCATAAAACCAGAGTAGACTAGTGTTTACCAGGCATTAGAGGATAGGGAAGACCAGACTAGGCTAGTTGAAGAATGCAGACTTCAGGCTATAAGTATGTTCAAGGAGTTCATGCATGCCATGGTAGGTGATGGGTATTAAATGATTGTAGCAATCATTATGTGGTATACACATACATACAACCACTACATTACCCATTATGATATATTAGAAAAGTGGTGGCAAGGTCTTTGAATATCCCACCGAGAGTAGATTCCTTCCTTTGAACCTGGTACCTATTTAGGTAAATAAATGAGTATCGAGGAAAAACACATGACTTCAGTATATATCAAAATAGACCATACAAACTTCACCTAGATTTCATAAGATATATGCTCCAGACCCAACCATCCTGAGGAAAGCCCAAGCCACATGGAAAGGCTGCATGGGAAGGAACCCTGTTTCTCTCAGCCACAGATGTAGGTGTGAAGAAGCCATCTTAGAAGAGGATTCTTTAGGCCAGCTGCTCTAGTTCCTAGGCATTTCAATCCTCTTCATGGAGGCACTAGGCATTGTAGCAGCTAGTCATTCTGCTGTGCTCTGAGTTCTTATCTCCAGAACCTGCGTGCTTAGTAAAGCATCCTTCAAACGTCACCAACTTTTGGAGTAGCTTGTTTCATGGCTAAGGTATCAACAGCTAAATAGCAATGTTTTCAGAAATGTGAACACATGCTTAATGTGGCCAGAGGTTTGGAGATGGACTCTCATTGTCACTAGTGCTGAGCTTAGCGATGCCATATGGGGGCTCAGGTTTTGTCTTTGGACTCCTGTTGCCATTCTCGGGGTTTTCTGGCTTTTTTCTTTATGCTTCTTGCCCCATAGTTTTCATGTTACTACTGTGGCCACAGGCATTACATCAGCATTCAAGTCAGGAAGAAGACAGGACGGGCAGAGCCAGACTCATCAATATGATTTTATTAGGAGACTCCCAGATTCACACTTAGATCCAGCAGCCAGAATTTTATCACATGGCCACTCCTGTTGGGAAGGTGGGGGCACTAAAAAGGGCTTTATAGTATTTCTCAACATGATCTAGGTTTGCTTAGCAAGGACACAAAGCAGATATACCTGTGCCTGACACTTCCTGCCCAATCTAGATGGCCACTCATTTAAAAATTTACTTTCAAAATTTTTTGCATGTATTTATTATTATTATTATTATTATTATTATTCTGAGCATATCTCCCCAACCCCTCTATCTTTCCATCCTTCCTGTTAATTCCCTTTATTCCTCTAGAGAGTTTTGCCTTTGCTTTCATATCATGTGTGTGTATGTATGTATGTATGTATGTATGTATGTATGTATTATGTATGTATGCATGTATGTGTGTGACCTTATGTATCTATGAAAGCTATAAGCCACAAGTGAAAGAAAATGTGGTGTTTGTCTTCCAGAGAGTGGCTTAATAGGATTATCTTGAGTAGATTGCATTTTCTGCAGGTGACATGACCCCTTCAAGTTCAAACATAATTCCATTGAATATACACGCTTATTTCCCATATCCACCACTCTACTGTTGGACACTTAGGTTGGTTCCATTATTCAGCTGTTGTGTATAGGGTGGCAGTAGAAGCTGATGCATCTCAGTGATATGTTGCCTTGCAGTTCTTATGACAAACACCTAGAAGTGGTGTAGCTAGGTCATGAGGTCATATGGAAGATGTATATTAACTTTTTGAAGACCCTTCATACTGATTTTTGTAGTGGGTAGACTAGTTTACATTCCCACCAGTAGTGTATAAGGATCTATCTTTAAAGAAAGAAATATTTTTGTGTGTGTGTGTGTTTGTCACATGCATGCAGGTGCCTGCAGAGGCCAGAATTAGGTATTAAATCCTCCTGGATCTGGAGTTACAGGTAGTTGTGAGCTACCTGATGCAAACGCTGGTACAAAACTGGGATCTTTTCAAAGAGCAACTAGCCATCTCTCTGGCTCGAGGGTTCCCTTTTCTCCAAATCCTCATCAGGGTTTGTTGTCCTTTGTTTTCTTAATGATTGTAGATGTCTGATCTTTAATAGAGACCAGCAAGGGATTGCTGCTTGTCTGGATGATTCTTTAGCCTCCTGAGCTGAGACGTAATTTCTGCTTTCTGTGTCCACTCACTCAAGACAGAAGAAAAGAGGAAGGTGATTCCCCAGGGCAGACACCTTCCTTCTTTGCACATTGCTCAGAAGAGGTTTATATACCCCTCTACACATTTTAAGCTGGACAGCTACAGATTTCTATTATAAACACAGAGTTGCCGAGAATATATTTTTGGCATGTCATAAAAACTGGCATTTAAAAATAAACTTGTTCTATTGTTCTTTTTAAAGTGCCCCCCTGAAGCCCAAATGCCATAGTGATTTAATGCTGTTCTCTAAAAACCACACAAACACGCTTTTCTTCAGTAGACAGAAAATGTCCCATCATTCCTTTTTATCCTCAAACTTCTCATTCCACTTTCCTACAGAATTTTATCCTAATGTAATGTAATTTCATGCTTGGAAGTTTTTTTTTATTATTGATTTCTCTATCATACTTCTTTACAACAGAAACATGCATATAAATTGAAATAACATTTTAAAATATTTCATGTGTCTAAGAGGCTCTGAGTATTGAAAATTTTCCTCTGGATTGAATTATCATTAAAATTATTACTATTACACCAAGGAGAAAACCAACATAGCTATATTATATGTTTTGCTATATAATTGTTAAACACAAAAGTGAAATTGTACTAGAAATGTATCTGCTATGCGATAGACAGGATTTTAAAAATACCTCGTGTATCTCTGAGTGAATATTAGTTCTTGCAACAAAGATACATGGTTTGGCATCAATTATAACCTTCTTTTTGGTTGATTAAGATACAATTGATGAAGCTTTTGTTAGCATAAGTAGACAGAGAGGCTAAGAGGTGTTGATGAATTTGCATTGTTTGAGCTACTTCCAAGTCAGATACTAAAACATCACTGGGCGATCTATTATCAAAGATTATTTTTAATGATCTATCCGCTTACAGTTTAATTAGGCACTCCTTTGATTACATGGAAATCACAGACCTGGAAGCTGCTTGCTTGAGTGAAGTTGTTACCCAGCCATTAGGTTGCTCACTTGTGATTGGATTTGTTGCCTGGTCATTAGAGAGAGGCATAATCTCAGTGTTTCTATTTACTCCCTTGTTGCATCCCTGGAAGTTTACATTCTAGGATATATCATAGTAAGATCTGGGATGACTAAGACCGATGCTTTCCTTTTGTTAGGATAGAGTGAAGGAGAAACAAGGAAGCTAGGAATTGCCAGAATCCTTCCTATCATCCCAAGAAGATCATGTCTTAGGAGACCTTGAAGTTGATTCCTTTGTGTGTATGTGTGTGTGTGTGTGTGTGTGTGTGCGTGCGTGTGTGTGTGTGTGTGTGTGTGTGTGTGTGTGTGTGTGTGTGTGTGGTTTGATCATGTGTGTGCACATGCGTTCAAATGCGCACATACATATAGAAGTATGAGTGTCCTTCCTGAGGCACTGGCCATTTTTCCCCTTTTTTTTTTTTTTATTTTAAACAGGGTCTTTCTGTGTGGATCTTACCACATAGGCTACCCTGTCTGGCAAGTGAATGCTTAGTCATTAGAGAATGAAGATACTTGAGAAGAGTTAGGGGCTGTGGCCTTGTTGGAGGAAGAGTGTCACGGGGTGGGGGGTGGGGGTTGAGGTTTCAAAAGCCCAAACCAGGACCAGTGTCTGTCTCTGCCTGCTTTCTGTGGATCCAGATGAAGATACTTCTTCAGCACTAAGCTTGCGTGCTGCCATACTCCCTATCATCTGGTGTTTTCTCCTTTAAGTTTCATTTAGGGCTGAAGGCTTTACCTGCCTAAAAGTGAGTATATTTACATATGCATGATATGTAGGCATGTCAACACTGGAATTTTGTGCTGCAGAAATATTTGCTAGAGACTTCCTGAATGCTTTTCCCCCCCCTCCTCCTTGGCATGCTCATAGAGAGGCCAATTGTGTTTGTATGTTTTTGTTTGTTGATATTTACACAGGGAAGTCTTCTGTCTTTGCCACTATTCTCTCTGTCCAGCCAGAATGCCTTTACCGAATTTTTGGTTCATCACTTCGATATTCAAGACTCTTTTCCAGGCAGTATCTTCTCTCTGAGGCTTGCAAGCTGTGTGAACTCCATCTCCCCTGAAACTCTTCACCTTGCATGGACTTCTTCATCATGATTTGCTTCTGTGTCCCCCACTCACTGGGACACCTTTGGAAACAGTCACTTCTGGGATTATAGGCATGTACCATGACATCTGGCTTTTCGTGGTGTTAGGGATTGAACCAGGCCTCTATGCATGC
The DNA here is from genome assembly GCA_030556225.1 of Cricetiscus sungorus. NCBI lineage: Eukaryota > Metazoa > Chordata > Mammalia > Rodentia > Cricetidae > Cricetiscus > Cricetiscus sungorus. The sequence continues at coordinate 22,308,531 of JANBXA010000588.1, read as the reverse complement.
TGGATAAATGCTCTTCGAACTGAACTACATTTCTGTCCTTACACTATCAGATATTTTGCTTCTTTGTAACTCCAGTTTATAGTTTTTGAGTCTGGACTTTGTGGACGACAATAATACCATGTCACAATGTCAAAAGAATGGGCACCCCTATTTGGAAAGAATTTTAGAAACACCCAATCCCTAGTTCCTTTGCTTTCCAGGACTGCTCTACCGTTTCTGTGGTCACTCTGTTTTATTTTATTTATTATTATCATCATCATTATTATTATTTTGGTACATGTTCAGGACAGAACCCTAGGGAAACTTCTTGTATTCACTACCTTGGTTCTTTCAAAGTTTTCACATACGTGCCATATGTGGTACCAGGTTAGACAAAGGAGACGGAAGGATTCTGGGAAGCTGGAAATTCATGGGACTGTTTGCCTCAGGAAAATCTTACCACGATGACAATAACACTAACAATTGCTGCTCCTTGTTGTTGTTTTTGAAGGTCTGACTTTGTAGACTAGTCTGGCCTTGGAGTCAGTATTTCTACCTCACACTCCTGCATGTTGGGATTACAACATACACCATAAAGCCCAGGTCCCATCCTACTTTAAAATTAATGTGTGTGTGTGTGTGTCTACATTCATGTTTATGAAAATGTGTGTGCAGTGTGTCATTCCTCTAAGGATCCTGGCTGACTTCCCACTAATCCACCCCCCACCTGCTTTTTTTTTTTTTTTTTTTTTGAGACAGGATCTCTTATTGGTCTGGAACTTACTGTCTTAGTTAGGGCTTTATTGCTCCGATGAAACACCATGACCAAAGAGAAAGTTGGGGAGGAAAGGGTTTATTTGGCTTACACTTCAGCCTTGCTGTCCATCATTGAAGGAAGTCAGGACAGGAAGTCAAACGGGTCAAGATCCTGGCAGCAGGAGCTGATGCAGAGGCCATGGAGGGGAGCTGCTTACTGGCTTGCTTCACATGTCTTGCTCGGCCCATCTTCTTATAGAACCCAGCCCCAGCAGCCCAGGGATGGCACCACCCACCATGGGTCGGGCCCTCCCCCATAGACCACTAAATGAGAAAATGCCTTACAGCTGGCATCAGAGGCTCCTTCTTCTGATGACTGTATAGCTTGTGTCAAGTTGACACACAAAACCACCCAGGACACTCATCCTTCAAGCTTAAACTGGTGGCCTGTCCCATGTGTCCCAGGGATCCACTTGTCTCTGCCTCTCCAGTGCTGGGATGCCGCGATTATGAGTGTATTCCACCATGCCTGGAGTTTTTGTGTGGGTACTGGGGATGAAGTTTGCGTCTTTCTTCTTGCACAAGCAATTTACAATCCGAATGGTCTCCTCAGCCCACCTCTACCACATTGCAGACCATCTTTAGACTTCAGTACCTTTGAGTTCTGTGTCCTGGACTCAGATTGCTGGCTGTACTTCCACTCTCTTGCCTGTGGTCCCGTGTTTTTATGAAAACTCCAGTGTTTTATGAAAGATGGTATTCACCCTTCTTAATCCATGGCCTTTTTTGTTTTTTTATTTTTTCCTATTTAGGAAGGCAAAAACCGCTATCCATCTTCCCATGTTCCTTTGGTCCTTCTTTCTCTGCCACTTTTCAAAAATGTTCGTTTCAATACATTTTGGCAAAGACTCAGTGATACAGTCTCTTGTGACTTGCTACTTTTGTACGTGTCAATATTTCCCAACAATTCCCTAGCCTATTTGCCTTGATAGCTATTCTGCAAAGACTTTATTATTTTCTAATTGTTTAATGTTTCTTTCTTTTTCTGTGTTTTCTTTATTAGAGCAATGAGTCCCAGACTTTGGGATTTCCTGAAACAAAAGTTGAAATATACAAAAAAGAGGAACATAGAGGCAGAGTAACCTACACAGGGTCAAGCCCCCCACCCCCAACCAGAATGACGCCCCTGTGCCTTCACAGGCATTAACATTGCCCAAATGGAGTTTCAGAGTCAGTTGCCTTTGTGCAAGTAGGTAAGAAAATCTAAGAAAAGAAGATTTTGGTTTCTTTTGGTGTGACCCAGCTCTGTCGCCTCTGGTTCCAGATTAGTATACTTTCTAGGATGCTGAGTTCTGTGGTGGACACATAAAGAGATTAAACCTATGCCTTTACTCTCATGGATTCCACAGGGGACATGCAACAGTAGTCATGTAGGACTGTAACCTTTGTTTCTACTTTATTGAGATAAGGCAAGGATGTCTTAGTTCCATTTCAAGAGGTTTTTGTCAACATACAACTTCAGATTACAGCTCATTGTTGTGGGAAAATCAAGTCAAGAACCTCAGCTAGTTGCATCACATCCACAGTCAAGAGCAGAGGAGTGAATGTGTGCATGCATGTTTTCACGCTTTCATGTGTGTTCAGCTTAGTCGCCCCACCCTTACACAGTTCAGGACGCCTTCCTTGGGGAGTGGTGGTACTCGAGTGTGTAGAATGGATTAGGAAGGGGGTAAGACAGGTGATGTGAGTTTGCAGTAAGACATTCTAGAGGGAGTCCGTGGTGGATAGTTTTATGCCAATTTGATTCAAGCCAAAGTCATGTGAGAGGAGGGAACCTTGATTAAGAAAATGCCTCCATAAGGTGGGACTGTAGACGGGCTTACAGGGCATTTTCTTAATTAGTGATTGATGGAGGAGGGCTCAGTCCATTGTGGGTGGGCCACTCTCAAGCTGGTGGTCCTGGGCTCTATAAGAAAGCAGGCTGAGCAAGCCATGGGGAATAAGCCAGTAAACAGCACCCCTCCATGGCTTCTGCATTAACTTCTGCCTTCAGGTTCCTGCTCTATTTGGGTTCCTTTTCTGCTTTCTTTCAGTAATGAACTACAATGCATAAGTGTAAACCCTTTCCTTCTCAAATTGCTTTTTGGTCATGGTGTTTTGTTGGAGCAATAGAAACCCTAAGACATGGAAAACAGCATGAAGTCCAGGTGAGAATATGCAGTGGAAGCTATGCCTTGTTTTGTGAGATGATACTGATTATTTGAAGTGCATAGTAGTATAGTATAGTAACTGTGTTATCCAGGTTTCCGTTATTATAGTGAAACACATGAGGCAATTAACTCATAAGATAAAATGTCATTGTTTTGGAGGTTCCAGTCCATGATGAGTGGCTCCATTGTCCTGAGAATGTGGTGAGGTAGCTGATCACAGTAGAATCACATGGTGGAGAAATTCTTATATCATGACCAGGAAGTAGAAAAAGAGGAGGGGACTGGGGGGTCCCCAAATTACCTTTGAGAGCATACCTCAAGTACCTAAGGCCTTATTTTAGGTCTCACTTCTGATAACTCTGCTACTTCCCAAGAAAGTTCACATTGGGGAACATGCCCAAATAAACACACAAAGGCTTATATTAATTATAAACTATTTGACCTATTGCTCAGGCTTATTACTAACACACTCTTTCAACTTAATTTAACCCATAATTCTTATCTATATTGGCCATGTGGCTTGGTACCTTTTCTCAGTAAGGCATTCTCATTTTGCTTCCTCTGCATCTGGCAGGTGACTGACTCTCTACCTTTCCTCTTACCAGAATTCTCTTAGTCTGGTAACTCTGCCTATACTTCCTGCCTGGCTACTGGCTAATCAACATTTTATTAAACCACTGTGACTGACAAATCTTTACAGTGAACAAGAACATTATCCTACACCAGCAGATTGTTTGAGTAAAGGACAGAATCTGGATGGGAACACAAAATTCTTGACCCAAGACTTGCCTTTGCCTTTATGTGAGTCTTTCAGGTCAAAAGTTTACTCTCGATTCTCACTCTTTATGCACTTATATGGATAGATAATTTTGACTTTGCCACTGTTCTAACCTGTCAAGTCCAAGTTGGACATATTTTGAAGGTGCCTTGATAGCTACATTTGTTTAACAGAGGGGTGACAGGTAGAAAGGTGATTTTTTTTTCTCAAAATACAGTCACCATAATATTATTTCTCTGGAATTATCTGAAAGAAAAAAAAATACTTCAGTCACACTCACTTTGTGTAGGACACTAAAGGGTTAAACAGATATTTTACTGAAAAACTTCTTAGAACTTTCATTATTCAGACAAGTGCTTGCAATTTCCTAGAGAAAAAAAGTAGCATATTATATTCTCAAACTTAATTGACCATGGGAAAAAAGTTTTAGAATATGCATCAACAACTTAGTATTCCCCCTAGAACAGTATGGATTTGGAGATATTCCACATGACCCCAGATCTCTGCCTCTACCACTGAGGGACTTATTTCCATGAGACAAGCAACTTCCTTGAAACCATTGTGATAATAAGCAAATTATACTTCCTTCACAATGTGTTGGGCACTGTTATGCAATCTCACATGTTTTCGTTCTCTTAGTCACATGGTTCTGTGACTTTATTTTTATTGACATGAAAGCCTTTCCTACTGCGATGCCATTGAGGGTCTAGATGGAAGTTGTTTTATAATCTTTGCACCCCCAGTGTGTGATGTCCTTAGGGGGACTGAGGAGGGACTCTGTCCAGTGTCTTGTACATTTAGCTCTTCTAGAAGTGATGTCCTTTAAGTGAAGTCCTGGGAGGCCACTTCCCTCCCATGTCCAGTAATGTGGGAACATGGCTTTCTGCTTCCCTGTCCTGAGCAGCTGTGCGTGCATTAAAGGCTCATGATAGGGAATGCTTATTGCCAGCTAGCTCTTTCCCTGAACTCTCCTTTCCATGGTGTCTTAGTCAGGGCTTTTATTTCTGTGAAGACACAGCATAACCACAACAACTCTTATTAAAAGAGAACATTGAACTGGGGTTGGCTTACAGTTCAGAGGTTTAGTCCTTTATCAGCATGTTGGGAAGCATGGTGGCACAGGCAGACACGATGCTGGAGAGGAGCTGAGAGTGGATTTGCAGGCAGTGTGTCATCCTGGAGGTGGCTTGAGTATCTGAGACCTCAAAGCCTGCCCTAGTGACCACTTCTTCCAACAAGACCACACCTACTCCAACAAGGCCACACCTCCTAATAGTGCCACTCCCTATGGATCTATTGGGGGGATTTAAAATTCAGTCAAGTAAGAAAAGAGAGGAGGTACACAGAAGTTGCAAAATTAGCATGAGAAAAATCCACTGGCAAAATGGAATTCTAGACACTCCAAGGCGAGTGTCAGAACTTGCTAGATCAAGTATGTCAGGCACAGCGACGATTCAGTGTACCTGAAGGTGACTAGAGATTCACTATAATACTAGAACGCATATCCCTGCATGGATATTTAAGATAATAGTGAAAATATTACATGTCAAACTGCATGTAATAGATAGGGCAAACATGACAAGCATATGTGTTTTTTTCCCCAAAATAACCTAAATGTTTCATAATATTAGACACAAAAGCCTTCACCCATATGTATGATGACCTCTGGGATACAAAGATACTTCTCTGCTCCTGCCCCCTTCTAGCTTCAGAAAGATAATTCTTTCCTAATAAATGGTTTTGCTTTGCTTCATACTACTCATCTGTCTCTGTCCGACTTCTTGTTTCAGGAGGAAAAAAGCTGTAGCCCCTCTAGAGGTGCCAGTTGCACACCAATGTCTACAGTACAATTATTGAGATCAAAATGAAGGTTGCCTTGTGTTTGGAATACATTAAACGTGTACTTGTATCAGGAATATAGTCTTGTATTTTAATAAATGTTTACAAGGGGCAGAATTTCAACCAAGCTAAGTAATGGTCTATCACATCAAGGACTCAGCCTCTTTAATTAGAGAACATTAAAATTTTTACCATTTTAGCAAGTTTTAAAGTTATATGCTTGTTAATTATGGTCACACGATATGCAATTGATTAAAATATAACCACCTTAAAACTGAAAATTGGTAACACTGAGCCAAGAGGATTCTTCAGCTTGTGCTAACTATTGTTCTACTTTGTTACAGTAAGTTTGATTAATTAGATTTTTACAATATGAGGAAAAACTTACTCTATAATTTTTCTGACTTATTCCATACTTTCCATATTCATTCACATCATTAGAGAATCTTCTTCCATTCCAAGCATGAAAAATATTTCATTGCAAGTTTATGCATATTGTTATCCACATGTTGGTAGACATTTAACTTGAGTTTACATCATGACTACTGAACACTATGCTGCAATGAGATGGGATCCAGTAAACACACTCATTATACTGACTTGAAACCTTTGGCTATGCACTGAAAGGTGGCATGTATATAGTGGATCGATGTAGTTGGTTTGTAGTTTCTCTATTCAGTTTTTCACAATACAATACCATCTGCACTACATAAGAGAAGCCATTTTCCCCACATCATCTTCAGCATTTCTTCCTTTGTGTCTTTAAGGATGAAGAGTAAGGTGATAAAACACCGAGGGCTTGATGTGCAATCACATGATGATTAGTAATGCCCAGAATTTTTGTCATTTACATATTGTCTAATATGGCATTTTCTCTGATAAATGTTTGTTAAGTAATTCTCATATTTTTATTAGGTCATTTGCTTTCTTATTGGTCCATAATATTAGGTTTTATGTGACACAAGCATATAGATTAATGGATAAGAATTAGGCCAAAATAACCCAAATGTTTATGATCAACTAGTTCATATATGATGCTAGATCAAGATCCAGTTTCATTTTTCTGTTTATAAAAAATAACTTCTCCTAATGTTTTATAAAAAATAGAAACCATCTGCTTCCCTTTGTGTATTATAACCACAACTGTTGAAAAACATAAACATGAAACATAAAATTCTAAAACTGGGCTGGCATGATGGCTCCACAGGTTAAGACACCTGCTCCCATTCTTGAAGGTCTAAGTTTCATATCCACAGACTAAGGAGATAATTGACTCTCATAGTTGTTCTAGCATCTCCTTATACACAGAATGGCAGGTACCTACACACATACAAAATACAATAAGTAAAAATATAAAATGCTAAAACTACCAGAAGAGAACATGTGGGAAAAGCTATTCAAAATTGGGCTAGATCAAGGCTGTTTTTTTTCATGTTTGACTCAAGAATACAGCTGACAAAAACAAACATAGACAAAGAAGGTTGTATTAAATTATGATGTCACTGGAAAATAAATTATAAAATAAAGAGTGAAGAAAAAAATCTGCAGACTAGGAAAAAGTACTTGAGGAAGCGCACATGTGATAAGAGGTAAATATTCCAAACTATAAAATCTCACATGGTTCAGTATCAAAGAAGCAAATACCAAGATTAAAAGTAATTGACAAATACATTCTATTGTTTCATTTGAATTTTCCATGATCATAAAATTGGCTTTGTTTCTATAGCAGTTGTTCCTAACCTGTGGGTCACAACCCCTTCAGGGGATCACATATTGGTCATTTATATTATGATTCATATGTAGCAAAATTACATTTATGACATGGCAATGAAATAATTTTGGGGGTCACTACAACATGAAGAAATATATTAAAGGGTTGCAGCATTTAGAAGTTTAGGAGCTAATGTTTTATTGTAACCTGAGTTTGATGCCCATCTCTACAACTGAACATCTGTGTTATTTGTGGGCAATGTACTTAGCTCTCTTGATTTACATAGAAGAGACTTTTAATTACAATCTGCAGAAATCCAATATTATGTACCTTAAAAGGGGAAAATAATGGGTTACATGACAAGAGCACAAAAAGGCAGAAAGAAAAGAAGATTTCAGAATGGCACAGTCATTTGTTTTTCTTCCTCGTATTGGATGTCGTCTCTGTTAATTCTGATATGTTTTCTATAGGCAGAATAAATACACCTTGAATCACTTAAGATTCTCAAACACAAAATCTTCAAGGAGATATTAATGAAAACCTTCCCACACCAACACAGTTCTTTGAGAATGTCTCTGATATGAACTAGCAATTGACACATTCCTACTGGTAAAAAGAAAAGTCAGCAGAGTAAGAAGTTATAATTTGCCACATCTTGATGGCAGAGTTGCCCCATATCTCTAACCTAAATGTAGGAGAAAAGTTTGAGGTCAGTGAACTTCTTTTATCTCCCACAAGGTTTCTTGACTCCAATTTAATGGCAATAGTATAAAATATCTGTGGGATTTCAGTTGCATAATATGTATCAACAGGATTAAATTCATAAACTGTAACATTTATTTTCATCATTATTTTTAAGAGAAGTGGAAAAAAGACATACTCTCAATTTTCTGTGAAAAATTACAAACATATATGTATATTACATTGCATATGTGTATAAAGAATATATGTGTATATATATATATATATATATATATATATATGTATAAACAAATACAGTGGAGGCCACGAATTCAAATGAGGAAAAGTCACAGGTACATGGGAGGGGATGGAGGGAAGAAAAGGAAGGGGGGAAGGGGTAAATGAGGTAATTATGTCATAATCTAAAAAAATAATAAAATTAAGTTGTTTCATAAGGTCTTCCTTCAGGTAACACTAGCACAGAGCACACAAACCCTGCCATTGTCTTCTTTGTTTTCAGTAGTCTTATTCCATAAATCACATGGCAAAGTGAGTGTTCCATTATAGAACTATCTCTGATTTAGGTAGTTTTGTATAAGTGCAGGGGAAGGCCATTGCTCTGAGCTACGCTAAGCTACAGTGCTCTATAGATGCAACATTTAAATATTTATGTCGTCTCATGAATGCTGTCCAAATGTAAGTTGAAGAATGCCTTACATCATCTTTTGTCTAGACATTCACCATTTGAATTATCTGATAAAGCATACAGACTTCTTTGCTTAGTTCTCCCAGGTCAGTCAGCTCCTGTCCCCACTCCCATGGGCATGGTCAGTGCAACAGGTGAGAGCAGGGTGAACATCTCACTACATCTGATCATCACCAATAGCTTCAAAGGCTGGCAGAGCTGGTGCTGAATGCTGGCTTCTCCTCAGCATGGGTCAATTCATCTCAGTTGCTCCATCTGCAAAGTAGACATAATGACAGCAACTAAGAAGCCACTTACTATAAAAATGAAGATGATACAGGCGCAACATTTACATTGGTGCTTGGCACACCATTCAGTGCAACATAAACAAACTGGAAGCAAACATTTATTAGACCCTCCTAATTGGACTAAGTCAAAGAGCACACTAGAGGCGAGGAGGGCAGGTTCAGCACTAGACCAGCCACAAGCTCAGGACCTGTTTGAACCAGATTGAAATATTCAGAACCGGATTAAACATGTCAGAACCGGCAAGAACAATACTGAACAGGTTCAAACCATATAGAACCAGATTGACACAGTCAGAACCAGTTTGAACCAAATTGAACCAGATAGAACGGGTTAGAACCAGATTGAACCAGTCTGAACAGGATTGAACCGGTCAGAACTGTATTGAACCAGTTAAAACTGGATTGATCTGGTCTGAACTGGTCAGAAACAGTCAGAACCAGTTTGAGCTAGATAGAACCAGTCTGAACCGGATTGAACAGATCTGAGCTAGTTTGAACTGGTCTCAGCCTGTTTGAACCAGTCTGAACTGGTCAGGACCAGTCAGAACCGGATTGAACCAGTCAGAACTGGATTGAACTGGCCACAACCTGTCGGAACCAGTCGGAACCGGCCAGAACCAGATTGAGAACCGGTATGAACTGGATTGATCCGATCGAAACAGATCAGAACCAGATTGAACCCGTCTGAACCAGATTGAACCAGTCAGAACTGGATTAAACTTTTTGAACTGGTCTGAACCAGATTGAGCCGGATTGAACCAGTCTGAACTGGATTGAACCGGTTAGAACCGGATTGAACTGGTCAGAACTGGATTTAACGGGTCATAACCAGGCAAAACCGGTCTGAACCGGATTGAACCAGTCTAAACCGGATTGAACCGGATTGATCTGGTCTGAATCGGTCAGAATCAGTCAGAACCGGTTTGAGCCGGATAAAACCAGTCTGAACCAGATTGAACCAGTCTGAATCTGAACTGGTCTGAACCTGATTGAAACAGTCATAACCAGTTTGAACCGGATTAAACCGGTCTAAACCAGTGTGAACTGGATAGAACTGGTCTGAACGTGTCTGAAACCTGTCAGATCTCTTTTGAATTGGGTTGGAATGGATTGAACCAGCCTCAACTAGCCTTAACCGGATTTGCCTGGTCTTAACCAGTTTGAACTAATCAGATCCAGTTTGAACTGGTCTGAACCTGCTTGAGCCAGCCAGAACTGAGTTGAGCTTGTCAGAACGGTTTTACCTGATCTTAAAAGGACTGAACCTGTCAGAACCTGATCTAATTGTTTTGAACCATTCAGAATCAGTTTGAACCAGTCAGAACTGGTTAGAACCAGATTGTCCCTGTCTGGGATGCAATTTTTTTTGGTAGCATGCTTACCCAGCATGCACTAAGGCCAAGGATCTGTCTCCAATGGAGGTTTGCAAAGTGTGCATCAGTGAAGTATGTCACTGGAGGTGGTTTTGAGGTTTCAAATGCCATATACCATTTCTAATTTTTTTGTTTTAAGAGGCAAGGTTTCTCTGTGTAGCCTTGATTTTAGGAGCACTCTCTGCTTGCTGCTCCAGTCCTTATGCCTCCACAATTCCAGGTTTTGATGAACTTGTGATCAAACTCAAGGCATGGACTCCTTTTCATACAAGACCTCACCATATAGCTCTGGCTGTCCTGGAATTGTCATTGTAGACTAGGCTGTCGAATTCGGAGATCTGCCTCCACTTCTGAAGCCCTGAAATTAAAGGTTTGTGTCACCATTTCCAACAGATCATGGACTCAACCCTCTGGAAACTTAAGCCCAAATACATTCTCCTTATTATAATTTGCCTTGGCCATGGTGTTTTACCACAGTGATAGAAAAGTGGCAAGATAGATAGGTAAGATAGATAGATAAATAGACTACATAGAAAAGTAACTAAGATACATGGATAGATTGACTACATAGCCAATGAGGTATAGCTCACATTTGAATTCTTGTCTGTATTTTTTATTAGCATTGTTTTGTTTTGGGTGTGTTTATTTATGTGGGGGGTACCCCATTTGTGTATATATTTGTGGGGGCATATGCTTCACTAGAGTGGAGGTGAGGGGACAACTTGTAAGAGTTGTTTCTGTCAGGTGTGGTGACACATTCTTAACCCCAGCACTGGGTGGCAGAAGCAGATGAATCTCTGTGAGTTCAAGGCCAGCTTGGTCAACAGATTGAGTTTCAGGATAGCCAAGGCTTCATGGAAAGACCCTGTCTCAAAAGCAAAACAAAACAAAATTTAATGAGAGAGAGAGACAGAGATGGAGAGATGGAGAGAGAGAGAGGGGGGGTTCTTTTCTTTCCCCATGTGGATCTATTGGCTTAGACTTGGGCTCTCAGGCTTGGCACTTGGCAGGTAGGTGTCTATATCCACTGAGTCATCTTGACTGGCTTTATTTTCTTTTGTGAGGTAGAATCTCACCCTGTAGCAGTAACCCTCCTTCCTTAGGCTCTTGAGAGTTGGGATAACAGGTATAATCCCTAAGACAAAGGCAGAACATTTCTTTTTCTTGATGTCATTGCCAGTAATGTAATAATCTCAAGCATTTAGAATGGATACCATGCTATAGAATTTTCATACTAGTTACTGTGTTTATGCCTGAATAACATGGGACACATTTAGTGAACCCATACACATTTGATAAAGTTGCTTACTTTGCCTCTTCATCCTATCACTGAGTAGTCAACCAAGAAACACAATATCGCCTGTACACTACATGCCGTAAATAGCATGCATATTAGGACTACACATATTAAAAAAACATACATGTGTTCTTTGCCTCAAGAGAGCTCATTATCCAATTACAAAACAAAAGTAGTTTATATAATCAAGGAAATAGATGTAATACAGCAACTACAGGTATAAATTACTGGTTTCTCTGCTAAGGTACCATCATAATTTGATTTATTATTTAAAGGTCATGAACAGTGACAAAGAGATGTCTGAGTAGGTAAAATGCTTGCCATGCAAGCTTAAGGACCTGAGTTCTGATCTGTGAACCCGTGCAGGAAGGTAGGTTTGGCAGTGCTCATATATTTCTCCAGTACTGAGGAGGGAAAGACAGATGGCTGTGGCCAACCAGATCAGGTACATTGGTGAGTGCCAGGTTTACTTAGAGATTCTGACTCGAAAGAAAATGGGGAGCAAGCCACAGAATGTCAACTTCAGGTTTCACATGTATGTGTGAACACAGGTTCAAGTATATGTGTACACACATGTCCAAACAGATATATAAAAACTCATTGACCACACATGCAACACACACACACACACACACACACACACACACACACACACACACACACACACACACACGCTGTTAAAGATTATCATTCTGAATCTGAATGATAATGCTTTACTAATGTTTCTTGCATTCAGAGAAACCCTGGCAATGAACTCCTAATTAACCTGACTCAATAATTCAAACAGTACTATTCTAGCCCCTTAATCAGTGAGTTGTAAGCAGTATTTCATGTGTTCATTAGATGCATGCACTATTCCTCCTCCCAGTGACTATTCCAAAGATAGGCACTAAGTTGACCTATCATATCATGAGTTTGTTTTATCATTTTAATCTTTATCCTAAGCAGATGATGTCCATCTTCCCTTTGTTCAATATTCATTTCCTCTTCCAAAAGGTTCAGTGTGGCTGGATTTATATTTAGGTCTTTGATATGTTTGAACTTGAGTTTTGTGCATGGCTATAGACATAGGTCTATCTGCAGTCTTCTACACACCATCATCCAGCAGCATTTGTTGAAGATGCTTTCCTCCTTCCATTGTATACTTTCAGCTGTTTTGTCAAAAATCAGGTGTTCGTAGGTATGTGGGTTAACATCAGGATTTTTGATTTGATTCCATTTTTATGCTAATACCAAGCTCTTTTCAGGACTATAGCTCTATAGTAGAGCAGTGTTTTTAATTTTATTAATTATTTAGCGTTATTTTATTATATGTGTATGAGTATTTGCCTTCATATATGTATGCATGTTCTCCATGTTAGTGCCTTGTTCCTGTGAAGGTAAGAAGAAGGCTTCAAATCATCTGGAACTGGAGTTACAGATGGTTTTGAACTACTATGTGGGTACTAGGAACTGTTCCAGGACACTGTGCAAATGTAGGAAGTATTCTTAATCACAAACCCATTGCTCCAACCCCACAGTTGAAACTCTTTCATGTGCTGTGTGAGACATCACTTCCTATCAAAATCATGAAGATATTTTCTCCTGTCACTATAAATTATTAGACAAAATTCAGCTTTCTTTCATATATAATTTTAATTTTCCAATTGTCAGTTTTCTATTTATTTAAAACAAAACAAAACAAAGCACACAAAAATAAAAAAGCAAGAGAAGTCTTCCCTATAGCACTTGAATATAACTTTTGCTATAAATCAGGTAATTATAGACATATCTGTTGTTTGACTATTCTTTTCTCATTGAGAACTGTGTCTATTGTTGCTTTAAAACACATGTTTTTAATTTTTGTTGCATTATGGTAAGCCTTGATATGTGATATCATACTTCTTCCAACGTTATTATCTTTTAGGATTATATTGGTTATTTTGGCTGTTTTCATTTCCATGCACATTTTAAGATGAGATTATTTGTTCCCTTACACCAATGTAGCCATCACATATAGGGAGCCAGAGGCCCCTCTATGATAGAAATTTTAGAGGGGACACTGGTTCATTACCTAAGGTCTTTGGGACAGATGTGTTTAGAAGTTCAGGGTTCTTTTGGATTCTAAAATGATGATTCAGTTATAGACCATCTATATCCCGATATTCTCACAGAAGGGACAAAAGAACAATTGCTATTTCAAAAAAAAATGTACAGGTAGATAAAATGAAGACAATGAATAGCTTAATAGCAATTCAGATAAGGTTTATGATCGAGTATATTTCCCTCAAGTAGATAGAAAATCTTTTTTCCCCTCATTTTTGGAATTGTATTTGTATGTTTAGACTGTCACAGGAAAATAGCATAGTCTGGGTGTCTTGCATAGAAATGACCCACAGTTCCAGAGACTACAAATGCAACATCAAGGTGTCAGCAAGGTTGTTTTCATAATGAGGCCAGTCTTCTTGGATGATAGGTCCTGTTAGTTCCCTGTGAGTCCATGTAACCTCAAGGCTCAAGCACAGCTGGGGCTAGAGAAGCATACTTATAAGGATCCTAACACTGTTGGAGCAAGACTCTACTGTTATGATCCCATTTAACCTTAATTGCTTTGTCAGGCCCATCTCCATATATAGTCACACTAGGGATTAGAACATGAGCCTATATTAATTTGGGGGAAGGATGCAAACCTTTAGTCTATAACAAGAATTTAAAAAGCATTACCTTGCTGTGTGGTTAAGCTGGGCTTGAACTTACCTTGTTGCTGTCTCTACCTCCCAAATAGCTAGGATTATAGACATGCTCTCCCACACCTGGTCCAGGAGTGATCAATGGGCAATTGTGTTTCCATCTGTACAGTGTGCTTTTTGTGGTCTAGCTGTAATGATCTTTTTGTAACTTAAATTGCTTCATTTGTTTGAGCTGGGCAGGATTTTTGTATGAGCCTCTTGTCCCAGGTCCTTGAATGTCCTGTCTGGTTCTTCAACGGTCCGCTCACTCTTGTCTCACCTGATCACTCTGTCTCAAGTTGCTCCTGTTGGTCCTTTGATTCTTTGTACTGATTATCTTCTGAATTGATCTTAATCTACTTATTCTTTAGTTCCAGTGAAATTTCCAGTGAGCTGAGGCCATCTCCACTCTACTGATGTATGTCCACAGCCCAGACAGTATCAGATGCTTCCCACACGGTAACAGATGATTGATATTGGGTCAAAGTGAATGCTCCCATCAGGCAGACACTGGCTTTGAGTTTTTCCTGTAGCATCTTTTGTTTTCATGGTTTTAATTTTTTATTGAAAATAGATTTTTCCATGCAATATATTCTGATTGAAGTTTTCCCCTTCCCAACTCCTCCTAGCTCTCCCCATCCACCAAAATTTATAACCTTTTGTTCACTCTTTCATTAGAAAACAAATAGGCAACTAAAAACAAGCAAACAAATGGAGAGAAAAAGAGCCAAAGAAAAAAGCACAAAAATACATATAGATGCAGACATGTACACAGACATTCCATAAAAACAGAAAAATCAGAAACCATAACGTATAAGAAAAGACTTGTAAAAAAGAAAAACAGGTTATTTTTTTAAGGATTTGTTTACAAAATTAATTCTGGATATCCTTTTCTCTCCCCAGACAAATATGATGTTTGTCCAGCCTACCATGAGTAAGAAAACTATCTCTGTCTACCACAGTGTCTCCTCC
The DNA here is from genome assembly GCA_030556225.1 of Cricetiscus sungorus. NCBI lineage: Eukaryota > Metazoa > Chordata > Mammalia > Rodentia > Cricetidae > Cricetiscus > Cricetiscus sungorus. Next base: position 22,293,234 of record JANBXA010000588.1, on the reverse strand, counting down.
TAGAGCTCATGTCTCAAGTGCAGACCATAACTTATCTGACATCAATTCCCTTCTGACCAATAATTAATTGGGTGGTTGGGTTTTTATACTTACTTTATAGCTCGAGTTGTAGTGTTCACTGTGGTTGTTTCTCTGAAAAGGAGCTCCAGAACTATGGTGCAGTGTTGCTGGGAAGCCCCTCACTGGGCTTATCCTATATAAGAGCTCCCTGGAAGCAAAAACATTTATTCCTTTGGCATTCATTGAGCACAAAACATATTCTAGATAGTAGACAAGGTACTTCTCAATGTTTAGCAAGGCAGACCCACCCTGGATTCATGCACTTATATTTTGGGGGAATATTATAGTCCTGAACACCTCACAGCACAAACATTATGCCTTAGCATTCATTTATCCATTTGATCATCCATTCATTTATCTGTCAATATTTATTGAGTACTGACCAGGTTCTAGAACTAGACTTGGGTTATAATAGACACATTGATTTACAGGACAATATACTGGGGGAAATATGTGCATAATAAAAAAAATCTTGCCAGGCATACAGCATATAAAGCTTTATGGGAATTTGATATAGTCTGATGTACCAGGTAGGGCTTCCTTAACTGAAAGTGAGGGGCCTTTTCTAGATAGTGGGTACAGGAATATCCTGAGATGGGAGGTAGCTATGATGTTCCGGGAACCAAGTAAAGTCCTGTAAGGGGAGCCAGGGGAGGTGTTTGCTCATCACCGGGCATGCTGGAAACCTAACCATGGCTTTTATATAAACAAATGCCAGCTATCTTTATGTAACTCAATCCCAGGCCTGCAGCACCTAGCAGGAATGAGACTAGAGACAGACATGTTGATGTTACTAGCATTGAAGCCTGTTGTAAGACCCGTTGCTGGACTGGCAGGAGCCCCGACACCAAGGGCTACGAACCTGTGGGATGAATGCCACCAAATAACAGATTTTTATCCATTGCTCCCGTGGAATCCCTTCCAGCTTGCAGCGGGGCAGCTGTTAGACATGGATGGGGGTGGTGGGAATAGCGGGAAGTAGAAAGAGGAGGAGGGAGGAACTGGCATGAAAAGAGATCTGGTGAAGCCCATCTCAGGGTTAAATCCTCCTGCCTGAGCCTGCCCTCTCTCTGGCAGAGGCTGTATTTATAGATGGGATAATTACAAGGCTTTGGAAACAGCCCTGAAGAGTAGGGCTGGTGGGTGGGGGTGGGGATGCTTGGGTCCCACCTGCTCCTGGGAGATGTTCTCCTGCAGACTCCCCTCCTCCTTAGGCGCCTAACAATATCAAGCGCTCTGGCAGTGATGGTGCCCACCAGGCACTCAATGCTGCTGTGTTTAAATTTCACACTTTGAATATCAAATAACCCGGTGAAGTCACTCTCCCGAGCTCCTGAGCTCCTGTGGGTCACTTGAGCTCAAATGGCCTTGACATCCAGTCCCCTCTGGAATCCCATCACATTTATTTCTTCAATGATATGATGGACACAGGAAAATAACCTTTTTTATTCTTTATTTTGTTGTCTGCTTTACCTGCCTGTCTTGTTTGCTGAATGCCTGATTTACATTAGGCACCCAATAAATATTTGCTGCACAAAAAAGGGATTTAGTAGGAAATTGAGATTCAGAGGGGTGAGGGAACTTGCAGGGTCATAACAAGGAAATAGCAGAGTGAAAGTTAGCATTCAGGTGTGATTGTCTTTGGAGCTGATGTCTTAACATTGGGCCAGAAGTCTCAAAGTCAGCTATGTAGAGCAGCCTGGCTGCTAAGGTGAATGAGTGAAGCTGGTGTGTGTGTGTGTGTGTGTGTGTGTGTGTGTGTGTGTGTGTGTGAGAGAGAGAGAGAGAGAGAGAGAGACAGAGAGAGAGAGAGAGAGAGACAGAGAGAGAGAGAGAGAGAGAGAGAGAGAGAGAGAAAAAGAGAGGAGAAGCGCACACACAGAGGACAGAGACAGACAAATAGACACACACAGAGGAAGATACAGACACACACACATACAGACAGATGTACATACATGCATGTAAGTACACATGCATATGTGAACACGTACACACAAGATGGGGGGTGGTGGAAGAGAGAGGGGGAGGGAGGGATGGAGGGAAAGACACACACACACACACATGCACGCACACCACACACACACACACACACACACACACACACACACACACACACACACACACACAGAGGCACGCACGCACGCACGCACGCACGCACGCACGCACACACACACACACACACACACACACACACACACACACACACACACACACACTATCTTTAGGCCTCCGGGAGGGATACTGCCTGGGCTTCTCTGCCCTGGATAAAGGGCAGGAGCTGTGCAGCTGAGGTTAATTGTTGCGAGTTTCCGATTTTCAGCACAGAAATCCAGACTTATTTTTTAAATGTGAAATTTCCTAGTTTAAAAATTCTGGCAGCAAATGTACATTAAAAACAAACCAACAGCAGCCCACAGCGTACAGGCCAAGCCCAGCCCAGCTGCAGGCTGGCTGGAGCCCACAGCCTGCAGCCTCTGCCCCCTCACATCTGCTCCGCATTGGAAACGAGGCAGGGAACTCATTCCTTCCACAGATGCTGCACTTCGGGGATTTTAAATATTTTCCTACTGATAATCATTCATAGCGTTTGGGAGAGAGGGAGGGGAAACTGGGATGCCCATTTTCTAGACTGCCAGGGGCTTCATGAGCCGCAGAGAAAGGGCTAAGAGTGCCTAGTTTTGCTCTATATGACTACTTTCTCTGCGTTCTCTTTAGACACCCTCCCCACTCTGACTTGGGACACCCTGGGAGGCTCTGTGTAGTAAGAGGATGAGAAAATTCCCCATGGTGCCCCCTACAGGTGTTGGGTGCCCCTAGAAGGACTTACCACCTGCCTTGTGGATGGCAGCCTGTACTGGGTACCCCTGTTTGGAGATACAAGTTTCAAATATCGACAAGCAATGACACAGATCCACCAGCATGCTCTCATTCTGATTAGCCTGTACAGCCCAACGAAGGAAGCCAGGAGTCCTTGTGCAGTCTCCAGAGCCCAGAGCCCAGTGACTCAGTTAGTTTTCTATTGCTGTGGGGAGGCACTATGACTAAGGCAACTTATAAAGGTAAATGTTTACTGGGGATCACAGTTCCAGAGGGTTAGAGTCCAAATCAACATGGCGAGGGCTTGGCAGCAGGGAGGCAGGCAGGCAATAGAGCAGTAGCTGGGAGTTTACAGTCAGAGAGAGAGAGAGAGAGAGAGAGAGAGAGAGAGAGAGAGAGAGAGAGAGAGAGAGAGAGAGAGAGAGAGAGAGAGAGAGAGAGAGAGAATTTTATCAGCTTTTAAAACCCCAAAGTCCATCCCCAATGACCCACCTCCTCCAAGATGGGCCACCTCTCCTAATTCTTCCCAAACAGATCCACCAACTGCAGATGAAGTATTCAGATATATGAGCCTATTCTCATACAAACAACCACACCCAGGATCTCCCCTATTGTAGTCTGGGGCTACCATGAGTGAAGAAATAGGAGCGGCTGTCAAATGAGTCAGTGAATGAACAAATCCTTGAAGGTGGAGACTTCAGAGAAGATATCTCTTAAGTAAATATTAATCAGTATAAAAAAAATGTGTCCTGACCATGGCTAAACTTCTTTGTGTATACTTGTGCATTCTGGATACTGTTTCTATCTTTCTAGGTGTCTGTTGAGAATTGTGTAGTGTCACAGCAGTGACTGACATTTGTGAGTGCTTGGACCATGTCACTTACTGATAGTCATCCACCCCTATGAGAGGGCCATGGTTATCTCCATTTTGCAGATAAGGAAAACAAGTCTTTGGGAATAAGCAATTGTCCAGGTGATGTTGGAAGTAAGCGCTGGGCTGGGGCTTGGCCCCCTTGGTTGGTCTAGAGCTCCCTGCCTCACCATCATGGATGATCAGAAGAGGGGCTGCAGGGCACCGTGCTTCAAATGTGGCTGTCCCTGTGCCGTGCTGGAGCTCAGTGCAGTAGACCCTTAAGAGTTAGGCTCAGTGGGGGAGGAACTAGTTCATTGAGGCACAGTTCTTGAAAGATACAGTGATGGGATTCTACTTTCTGTGAGAGTTGTTATGAAAGACAGAGCTATCTGTTTTACCATATGACACTCTCTCTCTTTCTCTCCCCTCCCCCCGCTATGATTCAACTCAACATTAGGCACTTGCCAGAGGCTAAATCAATAATTGATGGGGCTGCTAGACTTTGGACTTTTGCCTTCCCAAATGAAGCCAAATAAACCTGCTTTCTTTATAAAGTTCCCAGCCTCAGGCATTTCATTATAGTAATGGAAAAAGGGACACAGGAGGAGAGACAGTAGAAGTGAGGGAAAGGATCCAAACACATTGAGAAAGGAAGCGTGTGTGCGCGCGCTGCTGCGGCGCGTGTGTGTGTGTGTGTGTGTGTGTGTGTGTGTGTGTGTGTGTGTGTGTGAACCAAAATGAGACAATGTAATAAAAGAGGGCCTCTGATTGAAGAAGGCCAAGTGTTAGCTACACAGGGGAAACAGTGTAGGGAGCCTCCCTCTCCCTCTCCCTCTCCCTCTCCCTCTCCCTCTCCCTCTCCCTCCCCCTCCCTCCCCCTCCCCCTCCCCCTCCCCCTCCCCTCCCCCTCCCCCTCTCCCTCTCCCTCTCCCTCCCCACAGCTGTTGCCCTGCGAATGTAGAGGAAGCTGATAGATTCAGCATTAATCCGGAGGCTTCAGCTCTCTGTGTACCAGGTAGAGATTTCCCTGAAGCCTGGCCACACTACAGCTTGTAAGCAGGGCTTGACCTTAGCTGCCAGCTGGGCTATGGTCCTCTCCACAAATCAGAGGCTGACGGAGGAGCCCTGGTCCCTGCTGAGACAGGTCAGAGTTTAAAAACAGACACGGAACAACAGGGTTGATCAATTATTGTTTTCTCTCAGTGAACTTAAAGCTCTGCGAAGGAGGTATGTAATTATATGAGGTTATATATAAAGGGCAAGACCCTGCGCTTTGGGTTTCTGTGTCCACTGTGGGTGGTCTGAGAACTTGCTGCTGTAAGTCCTCATAGCCCGTGTCTTCAGGAGAGGAAGGCAAGGAGGAGGCAGGAGGAGGTTGGAGGAGGCAGGAGGCACAGGTGCTGTGAAACATCTTCCTCCTTCTTTTTTTCCTTCTCATTCTCCTTCTCTCTTTATACTCTTTCCTCTTTGCCCATGGCCCATAGTAATTACAGTGGTTAGTATTTACTGTCAATTCGACAGGATCTAAATCCCCTATGAGATGACCCCCCGGGCACATCTGTGATGGCGTGTTTAGATTGAGTTAAACTGAGGCAGGAGGACCCATGTAATTGTGGGTGGCACCACCCCCTAGGCTAGGATCCTGGACTGAATGGAAAGGGGAAGCAAGCTGAACACCAGATTAGAATCCATCTCTTTCTGCTTCCCAAGTGTAGACATAGTGTGATCCACTGCCCCACTCTCCTGCTGTCATGAACTTCCTGCTATGATGGTGAGTGTTAATTGATGAGTGACAGAATCTAGAATTACCTGGGAGATGGGCTTCTGAGAATGACTTGATGAACTAAGATGGGAATATGTATCTACTGTTGGCTGCACCATAGCTTGGATGGGATCCTGGATTGTCTAAACAGAGCAAGGAGCTGAAAATCACTATCCAGCATCCTCTATGCCTTGATTATGGATGTGATGTGACTGGTTGCTGCCTTATCTCTTCTGCCATGACAGAGTTTAACCTTGTGGTGTGAGTCAAAATAAACCCCATTAAGGTACTTTTGTCAGAGTGTTTTATCACAGCAACAGAAAAATAAGACATCTTCCATGAAGGACTGAATCTTTGAACTAGAAGACAAACTAAACCTTCCCTTCCTTCAGTTAGTTTAGTCAGGCATTTTGTTATGGCAATGAGAGAAGTAGCTACAATAGTGAGAAAAACCATCTGTGTTATTATTACATGATATATGTGTGTGGAATGGGAGCAGTAGCTTAGTCTCAGTAGTGTCTCTCCAGGCTAGGCCTGGCAGGATCAAAGCATCAAAGGCCTGTCATTGAATAGCCAGGCCCAATGAATATGGAAGGTGCTTAAAGAGGGATCATGGTAGGCCAATCACCCTTGTAGATAGTCTTTGCTGACCAAACTTTGTGTAAGAAATCATAAGAACAAGACTGTTGAGAGCTTTGGAGAAAGGTCTTTCCTGAGATGTGAAATGTATGAAAGGGAAAAGCCAGTTTGCTCTTATATTTAAAAACAATGTTTTGTGTACTATTGTGTGATGATGTAATACTTCCAATATGGCAACTGTGATGTGATTGTGAGGCAGAATGTACTGCAGCTGAGGAGGGTAGGGAATTAATGAAGGTACACATCAAGGACCTGGTGGAGTGTTATACTAATCTTGGAACCACATACATCTACTGATTGTCTAGTAAGTAATAACTTCCTATCATTTATACAGCTGTTGGTCACGTTTATATTCATGGTGTCTTAGGGTTACTGTTGGTGTGATGAAACTCCACGATCAAGGCAACTTGTAAAGGAAGGGATTTAATTGATTGGGTGTTTGCTTATAGTTTCAGAGGGGGAGTTCATGATCATCATGGCAGGGAACATTGTGGCGGGCAGGCACGGTGCTGGAGCAGTAGCTGAGAGATTGTATGTTATTCACAAGGTGGTGAAGAGGAGCAGATAGATAGATAGACAGAAAGATACAGATATAAAGCCCACTTCCAATGACATACTTCCTTCAACAAGGTCATACCTCCTCCAGAAAGGCTATATCCTTCTTAAACAATTCTGCCAACTGGGAAGAAGCCATTGAAATGGCCTTTTGGGGGGCTATTTTCATTCATATCACCACACCTGGTAACTGAAATAAACTTGGCCTATTTACTAGCAAACATGTGTAGGCTAGATTCCTAGAATTTAGCCTATATTATTTTAATATTTAGTTTTAGTTTATTTATTTTATGTGTATTAGTGTTTTGATGGCATGTATATCTGTGCCCCATATGCATTCAGTGATTCTGAAGTTATAGACCTTTTTGAGTTATCATTTAGAGGCTGAGAATTGAGCTTGGGTCCCCTGGAAGAGCAGCCAGAATTCTTAACTGCTGAATCATATCCCCACTTGCCTTCTTTTTAAATTTACATGTATGTGCTTGTGTGGTAGTATATGTACATGTATACAGGTACTCATGGAGGCCAGAAGCATTGGATCCTTCTAGAACTGGAATTATAGGCAGTTGTGAACTGCCTGGCTTGGGCACTGAGAACCGAATTCAAGGGCTCTGCAAGAGAAGGAAGATTCCTTAACTGTTGAGGCATTTATATAGCTCAGAGTTGACACTTACAAAAACTGTTTATTACACTTACTTATGGGTATGTATTTATGTATGTATGTATGTATGTATGTATGTATATATGCTTGTATATTGTATGACATGGATTATGTGTGGAGGTCAGATTTCACCACATGGATTTTGGTGCTTGAACTCGTATAGTCAACCTTGGTTGCAAGTGCCTTTATCTGCTGAACTATCTTGTTGGCCTGAGAAGACTTTCTTAACTAGCTTCTAGGGCCATTGTAGGTAGTGTAAAACCATGGAGTTGTTTGGGTCTCCCTAGTGAGAAGGAATCAGAATAGAACTTCTGTTGGTATTGGATTGGTAACTTGGGCTTAGGTACCTTTCCTTTTATGTGTTTTCATCTATTGATCTTCTAGCTTATTTTCCCTCTTATAAGAACTGCCTACATACCCTAAAACTCCCCTATCAAATGTCTTGGAAAAGCCACTTGTGTGAAATTAAACCCCCAGAGCGCATCAATAGAACATTGACTATGTACCTACATATGCTGGGCAGTAAAAAAAAGTTTATTTCTTTATGCTAATTTCATTCTTTTCTTTTTCTGTGAGATGGAATCTTATGTAATAAGATTGGCCCTGAACTTCTAATGTTTCTTCTTCTACTTCCCCAGTGCTTAAAATTATAGACCCATACGTCTGGGTCTATGGTCCTACTGCAGTCAGGGTCTGTGTTGATATTGTGGTTTGTGTTACCCTTGAAGGCCATGTGGATATCTGTGATCTGTGGTCTGTTTTGCAGCCTGAAGCCATGCTGATGTCTATGAACTGTGCTGCCTCTGCAGGGGGACATATTGATTCAAGTAGCCTGTACTGTCACCTGAGGCCATGGTGATGCCTTGCTGCTACTGAGGGCCTCATCAGGGAGTCATGTTCATGGTCTGTGCTGTTGCCAGAAACTGAGTGGAGGCCCATGCTCCATGCTCTCACTGGCCATGAAGAGCAAGGAGCCTACTTGTGCTGTGATATGGATGACTACAGATGCATAGTTGAGAGGGAGAGACATGGAAGGCTTCTGTGACAACCCCTACTCCATCCTCCTAAAGGAAGAGTAGCTCCCCACAATTGATGGCTTCTGGTAGAGGGGAAGGACTCAGTTCTATTTAAGGGGATGGCCACTAATAATTTGGCCATGCTCCAGTGAGTATATAGATAACACAAAATGGACTTTTTTCTTCTTTTATTTTTGTTTTATACTTCTTTTATGGTGGCTAACAAGGGGAGAGGATATGTAAGGACTTGGAAGAGATTGTAATTGGGGTGCATGGCATGAAACTTTCAGAAAATCGATATAAATGTTGTGTGGGAAAAAAAGATTGCAGGTCTATACCATTATACCTAGCTTCATATTCTCCTAATTACTGTAGCTTTGAAGTGAACTTTGAAATAGTAAGGAATATGTCCTCACTTTCTAAAACTAAAGATTCTAGCTATCCTAGATGCTTTATTTACTATATACACTTTAGGGTCACCATGCCAATTTTGCTTAAAATAAAGAAGCTAGGATTTTGACAGCGTTTATATTGAGTTTGTAGATCATGAAGATCAATTTAGGAAGTTTGCAGCCTTAGTAAATCTTCAGTGTCCTTATTTATGAACATGGGATATCCTCCTCACTTTTAGATCTTCTTTAACTGATTTAAAGTGTTTTACATATTTTTTAGGACATTTATGTTTTGTACCTCTTTTATTCCTAAATAATTTCTTTGATATCATAAATAGGCCTTAAAATTTCATGTTTAGATTGTTTACTACAAGTCAGTGGAAATAAAATTGATTCTTTTACATTGATTTGGTCTTCTGAAATCTTTCAGAACTGTAAGCAATTCATAATGAGAGCTTTTGCTTTGCATCGTAATTCTACTTGTTTCCAGCCTCCAAGATTTCTGAACTAACTCTTGCTCCTATAGTGTATTTCTCTACATTTTAAGGAAAAGTAGGCAGTGCATTCAAAACACAAATCATCCTGATGAAAATAGACAGGCTTCATTCTTTAAACTCTAACCAAACTCTAATCCTAACTCTTAGCCTAACCCTTCTTCCAAATCTCCCTCCATGCCCTTCCAGTATATTTACTGTTTGCTTGGCTCATCATTTTATATTGGATAATGTAGTGAGATATTCACCTTGTCCACACCTGTGACATAGACCACACCCATTGGGGGTGGAGATAGGGCTGGACGTGAGCTGGGGGAACTAAGGCTGAGGAGGGGGCTCAGAGAGCTCTCTTGCTTGCAGCACAGGGACAGGAGGACATCCAGAGGTATCCTTGGGACCAGAAACCTGTTGGTGTTCATCTGTCTATGTTGTGAGTTTTTCTCCCTGAATAACATCTAGTTGGCCTATTTGTTTCTCCTGATCCTTATTAAACATCAATAGGATAACCAATTGGTGTGCTCTTCCTCGAGGAGCCCACATCTCCTACTGTCATCATTCCCTAGTTGCCTGTAGTTCTTTGTATAGGGTGAAGCCTTGTGAACATTCCCCCATTCACGTAAGCATGTCTGTTGGTATTGTTCTTGTTCAGTTCAAGTTTGGGCAGTTATGTTGGTGAGACTTTATGGATGTGTCTTCTGACATTCTTAGGAGACATAATCTCACAACAATCTCCTTGTTCTTCTAGCTCCCACAATGTTTCACTCCTTCTTCCACAATGGTCCCTGAGCCTTAGAATTGTACTATTGATATATCCTTTGGGACTGGGCTCCATAACTATGCATTTTGGTTGGTTATGGTTTCCTGTAATTATCTCCATCTGTTGCACAGATACATATCCTTGATGAGGGGTGATGACTTCACTTGTTTGTGTGTATAAGGACAAATATTTAGAATGGAGCTGAGATTACACTGGTTTTAGTAAAGTGGTGGTTGTAGATTCTCCTCCAGGATCCACGACTTCACCAGCCTTGGGTAGCCAGCTAAGTTTCTAGTACCAGATATGATTTCCTTCTTGCTGAGTATATCTTAAATACTGAGTATATCTTAAACAACTTGAGAGCTATTTAGTAATGCCAGGGTACGAGTGCCATTACTGCAGCTTTAAACTTATCATGCCATGCTTATCATTGTTGTGGGTGGGTCAGATTCCTGACAGATACCGTGAGAAAGCTTTGTCTGTTTTTTTTTTTTTTTGGCTAGTTTTTTTCTTTGGTTGTTTATTTTAGTTGTTGTTGTTAACTAGCTATAAGCTAAAGTGATCTGAGAAGACGAAACCACAATTGAGAAAACACTGCCAGAAGATTGGCTTTCAGTCAAGCCTGTGAGACATTTTCTTAATGATCGATGTGGGAGTGTCCAACCCATGGTGAGTGGTACCTTCCAGGGAAGGTAGTCCTGGAGTGAGCAATTCATGAGCGCAAGCCAGTAAGCAGTGTTTCTCCATGCCCTCTGTTTTAATTCCTGTCTTGACTTCCCTCAGTGATGGATTGTTATCTGGGAGTGTAAGTGACATGAATCCTTTCCTCTCAAGTTACTTTTGATTATGTTGTTTTACCACAGCAATAGAACATAAATAAGACATCTGTTAAAATGGTTCTCTTACAATGATCTTGAATTTAGACTTCTATGTGTGATAATTCTTCCAGGTAAAATTCTTTCAGTGGTCTCCTATCTCATGGTCTTGTGTAATGTAGTAACTTTGAGTTGATTGTGGTCTTGACTTACCCAGAACCAGCTTGTGAGAGTCAATTTCTGAAAGAACTGGAGATGGCTATTAGTCATTAAAAATTAAATTCAACAACTTATGAGTAAACTAATACAGAAACAAACACATGAAACTCACCTGTTTCTAATTATTTTCTATATTTTACTATTACTCATTTGATGTTAGAACCATTGTATCTACATAGTGAAAAGTCTATATGATGGTCAGACATTGCACATTTCTGAGTCTTTTGATGTCACACCTATTGCTTGAATTGGCTGTGGTGGGGTATTTACACCATGGAAATTGGCAGATGGCATATGTTCCCACCTCTTGTGATGCTGGTTGTACATTTACCAGATACCATTGTTCTGGAATCACACTGGTCAGGTTTAATTATTGAAGAAAAGGTACCAAGTCTCAGCTCCTTGTATAATATGAATCTTTCAAGGGTTATTTTCTTAGTTCATTTTCTGTTGCTATCTCTGAATGACCTTAGACTGGGTGACTATAGAAAATAGAAGTTTATTTGGCTCATGGTTATGGCAGTTGCGAAGTCCAAGTGCATGTAGAGATAGATATCTTGTCTGCATCTGAAAATGGCCAACTTACTGAGGTACATCTGGATGGAGGCCATTGCATGACACTTCAGAGCAAGCATGTTAGAGCAAGCTTGATTTTATAACAAAGCATCTCTGATGACAATCCATTAGCCCACAAGATGGACCACTTCATAGAGGTTGAACTCTTATGACTCAAGTCACCTTCCACCTGCTGCATTGGGGACCAGGTTTCCAATACATGAATTCTGAGAAATGTATTTAAATCTTCTTTGAGGATTGAATATGTTAATACACACTAAATGTATAGACTAGTACTGGGCACATGATGCCATATAGGTGCTCTGATGTGAGCTAACTATTGTCTTGGTAGTGAAGGATATGGGTCAAGATCATCCCATCCTGCCCCTCTTCTCTTAGCCTATATTAGTTATAGTAGTTTTTTCTTGCCAAGCCAGAACACAGGCTTCCTGAGATAAGAGGTAGCTGGCTACATCTTTGCCATTACAACCCACTAATAGACTGGATGCTCATTGACTGAGTAACAGAAACATCTGACCACAAAAACTCTCAGCACTCGTGTGTGTGTGTGTGTGTGTGTGTGTGTGTGTGTGTGTGTGTGGTGGGGCTACAACTCTGGTGTCTGTCTGGTAGGGATCCCTAGGTTTGGCTTGTTGATTTGAGAATGCGGCAGTATTGTATGTCAGGCAGCTCTGAGCTGACTCCTGCCTCATACAGTCCAGCTGCCATGTGGCTGATAAATCACTAGGCATTGTGCCTGTGACTGGATAAAGCTGAAGTATAACTTTATCCCATATCAGTGATGAGGCCTTGGGGCCCTCCTTTTCTCACCCTTCCAAGGCCTCACGAAATGCATTTATGTGCCGATTTACTGACTCCTCCTCCCTACAGTTGCTGTGAGGTTTGAAGAGGTCAGGGAGATTCTTCTGCCTCAGAACAGCTTCTCTGGTGTCTGTATTTCACTACTTGGGATCTACTATTCTGAGGTAAACAGCAGACTATGCCAACAGGGCAGCACCTCGCAAGAGGAGCTTAATGGTTAAGTCTGTACCTTTTCCGTAAGAACAAGCTTGTCAGATGCCCCCCTCCCCCTGCTCTCTTGCCATCCTTCTCAAAGTGGACATCAGTTCTAGAGAAACACTGGAGGGAGGCATCACTGGCTAACAGCCAGTTCCCAAACCTGACTGTACTTTCAGAGTCACTAGGAGAGCCTTTTACTTGCTGTGCTGGCTAGTTCGAGGTCAACCTGACATAATTAGAGTAATTTAAGAAGAGGGAGCTTCAGTTGAGAAAAACTGCTCCTCCAGATTGGTCTGTGGGCAAGTCTGTGGTGCATTCTCTTGCCTGACGATTGATGTGGGAAGGCACAGCTCACTGTGGGCCATGCCGCCCCTGGGGTGGTGGTCCTGGGTGCTGAAGAAAGCGAGCTGAGTGAGCCACAAAGAGAAAACTAGTAAGCGGTGTTCCTCCATTGCCTCTGCTTCTGTTTTTGCTCAGCTTTCCTGGACTACAAACTCTATGAAGGAATAAACCCTTTCCTCTCCAAGTTGCTTTTGGTTATGTTGTTTTATCAGAGCATCAGAAAGGTAAACTAAGGCAATTGGGAAAACACCGGGGTTGGAGAGGTGGTTTTACTGTGACTGCAAGGGATCCTGGTGTGACTCCCAGTCCCCGCGTTGGATGGCTCACAACTGTGTAATCCAGCTCCAGGGGAATCTGAAGCCATCTCTTGTCCTCTATAGACACTCACACACATGTAACATACACTCACACAGACATACACACATTTATATAGATGAAAATAAAATCAATGGATATCTCCTTATACCAGGTAAATGTCACTCATACAATCCCATTACTTAAAAATACGTTCAAAAAATAAGAAAGGAAAAGAAATTGCTATCCTCTGACATAGCCATATCAACCATGGTGGGGGATTTTTAAAAGGCACAAACTTCCTGGGTCTCTCCTTACACCTACAGAAATGGAGTATTGTGGAATGCAGGCCAGGACTCCTTCTAAAAAGTCCTATGCAGGGGATTCCAAATGTGTGGGTAGGAGCAGGCACTACAGGTGGAGACTGATGTTTCTTAATGATTTATTTCCATGGCCCTTTCTTGGACTAGGCACAAAGCAGGCATGCCGTAGGAGCTCTGAAGAGGCCTGGCAGTTGGGAAGATCTAAGTGCTATGGCTTACAGTATACATTGAATAGATAATTTCTTCTTTGTCTGGGAAACAAATATGAGTATGCCCGATGATGCCAGTAGGCACTTCCCACTCCCTCCCTTTCTCTGAGTTATCAGGGTTTTGGAGAACAGTAATCACTAGCCTCTCCCAGCTTGCCATGGATTGGCCCATCTTGTGACAGCAGCTTTGAGTTTCTGCAATGAAAAAGCCGGAGGCACTGGCTGGCCTGGGAGTGATCCCTTCTTTGCAAGTTTGTACCTGGACTGGTTAAATTCCTGCTTGATATCTGCAGCTAGGGGACTGACTGAAGCAAATTTCTAGGTTCATCTATCCTGGTTCCTGAGGTTGGTGGAGTATGTGGTCCTAGATGAAGTTCAGTGACCAGCAGGGGTCCTACAGAGGGAGACAGGAGGGTCTTCAAGGGAGGTGACAGCAGTGGCAGAGGCTACACTGGAGATAGGTTTGTGAAGGGATGTGGCCTGCCCTCTTGATCCACAGGAAAGAGAAAAATGACTACTTACTTCATTGTATGCTCTTCAGTCTGTTTCCATCTCAGTTCCAATAATAACCATGGAGTGTATGTTCATAAAATGAACATGTTTAATTCATAAAATGGCATATAGAGACTTTGGAGTGCCTAGGAGGGCTTGCTCAGGCATCTGTTCTCCAGGCTTACAATCCTGCAGGCTCTGTGATCTCCACGGAGGAAGGGATGTGGCCTCTCCATCCTCCTATGTTTGCTTTTCTTTAAGGTCTTGGTTTCTGGCTGACCTCTCTGGTGGGATTCTGGGTCTTCATTCTTGGCATGGCGAGAAGAAGGAGGGTAAGGACCTCTGATGCTCCAGACTTTGAAGTATAGAATGACAATTTCTCTCAGTCTGCAGAGGTCATTGAGAGGACTGACGCAGTTATTAGGACATGGAACATGCCACCCATCAGTGGTGACTATTGTGATTTTTCTTATTTTTCCCCTCTAAGATCCATATCCACTCTAGTCCATACATTTTAATCATTTTAATGTATATCAAGTCACATTGTACCCTAAAGTCAGTAACAAATTTTAGGTGCAGTTGTTTGTGACTCCCCTCCTCAACTCAAGAGCTATTATTAAACCAGGGATGACATTCATAGCCATATTTCTCAGGTCTGAACTGTGGCATCACAGAGTTCTGTCCCTTAGCTGGGATGACAGAAAATTCCCAAATTAGTCCACAACTTTTTTTTTTTTTAATGAAGATTAGTAGGTGTTAAAAATGCATTAGCAGCTAATTGGCAAAATTATTTAGACGGTATTAAAGAATGGGGGAAGATTTGAAGAAATCAGTTAACTGTGCAAAGGATTTCATGGGAGGAGACATTTTTAGTGTGTCTGATTAGGCGCCACGTGATTTAGTGTGTCTGCAGAGCCGTTTGCTTAGTCTCCTGCCTCTCATGTGGAAGTGTCTCTCTCCTGTTGTAGTTATCTGCCTTAGCAGCTCCTCTAGGCTGAACAGGGTGAGGGCATTTGCCCCTTTGTGACTTATGGTGTAGCACTCTCATCCTCCCTCCAAGTTTATAAATGTGCCCAATTTGAAAATAAAATGATCAAACAAACACAGTTGGGGTCGGATCCAATGAGCTGAAAGCATCCTGTTTCTTCATTCATTCATTTCTTTCTATTAATATTGTGTGAAGAATTTGGACGACCCAAGTCTCTAAATTCAGTGCATGGGTGCTGTTCTATTTGAGGACCTGAAAGATATCAGTGAGAAAAATAACTTACTGAAATATTACAGAGAATTAACATTTTGTGACTGCTGAAGGAAGGTCCTCTAAACCTTCTTGGTTTCCAGGTTCTGGGTCATTAGCAAAGATCTTCTATGGTTTGCCCATCATTCCTATACCCATCAGAGTAGCAGGAGGATGGTCACTTCACTAGAACCAGGCAGTGAGGACTGAGGATGATGCTGTCATAGACGCAGAAGTCAGCCTTTGTTGAGGACATATTGTGTGAAAGGCATGGTGACAAACATATGATGTATGTTTCCCTATTTGATTCTAATGACATTCCTGTTAGAGGGATTCTGTAACTAGTACCATTTTACAAAGGAGAGATAGAACCAGAGAGACCTGCTTTTGGATCCTGAAGTCAACCTGACTTTTCACATCTGGAAGGTCTCTGTAAAGACCTTTTGGTAGCACTGGGGAAAGGATTGAATGTGAAGGCAGATGCACTAAGAATGTTTCCTGGAGTAGTGCTGCCTACACTGTCCTGTCAGCAATGCTTACTGTACAACTTGAGTGACCACCATTCACGTCTTTTACTGTGATAGGTCCAGAGCAGAACTGGGACAGATATTATTTTTGGCTTTGGTCCCTTCAGTTCTGTTACAACTCTCCAACTCTGCTGTTTAATAAAAAGACCCATAGACAATTAATGAGAAGAAAGACATGACTATGCTCCAATAAAACTTTATTCGCCAAACAGAGGCTAGGCTGTTTACGGCCAGAGATCGTAGATTGTGACTCATGATGACACTTGAAAGGGTGATATGCATAAAGACAGCTGTATGTAGGGTGCCCCTGGGAGCTTGCAACAAAGGAACCCTGATTTTGATGGTAGAGTATCCTCAAAAGAGATAATGGTCAGTTATGAGCTTCGTGTGTGTGTGTGTGTGTGTGTGTGTGTGTGTGTGTGTGTGTGTGTGTGTGTGTATGTGTGTGTACCCATATGTTATGAATTTGTTAAAAACTACCCCAGTTCAGAACTTCTTTTATAACTAAAGAAAACATTTCAGCATGAGTCATTCAGGCTTTCTAGGGTGTATGTGTGTGGGTTGGGGAGGGGGTGAGGAACATATAACATGGGTTTCCTTGAAGCTCCTTGTTAACTGTCTTTTAGAGATGTACCCTTGAGCCCCAGAGATTACAGTCATTGAAACTGGGACTCAGAGAGGAGCTAGTCTTCCCTAAAAGATCAAACCCAGGCCAAAGAAACTCTTTCTTTGGCTATGTAGTGAAGGAAAAATATACAAAAATTCAAATTAAGTCAGAACATTAATAGAAGCCAAAAGGAAGAATAATATTTAAGTGCATCTAGTTAATCACATACAGGTTTCTGACTCTACCTCAGTCTGTTTGCCTTTATGGTTCTCAGATTCTCTATTTTCTACATAGTTTTCCAGTTCTAGTACCTTTTAATGAGGTTTTGTTTCAGCCTGAGTATATCCCCATTCCTAGGTCAATGATGACATGGGAGTTTTGTCTTTATGAATAAGTGGAGAGTCTCACTTTCAACATACAAAGAGGACCCAGAACTCAACATGCCAATTACCTTTACATAGCTAAAAGTAGCATCTGTGCAAGGAAAATAAAGTATGGATAGAAATAATACCAATATCAGGTGTGGTTCTTCTATCTGGGGACAACTCCTGTTCATTCTGGCCTGGTATTTTCCATGCAATTTTCTGTAATATATTCTGGGTCTTTCCTGGACAATAATTATAGACCCACAAAGCAACAATGACAATGTTGTAACAAGAGGGTGATTCTGTCACAGCCTAATAAGCACTGAAAGGTGGTGATGAAGAAGGAGGGAGAGAAACTAACTCCAGAATGGGTACAGGGAAGGCAGCTATAGCTTCCATTGCAGTCCGAGTGTCAGGCTTACATATTCAGCTTGGTAGCAGGGAGTAGGGAAAATGGGCACACAGTGTCCTTGTTGTCCCTAGCCTCAGGGGGTGGCAACCGTTCTGCCAGCAGAGATGGGATGGGAGTAGGAGCTGGTACATTCTTCGTGTTCTCTGCAGCTGTCCAGCCATCCTGGTCAATGATGCTTGTCCATCACTACTGAGATCCAAATCTAGCCATGTGTAAGGGAAGCATCTGCTCCCAAATTCTGCAGCCTGCAAGGCCCTGAAGCCTTGGAGTCAGAGAGGCTACAGAAGCCAGACATGGGGCCATTGGCTATATTTGTGTAAGGGCAAGGTGGTGCCGGATTCTGGTGTCTTTGGGACACTGCCTGTGATGGTTAATTTTAATTGTTAGCTTCATTTTAATTGTTATCTGGGTTTAGAATCACCATGGAAACATTCCTCTGGGTGTGTCTATGAGGGTGTTTCCAGAAAGGTTTAACTATGATGGGAGGACTCTCTCTGAAGGTGGGTAGCATCATATATATAGGCTGTGGGTCCTGCGACTGAATAAAAAAGGAGAAAGAGAGCTGAACACCAGCTTTTGTCTCATCCTGTCTCCCCACTATGGCTTACTAAGGTCTTCAGGGAGCTCTGTTCAGATCTGCTGACTCTGGATAGGGATTGGAATCCGCAGAGTTAGCAGGTTTCTTGAGTGACTTGCCATGCTCCCTGGAATCTAGATTCTTGGGATTCCCAAGACTGAAGAACTGCCACGTGGGTAAGGATGGTTGCTGAAAGACCGGAATTGCATATGCTGGGGTGGCAGCTTCCAACCTTGGCTAAACACAAAACCTGTCAACAAACCTAAAAATGCAAATAAAGATGCCTGGACGCCACCACAACACCCCAGGCCTGTTAGATATTTTTATGAGGAGTGACATCTGGGAATCTATTTTTACAACATTCTCTAGGGCATTCTAATGACTATCTAGACTTGAGCACCCTTAGAAAGGAGGGGAGAGCACCATACTGGGAATCCTTTAGCTTTAATGTGACTAACCTAGGGGTTTGACTCAGCTTCTTTGGTTAGAGCCCTAGATTTTGCAATTCTAACAAGCTCTGAAAAATTCTGACACTATTTGTCCACCAACCAGACTTGGAGCATCAGTGATCCTGGCCTGGAATATGTAGGTTTGGGGACTTAAGTAATGTCTGTCCACAGAAAGCTTGCACTGGAGATGCATGTTCTGATATCAGTATTGGTAGGAGGAGTCTATGAGAGGTCTTTATGTCATGAAGGCTCCACTGCCACAAATAGATTCATGCTGATTATAAAAGGTCTTAATGCCATAGATTTCATCTCTTTCTCTTTTGCCTTTCTCCTCTCCAACAATTGGATGATGTGGCAATTTGTCCTTCATAAGATTCTGCCATTTTGATTTTGGACTCTCTTAACCTTGAGAACTATGAGAAGTAAATTTCTTTTATTTAGAAATTACTTAGTCTCTTGAGATTCAGTTATTGTGGTGCAAAATGAACTGAGATTATCTGAAGTCTTGAAAAAAGATATAAATCAGGTTTCCCCCAAAGGGTGTAGGATTTTAACATAAAACCAAGGGTAAGACAGGTCTGAGTGGCTCAATTTCTTGGGCTTGGCTCAACAACAGAGTGATGTGTAGATTAAAGGCACTTCCCATCCTTAAGGCCAAAGCTGCTATGTGTATTTCCTAGGTTTCAGATTACAGAGGGAAACCACTTTACTTGGCCTGAAGAGGCTGATTGGTGGCTCATATGTTCTGTCCTGGATACACACTCCTCTGAGAAGCCCTCATGATGTGATTGCATATTGTCTTGAGACTACATCTCTTAGGAGGTCTATAAACTCCCTGGTATCTATAACAAGAATGCCCTCATTTCTTGAGCCACCAGAATGAATTCTGTGGCTTGCTATTGAGAACCCTACCTGATATGTGGGCACAGGGAGGCAGGGATCAAAACCATTGAGACCTGACTAGCTGGCTATTCAGACTTATGCATGTTGAGCCTGGTTTCTGGGAATTTTAAGTTCTCTAGCCTCCATCTTTGATATTTTCCTTTATTCACTTGGTAAATATTTATGGAATATCAACTAGGTGTCATGTATCTAGTATCTGGTCTGACTGAATCTACGGCTAGAGTCATCCTCAAAGTGGTGGCAAGTTAATTTTCTAAAGGAATTGCCCCAATTGTCTTGGGATAAAACTAACTGGGATTTTAAAGAGAGGGGCATGGAAAGCCCAAATCATGTATAGAATGTATAGAGGAATTTTCTTACAGTTTTTAGTGGGGATAAAGGGATGTTCTTCTTATGGCTGTTCTTATATGGCTAGAGTGAGGGGGTTAGGTAGCAGAAACTGCATCAAAGTTTGACGAATTTGGCTCTCATCTTTGCTAGACAAGGACCAAAATACCTACATCATCAGTTCCTGGGAATGTTTAAGACAGGCTACTGGGATAATATGAGCTGGTTATGTTACAGAAGAGCCAGGACATTCTGTATTTATTAGTCACAGCAGAGGGGCATAAACTGAGGCTCTCTTTCCACGGAGAAGGAGGAGGAAAGAACCCAGGAAGGAAGTACTAAGAATTACTGCAAAGATGTATTACTGAGTTGGTTTCAGCTTTGGTAATTGAGCAACGGACCCCCATGAGACATCTGAGGAGCTGTATGAAGTGTGTGTCAGTGTAACCTATTCAGGGAATGTATGGGAGAAGCATGTGGCCACACACTCCTGTCCCCATATGTATTACTGCTAAAATGAGTGATCACAATCCGGTGGCTTAAGCAATGGAAGTTATCTTCTCACAGGGCTGGAGCCTGGAAGCCTGACATCAAGCAGTTGGCAGGGCCATGCCTCCTCTAAGGACTCTCAGGAAGGGTCCTTTCTTGTTGAGTCTGGTGGTTGTTGACAGCCCCTGCCATGCTTTGCCTTGTAAGAGTCATTGCTGTCTTTACATAGCTGAGTCTCCTTTCTGTGTGTCTTCAAATGCCCCCGCCTTAGAAGGACACTAGAGACTGGCTTTAGGAATGACTTTATTCAGCTGTGATGTCACTCTGCTCAGATACTTGCAGAGACTCTACATCCGTATAAAGTCCCACAGAAAGGTGCTATGGTTTAAATGTGTCACTCAAATTTCATTTCACGTGTAAGAAACTTCATCCTCAAAGCTATGTGTTAATAGTACTTGAGAAATGGGATCTTTGGAAGGTGATAGGCTCATGAGAGGTTTCCTCTGTGAATGACATCATCCAGCCATTCGTTAGTAGGTCAATAAATCAATTATTATTGCTTGTCCACTTGACAGATGCCAGACTCCTCTAGGAGACAAATCCCTGGATCTGTGCATGAGAGTCTCAAGATGCTGTAACTGAGGAGAGAAGATTCACTTTTAGTGTGGGCAGTACAAGTCCATGGGGTCCTAGGCTAAATGAAGAAGAGAAATGAAGCTGATCGCCAGCGTTCATTGATTTGTACTTCCTGACTTCAGAGGCCAATGTGACAAGCTGCTTCAAGCTTCTGCTTCTGTGTCCTCCCCAATATAATAGATTCTCAAACTAGAAGTTGGAATAAACCCAAACCATTGCTTTTTCCAGGTATCCTGCCACTGAGATGAGAAACTACATAGATGATGTTCAAAGTGTTTCTGGTAAAGGCAGCTTGTCCCTTTCTTATACAGGCTCTCCTCACTAGATGCCCTCTACTGTGCAATGTAGTAAGTATGCTTTCACCAGTGGCTGGCATCATGCTCTTGGGATTCCTAGCTTTGCAATTGGAACTCAAATAAACCCGTGTTCTTTGCAAGCTAACCAGTTTGTGGTATTTGGTTATGCCAACAGAGAATGGACTAAATAATCTTGGGATAGGACATCATTTCTTTGTGGAGAATGAAATTCTGCCACAGCACAGCGGTTTAAGGTCCCCCCCCACTGTGTGACCATTACTATGATTTCATTGCACATGTACATGCAAGTTAGCAAAGGCATTCTTCTTCATGTGAACGACATGTGTTGGGGTAGGAGGTGAGAAGGCCTGACATAGATCTAAAGTTACTGGGCTCTCTGGTTGCACCTGTGTGAACCTGGCAGTGGGCCCAATGCACTTGTTGCTATAGCAGTGTCTGGAATTAGAGACTAATTGGAAGTGTCACATAGGTGCCCAGCACAGTGATGCCGGTGTCAGCTCACATTGAGACTTACCAAATGTCAGACCCAGAGCTAAGCACATGATGTAAAGTTTTCATGTTTAACTATCACAGCAACTCCAAAGAGAGGTCCTCTTATCTCCATAGCACTGATGAGATAAAAATGTGAGGTTCTAGAGTAACGGCTGACTCCAGGGGGCTCTAGGGTTTATGCTATAACTTCAGAGCTTCAACAAAAGATTCTGCACATGTGATGTTCCAGTGTCTGATCACTAAAGATGGGACTGTGATTTGAATGCAGGCGGTCCAGTGCCAAGGGTCATCTGCTTAATCTAGCTAAGACACCAGAGAGAATCAGAACATAGATTCTTCCTGCCATTTACCACACTGCACTCAGAAGGCAGAGCTAAATAAGAACAGATGTCCGGACTCATGGTGGGGTTTAGCTGACTCTATCACACACCAAACTGGGCTGCATCTGTGTGAACTACTGAGCACCACAGCTCAGCCGTACAGTATACCTTGGAGTACCGGTTGCTTCCTGTCTCCATTGCAGAGCCGACCAGAAGCTCCCACTTGCTGTTCTTCACTGAAAGTGTGTTACTACATATTGTGCAGGGGACATGGATCAGCAGATAAAGTGCTTACTGTGCAAGTGTGAGGACCAGGGTTCAGATCCCAAGGACCCACTTGAAAATTGGCTAGGTGTGGTGACCTACCTGTAATCTAGAAAACAGAGACAGGAGATATACAGGGTAGGCTGGCTGGTTAGATTAGCTGAATCAGCAAGAGACCTTGTCTCAATAAATAGAGTGGAGAGCAATTGAGAGAGATACCTGACATCAGCCTCTGGTCTCCATGTGCACCCAATACCTACCTACATATAGACACGTAGACACACTTCTTTCACTTAGCCATCAAGAATGAGAGTATTATCACATATTGGCATAAAAAGATTTAAAAAAATGAAAATTCTAAATATGGTTTCTACTGAATACATATTGCTTTCACTTTGTTGTAAAACCAGAAAGTCATTAACGGAACCATTGTAAGTCAGGAGCCTCTGCCATAACTATTCATTCTTGGCCCAGGTGTCATGGATGGCAGGTTCTGCATATCCACCCCATAACTTGGGGTGCATACTCGTTACAGTGCACTTTTTGTCTGATCAGGACGTAATGGCATTCTGGTCTTTTCCTGTGAAGTCCAGGCTTTGCCTGCCAGATGAATTTCATGATACTAATAAATATTCACACCTACCTGGAACACATAGAAAATGGCCCATGAAGCATCCCATTTCGTTTCCTGCAAGCCCAGGGAACATTAACTGAAGCATGCACATGATGGGACCGACGATGTCATTATTGGAACTGATGTACACCGACTCTAGCCAATCTATTTTTATTTGTGGCACTTACATTTCACAAAACTGAGCATAATAACTACAGTCAATAGAGATGTAGTTGTTTTTATTTAAACTCATAAATGTACAACACCCATAAAGGCTTTTTTTTCCTCCTCTGAAAAGTAAAATGTGTGTGGAGGAATTGGGATTTTAGACATCCACCAAAATGACTGTGGCTGGCTTTCCAAACACTGTTTTTGGATGGTTGGCAGTAGATGCTGGTAAGCCAAAGACAGAGATGGTGAGGTTGGGTGAAGGGGGAGAAAAGACATTGATGTGGTTAATTTAGTTTGCTCCCTTTGAAAATAAGAGGAGTTAGGAAGGCAGAGTTGAGGGCAAGAGGGCACATTGAGAATTGAGTTCTAGGAGGAAGGGGACAGTCTGACCTTCTGCTCTCTCTGCCTGAGTGTGTTTTGTGGGCTGTACAGCCAAGTGCAATGTTGAAGGAGCCACTGCTTTAGGAGATCTAGCAGGCCAGATCTCAGACATCCTCATCTATAACCAGGGTACCTGTTTCAGCCTTGATTGGTGCTAAAAGCACAGGTTTTTAGTACTAGAGGCTTAGCTCTGCTACTTACGATGGTATGGCCCATGGTAAATGACCTATTTCTATTTATGGGTCAATTTCCTCCTTGTTTCTTTAAAGACATGCTAATGGTACCTTGCTCAACTCTTTCCTGTACCCTCACCCCTTTCTCCTTCCTGTCTACCAGGAGGTGAATACTCTGTTACATTCTTTCATCTCCATGAGGATCTGCCTCGTCATAAGTTAGAAACACTGGATCCAGCTATAATAATGAAGTCCTGTGAATTTGTTAGATAAAAAAACAAACACACTCTCCTTGAGACACTCTTTTCTGTTATTTGGTCACTGCTATTCAAAATTCATTAATATTCCGTGTAAAGTAAGTATTCGCAGGCTTTTGCTGTGCACTCCTTAGATGTGACCAGTCTTCAGCCTCCTATAAATCCTAAAGTCATATAGATGATGAGCAGCCATGCTATAGTTTTGAACAAGAGACTTTTGAGCTCAACTGTGGTTGAGCTGCAGTGGCTCTTGAGGTAGCCTGGGGCCATCTGTCTAGGAAGAGAGGTGACCCAGAATATCTGAGGTCTCCTCACTCCAAAAATTGGTTCTGCAGTGACACTCTCCCCTTTGAGAATCCCAAGTCAGGGAGGCCTCAAGACTTAAGCTTGAACTGTAGCTTCCTGATGGCAGGCTGCTAGTCAGAGTCTCAAAGGTATGAAGCAAGCAGACTGGATTCAAAGTCTCGGTGCTGCAGGTGGAGCTGCAGGTCCATTGTGATGTAGTCAGAGACGGAGGGTTGGTGACCAAAGGAAGAGATCTCCTAGCCTGCATCTGCAGGTGAGTTTGAATGGTGTGAGAGGAGCACAAGGCATCTTGGGAAGACGACAGATTCTATTCTAGTATCTTCCAGACCTCACTACTGGAAATTTTTTCTTTAAAGCTCATCCATGAGATAGCTATGAACAAAGAACCAAAAAACAAAAAAATGTGTAGACATTGAACTCTGTTCACTGTAAGTGGGATGTAAAATGGGATGGCCACAGTGGGAAATGTGATGATTTTTCATAATTAGTGAACAGAATTACCATATGCTCCAACAACCCTAGCCTGGCTTGTATGCCCAGGAGGAACTGAGAACAGGAACATGGAACAGATACTTGTTCACTCACATTCACAACATTTTCTACAGTACCCAAATGTTGACATAACCTGAGTGTTCATGGGTAACGCAAATGGTTAAATTAGGTGTCTACAAACAGTGGACTATGAAAGAGAAGGAGATTCTGGTGCATGCCAAAACATGGACGAAGACGGAAGACAAACTGCTAAGCAATTAAGCCAAATTGGTGCCTCCATGGGGGCTACTTAGGGGCTCTCAAGGACGGTGTGGAGGCTGTACCAGGCTAGCTGGGTGTGGAAGAGCAGTGGGCTTCTGGGCCTTCCCTGGGGTAGGGGGTGGGGCAGAGGAGGGGGCTTTGCTGCTGTTGAACCTGTCTCTAGGAGAAGCTTTGCTCTCACAGTATTCCCTGTCTCAGAAGCAACTTGGGATTACACTGGACTGCACATCCTTTGGCCTTGTCTATGGGCTCTGCCATATTTACCGCTCATGGTCTTTGTGGGCTGTGGCTTTCTCTTTCCTTGACCTTCACCTCTGCTTTCACTTTCTTCCACCAGATGGTTTCTGGGGATACATAACCTGACCAGACTGCCTGGTGATTCTTTCCATAGCTCAGCAATGTAAGATGTGAAAGGGGAACCCGGACCATTAGCTCAGGACAGCTGAGCATCCTGTGCTGCCCACCAATGCATTCCTGCAGTGACCACCTGCCCACCTTTCTGATCACATAACTGAGAGTGTTAGTAAATTTGGATGAGTACTGGGTGGATGATCTAAAATGGGGCATGAGAGTGGGGTGTGTTGTATTGGAAATCTTTCAGTTGTGAAGAAAAAGAAAAGAAGGAAGGAAAGAAAGAATGAAATAAAGAGAAAGAAAAAGGGTGGTGGTCCTGGTGATGGTGGTGTCACAGCCAAACTCCAGCCCAGATCTCAGTTCTCCTGATATCTCTGGAGTTGTTATATCTGGTTTGCATTTCACCCCCTCCCCATTTTTGCAAAATGGCTTCTACGTGTTCGAGGTTTATACCAACTGAGCAGGGGTTTCACATCAGAGATACATTTGAAAGAAAAAAAGAGGAGGAAGTTTAAAAACACATCTGGCTCAGCTGTGAGTGTTCCTTCATGCTGATGACTTTGTCAGAACGGGTAGAGCTGCAGACCCCAGTCAGCCAGAGAGGTGCCCATTGCTCCCAGGAAGGGCTCTTGGCCTCAGTGAGGATGTGGTTGAAAGTCAGCAGAGACCAGCACCCAGTACTTCCATCTCTGCCCTGCTTTGCTCCCGGCACCAGTGTTTCTGCCAGGCAGTTCTGGAGTATCTTCCTTGAGGTAAATCTGGGTCTTCATATAATGCAGTTCTGGAGAAGTTTGTATCAGGTTAATCTTTGTGTGCCCACTACAGAGTGCTCAATCATATCTCATGGAAGTAGATGGGTGGGAGCCCATATCAGACATTTATCCATTTGAAACCTTGCTATTGACTATCTACCACCTGTTAAACCTTGTGGGACCAAAATAGGAATACAACAGGATTGTACCGTTCATGACTCTTTGAATAGAAGTTGACCCTGTTAAATTGGGTAAATCCTAGGAAGGGTTATAGTATGGTTACTACAGTTTTGTTTTTGTTTTTTTGAAGAAACAGGCTCTGGAAGGGTCCATACCTGCCTTGTTATCAGGAGTCTTGAAGGATCCTTTGTATTTTATCTTCTGAAAAGTTAAACTCCTAATAGAGGAGATTACTGGCTTTGGATTGGCTTAGGTGCTCACGATTTAGGGGACACAGGCGTCCTTGGAAAGGATCATTTCCATAGAAAAGGAAAGCCAGTCGTGTGAGTCAGGTATTTACCCCAAAGTGACATCTTCCACAGAAGACTGTGATTCAGAAGCCACCAGACAAATCCTGCCCTTTCTTGGTTTGAGGAAGTTAGGGAAGGCTGGCAAGTAAGGATTCCTTTTGATGCCTCAGTTTCCACCTCTGTGTAATGAACTGTTGGTGTTCTTAAAAGATTATTTGCTCCAGATGCCTAGAGATGCTCATCCCAACTACAAACAAAAGAAGGTAAATGAAATCCATTTTATTAATTTCCAGGCCACTTACAAGGCTGGCACCCCCCCAGTACTCATATGCCACAGCAGGGTTGTGGTGGGTGTGGGGGCTCCCTGGGATTGCTCACATTTCTTTAGGAGCCCTCCTTCAGGGTGCTTTGCAGTAGCATCTGTAGTAGGAAAGCCACCGAAGACTTCTCTCACATCCCCTTTGATCTGCCATCAATTGCATCTGCGGTCATCTCTTTTCCCCCTTCTGGACAGTGTGACTGGCATTTCTGTTGTAAGTGGGTCACAGCCTAAATAGGTCATTTTGGTTTCCTAAATGTGGTAATCCTGAGATAGGCTGAGCAGAGGTGGGGGAGGGAGGAGTGCATCACTAGGGTAGGAAAAGAGAAGGGAGGGTGAGCTTGGAGCTGGGGGTCCTACTTCTAGGGGTGTGGTAATCTGATGATAAAGGCTGGAGGGAGTGATGGCTATGGGCTTTGAACCAAGTGGAAGATGGTGTGTGTAAGAATAGCCTTTTTCTGTCTGACTTGATCTGTGGTGATAATGAGAACAGACAAGGACTCTGGGTCTTCTAGCAGCTGCAGACATGGGAGAGGGCCAAGGAAGTAGGAGGCGGGGTGAGGGGACAATAGAGGCAGAATTGTGCACCTCAGATTCATATATTGAAACCTTAACCCCCAGTTTCTCCAAATAAAAACTACATTTGGAGTTACAGTCTTTAAGGAGGCTACCAAGTAAAAATGAGGTCATTTGAATTGGATCTATGCCAATATGATTTGCGTTCTTACAAGGAGAGGGCATTTGGATACAGACACATGCCTAGAAAAGACCATGCATTGACAGGAAAAAGGCAGTGCACTTGTGAACCAAGGAGGTTGATTTGGAAGACACCAGCCCTACTGTGTTAGCTGCTTCTCATGGTGCTGTGATAAAGTACTTTACAAAAGCAATTTAAGGAGGAGAGGGTTCCCTTTGATTAGGATTTGATGGAGCTGTCTACCTTGGTAGGGAAGGTACTGTGAGGCGGCTCACAAGGCATCCACGATCAAAAGCAGAGAGATGAGCAAAGATGCTAATGTTCGTTCACCAGGCTCTCCTGGACACATGGTTCATAAGTAGGGTGGGAGTTTTTCCCCTCAGTTAAACATCTCTGGGAACTCCCTCACAGATATGTCTAGAAAGGTATCTGCTCGGGACTTCTCAGGCCAGTCAAGCAGGAAGTGAAGTTCAGTCATCACATCTACTGACACCAGACCAGGGTCTTGAACAGCTCACCTTTGGGATCATGAGGAAATGATTCTACTGGTAAACAATCTGCCTGTGGAGATTTATCATGGGAGCCCTTGTGGACCTTCTGCCAGGTAATGGGGTTGTATTCCTCTCTATTTCCTCACCTGTGAAAAACTCTTGGCTGTTTGGACTCCCTTAGGTTTTGGAGGATGAGCTCTTAGAATGCATTGGTCCTGAGCTTCTGGGAACAGTGTCCATGTCCTTTCTCTTCTGTAGGAACTTCCCTACTTGATGAGGCATCCCAGACAGACAGCTGTGCTGGCCTCTTTGGTCAGCCCTTGGACCTCTCACCTTCCTGCTGTGCATTCTAGAAGACTCATGCCATAGGGTCTTGTCTGGGCCATCAGCTCTCCTGAGCACTTTATTTTTACAGGCAGGAGAACTGGCATTTCATTTGTTGCTGAGTTAGAGGCTTGCAAGTCTCTGAATTTGGTGATCTTAGACAGTTACTTAGATCTCAGAACTTGGATCTTAGACCATTGCCACGCTACACTGAGTGATTAAGGACACTAGCAAAAAGTGCCCCAGAATATCTGTCTGATTTGCAAAATAAAATTTCATGTTTATTTAGGTCTTCAGGCCAGGCCCTCCTACATGACCTGAGAGGACCATGAAATACTTCCCCTCTTTTTTAAACATTTAGAATGTCACCTCCACACTGATTTCCAAAGAGGCTGCACAAGTTTGTATGCCCATCAGCAACAAATAAATGTCTCCTTTCTGCCAGAACCTGGTCAGAATGTTCTGTCACTTGTTTTTATTGATCTTGGACATTCTGACTTGGGTAAAATGAAATTACAAAGTAGTTTAAATGTTCCTTTGTCTGATGCCTAAGAAAGAAGTTTTAGCTGTTTGTGTTTTGTATTTTGCAAACTCTTTTCTTAGTTCTATACTCCATTTTAAAATAAGGTTATTTCAAAAATAAATGTAAGAAAGAGGTTGGGTGTATAATTCAATGATAGAGCACCTGCCCAGCACCCATGAGACCCTGGGTTCAACTCCTAGCACCACCACCATGGTGGGGGGGG
The DNA here is from genome assembly GCA_030556225.1 of Cricetiscus sungorus. Lineage (NCBI taxonomy): Eukaryota > Metazoa > Chordata > Mammalia > Rodentia > Cricetidae > Cricetiscus > Cricetiscus sungorus. The sequence goes on along the minus strand of JANBXA010000588.1, from coordinate 22,264,230 downwards.
GGAGCACCAATGCACCAAGATGATAAGGATGGGTTAAATTGCACAAGAGCACATCTAGCAAGGGATGAAGTCAAGTGCAGTTTGGACTTCAACTCCAGGACTCTAAGCCTGTAGAAACCATGATTTGTGGCTCAGCAGGATGTCTTAAAATAACAGAGAAACATTGGTCATGGGGATCACCAGGGCTGCTGCAGTATTCGTTTAAAGTGGAACTTCCTGGCTCTCATCCAGACACTGAGTTGAAATGTCTGTGGACAGATCACTAGTCACTGGAATTCTCATTTGAAACAAATCCCCCAGGGTGATTTTTATAAACTTTAGGCTATTTTGCACCCACATTCATGAAAGAGCACTAGTTTGTACAATTCTTGTCTTACATTGAATTTTAGGATACAGTAAACTTCCTGGGATGAGCTTTGCATTAGAAGCTGTGAAGATGCAAGCCTTCCTATGAATGTATTGGAGTTGAAGAGACAGTAACTATACACCCCAACCTCTTTTTACATTTATTTTTGAAACGGGGCCCTAAGTTGGCTTTGAACTTACTCAACAGCTTAGTCATACCTCGAAATTGTAATTCTCTGGCCTCAGCCGAGTAAGTGGAAATAGCAAGACTGTTGATTGTTATAATCAAATAAATGTCAAATTATAAACACTGTCAAAAAATAAAATAAGGTTGGTTTTTTTGACACTCATTTTTTGGCATTCTTTATGTATTCTGGAAACTAACCCTTTAGGAGATGTATAATTGGTGAAGATTTTTTTCTCATGCTGTTGGCTGCCACTTTGCTTGAATGATGGTGTTTGCTGTAACAGAATCTTTTTTTACTTCATGAGGTCCCAATTATTAATTGTTGGTTTTAATGCCCATGGTATTGGTGTCCTGATCAGAAAGTTTTTTTCTTGTGACAATAAGTTCAAAATTATTCCCTACTTTATTTTCTCTCAGATTCAGGGTACGTAGTCTTATAGTGAATTCCTTGATCCATCTGGAGTTGAGTTTCATGCAGGGAGAAAGATACAATTCTATTTTCATTCTACTACATGCAGCCATCCATTTTGACCAGCATCATTTGTCTTTTCTCCAGTTTGTATTTTTGACTTCTTTGTAAAAAGTCAGGTGTCTGTAGGGGTGTGGAATTATAAACGTGTCTTCTGTTCTACTGATCAATATGTATATTTTTATGACAATGCCATGCTGATTTTATTATTATAGCTCTGTAAATAATAAATCATCTCTGCAACTTTAGATCAGCGATGACTCTAGCAGTTCTTTTATTATTCATGGTTGTTTTAGTTATCTTGTGGTTTATGTATATTGTGTGTTTGTGTGAAGTTTAAGATTTTCTTCCAATCTCTGTCAAGATGGATAATGAAAAGAGTTGCATTTACACAATAGAATATTTTTCATATATTCAACAAGTACAAAATTATGGATTCATTATATAACGAGGGAGGCAATACCCCATCTAGAAATCTTACACCACCAAGTAAACTCCCAGTGCCATAATGGGTTACATCTTGTTAAGTTGTTGGCCGATGTATCCCTGGTCCCCACCAAATATCACAGGCTATTGCTAACTTTCTGCAATATGACACTAAGAGCCTATTGCTGAAGATGTTACTTATGTTATTACATTTAGAGAAGTTGAACTTGTGCCCAATCTTTATTAAAATTTTTACCCTCACTGACTAGCATTCATGGTGCCAGAAGACACTTTTGCACACTATGGGAGGAGAAAAGTAATCATCAATACTACCCAGCTATAAACTCTATGACCTACAACAGTGATCTGTCTGCAAGACATACTGGTGCAATGGTGGTACACATATTATAACAATAAAGAACCACTTTTTGATTGGATTTAAGGCCTACTCCATGAGATGAAACTCAACACTGCCTACGTGTCCAAGAACTCGAGACTAGATACATCATGGGCCCTAGGAGAAAACCTACTACTAATTATTCTGGTAAGGGAACATAGCAATTAAATGTCTCCTAGTGACATACAGTCAATGTCCACAGATCAATGTATTGCTCAGCCTTCATTAGAGAAGCTTCTTGCAGTAGATAGGAATTAACACAGAGACCTATAGCTGGATGGTTTACAGAGTGTGAAAGACTTAGGAGCACTTCGTCCTAAATGGGATGTCTTTGTCAAAGTAATGGGGATGAGGAAGAGCAATATACAATGACATATATGTATGGCGATGTTATAATGAAATCATTTGCTATTATTGTATGCTTGCTAAAATTTAATCATCATCATTTAGATATTTTTTTGTTGATGTTTCTTGCCCAATTGTAGTGGATAGGATTCCTGTAAGATATTCAGAAGAAAATGATAGTAACTATGAGTTCTTCATGGACAGTTTTTTTTTTCTCTTTGGGTCAGATTGATGAAAGTATATTCCTAATTTACTGAGAGTTTCATTTTTAGAAGCTAAGATGTTTCTAAATGCTCAGGCTTTTGTTGAGATGATCAGGTAGCCTTCACTTTTAGTTTTTTAATATGAATCATAGTGACTGGGTATTAAACCAACCCTGAATTCTATGATAAATAGAATTTATCATGCTACATATTTTTTAAAATTGGGTTTAATGTTCTAAATTTTTCTTAGGCTATTTTGCACCCACATTCATGAAAGAATGTTAGTTTGTACAATTCTTGTCTTACACTGAATTTGTTTGACAGTGTATTGTGTTTGGAAAATACTGGATTCATGGATTGAGATACAAAATTTCCCCCCTTTAATTTTGCAGGAAATTCTATATAATTAGTAGAATTCTTTTCCTGAGCACTTGGTACAATCCACCAATGGAGCCATGTGGGACTGAAGGGTTTCCTTCTTTCTTTCTTTTCTTTCTTTCTTTCTTTCTTTCTTTCTTTCTTTCTTTCTTTCTTTCTTCCTTCCCTCCCTCCCTCCCTCCCTCCCTCCCTCCCTCCCTCCCTCCCTCCCTCCCCCTCCCTCCCTCCCTCCCTCCCTCCCTCCCTCCCTCCCTCTCTCTCTCTCTCTTTCTTTCTTTCTTTCTTTCTTTCTTTCTTTCTTTCTTTCTTTCTTTCTTTTGGCTAACCTTGAACTCCTTACAAGTGTCCCAAGTGTTGGAATTAGAGGAATAAACCATCATGCCTATAATGAATATTTTGTGTGGGACTATTTCTTTATAAAGGGCTATTTGGATCATTAATTTGTTTTATAGTGGGTTTTAGCCATTTGTGTCTGAAAAACATAAGCCATTTTTATCAAAGTTGTCAAATTTATTAGCATGAAGATATTCATATTACCTTATTATAATTTTACTATGTTTAGAACCTTTGAATAGGTCATTTGCCCCTCTAATTCCTTCTTCTCATTTTTATTGGTTTTTTGAGAGTTCTGTACAGTGTCTTGATATAGTCCTCTCCTCTCAGATCTACCCACCTTCCTCTACCCACATGATTTTGTGTCCTTTTATTTTAATCCATTAAGTCCAGTTTGGCTACTCATACATTCTTTGATGTGTGGTCTTACTGGAGAGTGGTCTGTGTCTTTCTTTTTTTATGATCAGTCTGCCTATTGAGACTTGGAAATTTTATGTTAAGAAATTCATTGTTTTAAAGAACTAGCTATTGTTTTCATGAATTTTCCTTTTTTAAAATCTCTAGTATCATGAACTTTGCTTCCATCTCTATTACCTCATTTTTATGGTTACTTTAGGTTGTTTGACTTACTCTTCTTATCCTAATTTATTATAGCAGAAATCTGGGTAATAGGTTTAAATTCCTCTTTCCTTCTTGGCATAAGTGCTTGGTACTCATTGCTATGTACTCCTTCTAAGTATCACCTCAGTGGAATTCCATAAATTTTGTGATGTTCTGTTTTCACTTGCACTCAATTACAAATACTCTCTACGTTTTCTTTTTATTGCTTTGTTGGCTGGCATATGTCTTAATGTATTATTTAGTTTTCAAATATTTGAATACTTCCCAGAAATCTTTAGAACATTGACTTCAGATTTAATTCCATATTAACAGAGAACATACTTTGTGTGACTTAAATACTTTTAAGCCCCATGAAGGGTTTATTTTGCAATGCAAAAAACATTCTATCTTGGTTAATGTTCTGTGTGTACTTAAAGAAGAGGCATATGTATTCTGCTGTTAGGTACAATATTCTCTGAATGTCAGCTAGGTCAAGTGAAGCAATGATGTCATTAAAGTCTTCTATATTCCTACTGATAGTCATCTACCTGTGCTATCCATCAGAGAGAGTGAGAACGAGAGAGAGAGAGAGAGAGAGAGAGAGAGAGAGAGAGAGAGAGAGAGAGAGAGAGAGAGAGAGAGAGAAACACATGACCATGTGTGCATTTGTCTATCAGTTTCTGCTTTAATGCTGGATGTCTAAAGTTTGGGATTATACCTCTTGACAAATTGATTCCTTTACATTGTGACATGACCTTTATGCATGACTATAGGGGCCTAGGACTATGACTCAGTGGTGGAACATGGGCTTTTCATGCCCTAGATTCAGTCCCTGGCACCCCAAATGTCTAACCTAGCCAAATAAAAATTCTATATCAAGGCATGGATGCATCTCAAGGCTGCAGCTGGGACAATCTTAAAGCTTACCTCACATGTTTTTCCTTTTCCAGAACTTACTGGCTTTGTATCTTGAAAATAATTTTCTTTCTTTTTAGATTTCCATTGCTGGCTTGAAGCAGGAGAGCAAGTCTGATTACTGTAGAACTATCTAGGATGAAAGCAAAGATTTTTGAATAGCAGTTTTCTTCTTAAGCACTATTTTCCAGTTTTATTTTAATTGATAAAATTATATATATTTATAGAGTATAATGTGATATGGGAATACATGCATGTACATTGTGAAATGGTTAAATGAGACTAATTAGCATTTTTATTACTTCTAATACTTATTTTGTTATGGTAACAACATTTAAAATACACTGTTGTATGTATCTGAGATCTGTTAATCACAGTCACCATGTTGTACAATAGGACAAGAGCTTGTTAGCACAGCTATTGAAACTCCATACTCTTTATACCTGAATACCTGAAAGGCACCTGATCTCCATTTACCACAGTCCCTGGCTTTTCTCTTTTCTTCTTCTTCTTCTTCTTCTTCTTCTTCTTCTTCTTCTTCTTCTTCTTCTTCTTCTTCTTCTTCTTCTTCCTCTTCTCTTCTTCTTCTCCTCCTCCTCCCCCCTCCTCCTTTTCCTCCTCCTCCTCCTCCTCCTCCTCCTCCTCTTCTTCTTCTCCTTCCTTTTCCTCCTTCTCCTCCTCTTCCTCCTTTGGCTCACTTTCATTTCTGCAATTTCTTGCCCCCTTTTCTTACTTTAATTTGCCATCCTCAAAAGAAGAGGGAAAGGATGTATAAATTTGGTGAGGGAAGGTGGGCAGGAGGGTACTGGAGAAAGGACAGCAATATGGCATTTCAAGCCCTACTGATCACATACACACATGTTTAGTGCTAGGAAAATGGAGCTGAGAAGGTTACTGCCTTCTCAGGCCATGGGACTTTGAACTTTTAGGTTACGTAGATATTTGTAGGCACCCTCTATACTTTAGTGTCTAAAGGGTTAGCAATAATGTATGTTCCCTCAAAATCTATGAGCTATTATGTAACTGAAAATATTATTGGATCCTTGTGCATGTTCTTTCTCCTTCAAGTTAATCTTTTAGGCTCTGAATAGGGTATGCTATGGATTGAATGTGTCTCCCTAGGTTTCTATATTGAGCTCTCAACTCTCAGTGAGGTATATATGGAGATGGGGTCTTTGGGAAATAATTAAACCTTGAAGGAAGGGAGCCCCCAGGAGTGGGTTAGTGCCCTTGTAAAGAGAGGCATGAGTGGGGTAGCCTTTCAACCCTAAGAGGACACCACAGGGAGACTGCTGTTGGAGACTCAGCAGATCTGAAGAATCCTTGCACCATGACCTTGACTTTCTACCATTCAGACTTGTGAGGAATATATTTTGGTTGTGTAAATTTATTTATTTATTTATTTGTTTGTTTGTTTGTTTGTTTGTTTGTTTGTTTTTGTTGTTGTTGTAAGACAGATGGTGTGGCCAAAGTTGAAGGCAATTATCATGTCTCCTTAGCCCACCTCAAGGCCATAATTCCTGGACATAGTGTCTCCCTGCATTCCTGTCTCTACTTACAGGCTTCCTTAGACTTGAGAAGCCCACTGCCCACCTTCACAAGATGGAGGCCAGTGAGGGATGAGAATTAGTAGGTCAGCATTCCAACGCTTGCCCATGGGGGGCAACCCTGCTGTGTGCTTAGCACAGTCTCTCTGGAGGCTTCCTGTTGGTGTGGAACCCCAATTTTCCTCCAATGGCGACCTGCTCACTGACGCCTCTCCTTAGTACCCCTCCCTTCCATGTATTGTATCTCCACAAATTGCTGTGTCCAAGGTCCTGTCTCTGGGAATGCTTTAGGGAAGTCTAAAGTGAGGCAAGTGGTTGAGGAAGTTCTGGAACTTAGAAAGTTGTTTATCCCTTACTCTAATGCAAACAGTATGTGAGGAAAGTGTTTGGCTGGGAGTGTGGAGAGATTCTAACCTGCCAGTCAACTCATATCCCTGGTGGTCACAGTGACATCCTTTTTGTGTGTCAAAGCTGGCAGACTGTTATGAGCAGGTTTTTCCATGCCGGTCTTGTCCCACCGCCACACCAGCCCCCAATAACACACAGAGATTCTGTATTTGATATAATGCTGTTGGCCAGTTACTAATTTCTTATTGGCTAGCTCTGTCTCGATGATTAACCCATTTCTATTAATCTAAGTATTTCCACGTGCTCTCATCTTACTGGAGAGAGGGCTGGCATGTTGAACCCTCCCAGCTTTCTCCAGGCTCTACATGTTGAACCCTCCCAGCTACTTCCTCTTCCCTCCTAGTCTCCTAGTTCCACCTATCTTGCTTTCCTATTGGCCAACAGTGTTTTATTCATTAACCAATACGAGAAACATATTTACAGAATGACATCTACCATCATCTCCTCTTTTTTGTCTAAAATAAAAAGAAGGGTTTTAACCTTACCATAGCAAAGTATATCACACAACAGTTATAAGAATCACAGTTAACAATATTTAGTCCATTAACATTTAGTAAGACTTAAAGAAAATATTCTATCATCTATCCTATTTTTGTGAGTCTAAAATCTTATATGTAATTTATCTTTAATCCTAACTAAGGAAAACTATAATCATAACTATCTGTCTTCAACTCCTTCAAAGACCACAGAAGGATAATATATAAACTCTAGAAATTACAAAGACAACTCACTGCCTGGTCAGTTACCCAAAGTTCTTCTGTAATGTTCCATCTTAGCCCATAGGCCATAGTGTGTCTGGCAGACTCCTCAGGAAGGTAGGAAACTTTAAACTGTCCACCTGTATGGGCAGTTTGTCAGTCACTTTTCTCCACATCCTGCAGACTGTCTGACAGACTCTTCCATGAAGCAGGATCCCTATAGCAATGTCCATCGTGTATCAGCAGTCATTTTCCTGTGGGTTCTGCATTTCCAGTTTATACAGCATAAAGTCTAACAGTCTAGACAAGAGCAGTATCTTGCACAAATGGCTAGTCTTGACATATTGGAGGCAAACTCCATAACAAGGTTCTTTGATGTTCATCTTCCTTTCTGACGAAGGTGGTGTTGCCAGGAGCAGTTATGTCTCAATGTTAAGAAAAACCCTAAACCATTTTAAATGCTATATTCTGTAGGTCTTTGAAAGGTTTGAAGAATGCCTATTCCTCTCAAATACATCTCTGTATATTTAGAAAATCTTACTTACGTAACTAAAGTTTTGACTATCATAGGTAACTATCTATAATCTGTACTAAATTATACATTACAATTTTAAATGAGCTATATAAACACAATGCCTAAACAAGAGGAGAACTATACATATCACAAAACTGACCTTAAATTTATATCAGTAAATGAAAATCCATTCCAAAACAAAGTATTCATATCTATACCATAATCCCCTTTTTATCTTTAAAAAGATTGGTTGTGGTCATTAACCATTTATAAGCAACCCCATATAAATGAAAACAAATATTTATAGACAATATTTGGGAATTTGGGTGTTATTCTTTCCAAACTGCTTCCTGTTGGTAGGGGGCACTGTCATGGGGATCCTAAGAAGAAGAAGAAGAAATCTTGGCTGTAGTTTGTAAGGCTGCTTTGTCCCAACTGTTTTTAATGTTGGACCACCCAGGATGCTGTTTCAGGGGGTCTGGCTTGATCAAACCATGTTAGTCTGGAAGGAATTCACAGCTATTCATTTTCTGTGGAAACAAAAATAGAAATCCTTTTCCCCAGTATCCTGTTCTTAGACTTAAATTTTGGAGTCAAAGCATTTTTAAAATATATAAATTGAATTAATTTAGCAACATTTCCTTTAACAGTTATTGTTTCCTCAGCAGTCAAACGATAGAAAGACAATATAATACCATACAGTATCCAGATTCTCTCCATCTTTATGTGGCTTTTTTATTACTCTATTTCTTCTACTTCTAGTTTTTTCATTTTTTGAGACAGGGTTTCTCTGTGTAACTTTCATTTGTCCTGGAATTCACTCTGCATACCAGATTTACTTTGAAATCACAGAGCTCTGCTTGCCACTGTCTCCTGAGTGCTAGAATTAAAGGCGTGTGCCACCACACCCAGCTCCTCTCTGTCTTTTTAAAACCATTTTATTCTTTTTCTCTCCCAAGCCTACGTATATTTAAAAATTCAGTGTAAACCTTTAGCAGTTTTTCTTTATGTGAATCTGTCTTTATTGTAAATCTTTACCTTTTTCTGGCCACGAGTCTTTTATCTGGTAAACAACAACATCGCTAAACTGAAAGTCACAGTTGTTTCAACCGTGGTCTATCCAAGATAGTGGTGGGTACTTTTACCACCAGCACTGAGAGCTGAGCTCACTGCCTTAGTCTACGCTGCATCCAGCAGCATGCTGCCAGCTTGGAGATGTGGTCGCTGCCATTGCCAGCTCTCGTAAACACCAGTAAATTATTAGCAGAGCTCTTTAAAAGCCTTGTGGTTTTTTGCTGCTTGTGCTGAGTCAGGAAACCTCCCTTAAAGGAGCCGTGAAAATCTCTGTCTCTAGCAAAACAGAGTCCAACTGAGAAAAATGCTGCTACCAAGAAGTCTTACTTGTCTCTTTTCCTTTGTTTCTAAAATCCCTTTTTAAGATTTTATCAAGTTTTAAGTGAAAGTTCTCAGTTCCACTTCTGACACCATTATGTTACGAGCAGGTTTTTCCCTGCTGGTCTGGTCCAACCGCCATGCCAGCCCCCAATAAATAAAGCCTGAGACTCTGTATTTGATATAATTCTGTTGACCAGTTACTAATTTCTTATTGGCTAGCTCTGTCTTAATGATTAACCCATTTCTATTATTCTAAGTATTTCCACGTGCTCTCATCTTACCGGCTGGCATTCTGCTCTCTCCAGTCTCTCCATGTTGACCCCTCCCAACTTCTTCCTCTTTCCTCTTAGTCTCCTTGTGCTGCCTACCTTGCTTTCTATTGGCCAACAGTGTTTTATTCATTAACCAATACGAGAAACATATTTACAGAATGACATCTTCCATCAGCAGACCTCCAGCCCGGAAAAGGCCTAGCTGTCTATTGATCCTGAGCTAGAGTTGATGGTATATAGGAATGATGAGCCTGGTGACTGCAGTGAAGAGAGAAATGGCTGGCCTGAGACCTGCCACTGGGCTGCACAATCCATTTTCTGTTTGGAATATGGGTTCTTAAGGTAGACTGTGACCCTTTGTGTGTGGATCTTTAATTTAGGTTCAGTGTCTTATTTTCTTGCTCTACTGTGTAGATTAATTTTTTGAATGGGTAATAGACAGTACTCCTCCATGTCTGTTGGATATGTTTCAAGGATTTCAGTAGATGAGCAAATAACAAAAAAGTATCAAATTACACTTAATCCTGTTTTCTCTTTTAAATGCACACCCCTGTCAAAATTCAACCAGTGATCAGAGATCAACAACACAAATGAAATGGAACAATTTTGACAACACGCTGCAATAAAATTATCAGAATCATTACTCTTTGGGTCACTATTAACTAAGGGTGCTGTGAACACAAGCATTGTGTTACTTTGACTCTTGATTTGTTAAATGAAAGCTCCTGTGTGACTGGCGTATGGGTAGTATATCACAGAGTGAACACACTAGACAAAGGCATAGCTCACATCCTCTATGGGATGGAATGAAGTGGCATGAAATTTTATAGCAGTACTTAGGATTTTCTACTTCATGCTTTCGGATCTTGTCTGACTATGGATAGCTGAAACATTAGGAAGGGAAATTACTGGTAAAGGGGACCTGCTGTACTCAAATGTTTCAAGATATTTACATTATCCTGCCTGCATCTACCCAACGGCAGTTCCAACCCCAGGCACCTCTGTCATTTGTTTCTCAGATAAGCTTCCTAACGTGTTTGCTTGCAAAAAGATATGAATAAAGATTGGTTTGTTCTGATGTTCTATTTTGCTTTATAATTGAAGTAATCACACTGCACCTAGTTTTCTGCTACTTTTATAATTTATCTTAGTGACATTTCCATGTTTGTTGATAGACAGCATCTTCATTCTTTAATAGCTTCACAGAATTGTGTTGTGTGTACTGTTCAATAGTTTATCTAACCAACCCTTATCTCTGGTGAGTTGGGTTGTTTCCAATATTTTTTCAGTCTAGCGCCAAACTATTGCTTCAATTAATAACCTTGTACATATGTTTGCAAACAGATGAGTGTATTTTTAGGATGAACTCCCCGAAATAGAACTACAAAATCATAGAACTTATTCATTTATGATTTTGATAGATTTTGCTATCAAATTGTTCCCTGCCAGGGTTACATGGGTTTCTATTGTCACCAGGAATGGATGAGAGCAACTGTTTTCTCACAGCTTCATCCACAAAATACAGAATCAAATGGTTGGCATTGTGCCAATCTGATGAGTGAAAAATAGTATCGGGTCTATTTTAATTTGCATTTCTGTCATTACAGTGGGAATGGAGCATCTTTTCATAGGCTTAGGAACCATTGCATTTCCATTTCAGCAAACTCTAACCAAACTCTAACATCCTTTTTACATTTTTAAATGGACATTATTCTTATCCATTCTGTTATTATTTTTTCAGATTCTGATAGTTCCTTATATATTAGGAATATCACCTCTTTATGATAAGAGTACAAGGGTTGCTCCCTGATTATCTGTCTCCTGACAATGCCATGACTTCTTTGTGCATGCAGAAATTATTTTTTATTTAAGAATTTAATGTTTCATTTTTTTTCAGCTTTTTAAGATATCTTCTAGATTTTTGTAAAAAAATGTATTATTATTATTATATTATTATTATTATTATTATTTTACATGTTGATCCCAGTTCTCTCTCCTTCCCCTCTCCCTCCCTTTTACCCCTTTTCCCCCCCATATGCACCCTGACCACCCTCCCCTCCCATCCCCCCACCCCCATTCCACATGTAGGGCTATGCTATCCAGGTGGGGTCATGTAAATCTGTGAAGTCATTTGAAGTAGGGACTAGGACTTCTCTTCTGTCTCTAGGTTAAGGGAGTATCCCTCCATGGGGGATGTGTCCACAAGATCCTTTTGTGCACCAGGAATACATCCTGTTCCACTGTCTGAGGTCCCTTAGACTGCTCAGTCCTTCTAGCTGAGACCCATATTCAGGGGGTCTGAGTCAATCCCATGCTGGATTCCCAGCTATCAGTCTGGGGGACCCATTCTTCTAGATTTTTATAAACTAGTTTAGAGCAGACATCTTTTACTCTAACTTGGTAGGCTTAATATAGCATCAGAATCAGTTTGGCTGTCTAAAGGTTGCTGTAATTATATAGGTCACCAAGGTGCTCTTCCAAGTCCTTTGTTCTAAAATCCCTGTATCCTCCTCCCCTCCAACTTCCAATTATGCAGTGGGGTCAGGTGAGAAACAGTAATTCATACTCAGGTGTGACTAACTGGTAGAATTAAGTTTCCTAAGACATTGCTATTTTAAACAAGGAGCTGAGTCAGTGGAAGTGACTTTCAAATTGCTAGAAAGTTGTAAGACATGGGAAAATCTTCAAGGGTATTGTAGTGAGTGGCTGATCTGCCACGGTGGCTGATCTGCACTCCAGCACTGGCTTCCTCGAGCTCATCGTTGTATCTCCATGTCAGACATTAATTTTCAAAGGGAGATAACTTTCATGTTGGGCTCCATCTCTGATGATGCTTATAAGGGCTGACATTGGGATAGAAAGTATGGAGCCTGTGGCAGCAGTAGAAAAAGGGTTAATAAAATAATGTCTTTTTTCTCCTAACCTGCCCTTCTTTTCCCTTTCTTCATCTCAATCCTATCCCCTTGACCAGAGGACCCAGGAAAGTGGGGCTGGACAGGGAGACAGTTTGTATATTTGTGCCAGAAAAGGGAATTTTGTCTTCATAGGAAGAATCTGTCATTAATGGCTGTGTGATTATCACACATCTCTCTTTGTCTTTCTGCCCTCAATATTCTCACTTCTAGTAAGAATGTTGAACAATTTCTCCTCCTCCTCCCCCTCCTCCTCCCCCTCCTCCTCCCACTCCTCCTCCCCCTCCTCCTCCCCCCTTCTCCTCCTGTTCCTCCTCCTTCTTCCTTGAGCTGAGGACCAAACCCAGGGCCTTAAGCTTGCCAGGCAAGCATCCTACCACTAAGTTAATTCCCCAGCTTCAAGAATGTTGAACTTCTTAAAGAACAGAATATGTTCAGGCTTCTTAATAATCTGGTTTGACTTGGGCATCTTGGTTGAAGTTAAGAAGCAAGAACGTTGAAAGTCCTTGGAGGTACTTTATGCCCTTCTTCCTCAAACCTTCCCTTCATGGCCCCGGAAAGTGTCATCAGCCTCCATTTTGTTTTACAGAACAAAGGATTTCCTTAACTTCTCTGGGCCCACCAGGAGTCCTGGTTTTGTTGCTAAATTCACAGTCTGTTAAGGAGCTGTTCCTTGACCACAGCATGTTTCTGTGGTGTCAGCATTCTGGCACTGGAAGTATCCCTCTTGAGGACACTTTTCTAGTAATTTTTCAGTACCACCTTGATGCAGGGTCAACCTCCAGAGCTTGAATTTAAGGATCCAAGGATTACCTGGCAACTGCTTTCTTGCCTTCCTGGAAAAAGGGAGGAGGAGAAGAAGGCATATTTGAAAGGGTAGACTCATGCATAAGTGATAGTAGGTTCCTTCCTGAATAGAAATAGTTATTACAACAAGGATGGCATGTGGTTGGTACTTTAGTATCTGAAAATTTGCAAACCATTTCAGCAACAGGAAATATCTTCCAATAGGTCTGATATGTGGCATCTGTACAGACAGACATGCAGAGGTGCTAGGTCTTATTGTTGGTGTTGGGTCTTGTTGGTGCTAGGTCTTGTCTGCTCTCTGGGTCTTCTTCATATGTTTGCTGAAAGCAAGTGTTGGTGGGATGCTGGCCTGTGAATCACTAGGGTGACCTTTGTGCAGAGGAGCAAAGGTTATGGGAAAGCTGGGTCTTTCTTTTCTCCTGGAAGTCAAATGGCTAAACTATCCTCAGTACTAAATGTTCATAACTCAGAGCTTGGAAATTGATGAATTCATTGCCTCTTTTTTTGTAGATAATCTCAAGAACCCCAGAGTCAAGCCTTAAGAGGTTCTGTGCTTTGGAATGGCCATGTAGGCTATTTCCAGGTTAACTGGCCCCTGAGTCTGAGAGAGCATCCTATTGTGGCAAAATGGGACACAATAATTGAATAGGACTTCAGCGAGTCTTTGCTTGCAAGAGTGGTGTACACATACAGCATGCTATATTTTCCAAGTCCACCCATCCTTGACCATAGCACATTCTGTTTTCTAGGAGCATCATGAGAGTTTTAAATTCTTCAAACCATGTCCTGGAAATATTGACCTTTTCCACTTGGAGAGGGTTAATGGAGTCAAGGCTATGTAACCCATGGGTCCTTTCCAATCATGCCACTAAAAATGATGTCTATGAACTACCAGCAGGGAAAACACCTGGGGGTTCCTAAAAGGAAAAAGTCTTAGATTTATTCTTGGCCTCCTGTGATGGTTTGAATGGGAATGCCCCCATAGGCTCATATATTTGAATGCTTAGTCACCAGTTGATGGAACTGTTTTGGGAAGGATTAGGAGGTGTGGCCTTGTAGAGGATGTGTGCCACTGGGGATAGGTGTTAAAAAAGCTCACACCAGTCACAGTCTCTTGTTCTCTGCATCCAACTTGTGCATACGATGCAAACTATGACCTACTGTTCCAGTGCCATGTGCACCTCTCTGCTGCCATGATCCCTGCCATGATGGTTATGAACTCACCACCTGAAGCCATAAGCAAGCCCCACATTAAATGCTCTTTTTTAATGAGTTGTCTTGGTCATGGTGTCTCTTCATAACAACAGGAAATTAACTAAGAAACCTGCCAAGTCAGATTTGGTACGTGAATATAATCTCTGGTGAAACCATACTCACTAAAAACTGACTGCTCTGCTCCACATGGTTGCTTCTACCTCAGAGTCTCTCACTTCCTGGATTCAGAGCTGAAAGACTCAGGGCAATAGCAGCACTAGGTTTGAAACACAATGGGACAAGTTTCTGGTCCTCTGGCTCTCTGGGAGACATGGTCTTCTTGGCTTCCAGGTAGCAGTATTAATCTGTATTATGGAGAGAGGCCAGCTCCATGAAAAGACTCAGATCTCAGAAAGAACTAGAGACTGTAGGGAATGTGGCAACTGGTTTAATAAGCCTGGAAGAAAGAGCTTCCTTGGTGTGTGTGCACAGACAACATCAGAAGGCATCTCAACAGATTGATGCTAAGGGCTAGGATGTACTGGGGGTAGTGGTAGCGGCAAAGTGACGTGCCAAGCCCTCCAGTCCCTTCTACAGTGGGAGGCTCATGGAGGGAGCACAAAGGCATTAAAATAAAAAAAAAAAAACACCTGAATGTAAGAAGTCTCTGCCAGATCAGATGTTCAACTTTCAAACAAATGGAGGAAAGATCATAAAATGCAGTCAACTAGAAAACTCCACTCTCCCTATTTCATAAAAAGCAGGAGCCCATGTGATAATCCCTCCCATGGCACATGCTAGAGCTTCCTTTATGATCTCTTTGCTGGTGGCCTATGCTGCCTCACTCAGCTGAGGGCCTTGGTTGCACTGACTTCTTTTGCACTAGGTCAGTACATGGGTTGCAGTTCAGTAGGTCTGGAGCTGACCTCGAATGGGAGAAGGACAGGCTGGCCAGTGTGGGAGAACCAAGGAGAAGGGAGACCCTGAGAAATCAAAACCTATGTTCCCATTCCTTCCCAGGGCACAGAGGCTCTATTGTGCCATTGAGACAATGTTGTGGCTGCACCTGCCCTGCCTATACTGTGACCGAGACACCTATCAGGATTGTGACTGTGATGCTGTGTCCCAGAGACAAACACAGGTCTGGCTTTTACCCTACAGACAGTTCACTAATACTTTGTTGGAATGAATTTCCATAAAGCCAAAACTGTCAAGGCAGAAACTTCACTGGAGAGAGCTAGGCTTGGGACTCAGTGGTGCTCTGCTCCAGCCCTGTAGTCTTGGACAAGCTTGCTTTCTCTTGAAACTTTTGTTTCTGCAGATGACTGTTGTATCTGCTTCCTGGGCCTGGGGCGGGGAGGAGGGTTAAATGTGGTCCCATGTGAATGGGGCACAGCCACTTTGGGGGAATTGATTGCAATTAATTTAAATGTGAAGAGGGATTCTTTTTCTTGTATATAGTCACCCCATAGCATCCCAACCCACGCCCAATAAAGCAAAGAAACAAGAATAAAAAGTCAAATGCCACTCAGATCCATGGGCTTGGACTTGATGGCTTCCTGGGAGTTGAACCCTTTTCATTCATATAATCCTCCGCTGCCAATACCCTGGTGCCCCCCATCCCCAGTGTATTTACCTGGGTCCCTATGATGACCTTTTGATCACATGTCCATTTTGTACCATTTAACTTTATTTTCAACTGAACAGCCAGAATAATGCTGACCAAATTTAACTATCTATGTTGTCAGCCCTCTGTTTAGAAGTCTTCAGTGGTGAGCCATCTCACTTAGAATAAAGCAGGCCTCCTCATCCCTCCATGCCTCTGGCCTTATATCTCCTTGCTCATCCTGTCCCAGCTCCACCAGTCCTGGCAGTCCTTGCACCATATGTGTTTATGCCACAGGGCCTTTGCATTTGCTTTAACCCTCTACTTGAAAGATTTTCTTTCCATTGCTCCCTAAAAATTTTCACATCTTGCTCTTTGTCACTCATGAGGCTGTTTGTGACTTTCCTGTTAGAGTCATGCACCATTCTCACCTTCCCTGGATTCCCTAATCCCTTCTTCCTTTAGCTCTTCCCTTGGTATGTATGACCATATGTTTTACATTTGGCTGTTTTGTCACCTACCATCACCATTTGTTCAATGTCACTTGGCCAGCCCCTAGACTACCACTTAACATGATAGCTGAAATATTTGTTGAATAAATGAATTATCCTTGTTTTTCTTGTGTAGATTCTCATTTTCACACTTGGGTCAGAGGTTTGGAATGCACAGGTCCCAGACTTGTTTGGGGGTCCTTATCCCAAGTAAGCCATTTCCTGTAGGATGTGATAAAGGGGGGGGGGACTTGGTTTCCTCATGGACTTCTGGATGGGGAATATGCTGTTGTGTGTAATATGCAGATTTGGCCATTGCTAGTCAACTTCCTACTTTCTGAAATCTTGTGGACTGCTCCCTCATGGCTTTGGGCTTGAGGCTTGACATTGCTTACTACTTCTGCATCTTGAACAATTCAGTCCTCTGAGCTTCCTTCTGGAACCTGATCAAAAATGAGAGTAAGGTGACCCACTGAGCATAACCATGCCCATCAGTACTTGGTGTAGAGTCTGATACACTGGCCACACTATTGTTATTGCCATAATTATGTTGTCACCAACATGATCAACTTCCTGGTTCACAGTCCTGTTAAGACTATGTATTTGTGTGCATGTGTGTGTAGATAGGTATATGTGTATGTGTGTGTAGGTAGGTGTGTGTACATAAGTGAGTGTATGTAGCTAGACATTTATGTAAGAAAGTATGTGGGTACATAAGGAGGTGTGTGTGTGTGTGTGTGTGTGTGTGTGTGTGTGTGTGTGTGTCTGTGTGTGTGTTGGTAGGGGCTGAGTCTATTACACTTCGTCATTGTAAATTCATCAAGAAATAAATAGGTGACTTATCGCTTTGGGCGATTAATTCAGCTTTCTCCAGCATTATCTTAGTTGCAGAACAAAAACACTTTTTTGATGGATTATCATCTTTAAGTATTTGGATTATAAAAGTGCTCCTTATGTTCTCCATTTTGTTATGAAAAAAAAAACAATAATGGTTTAGGATGTAATTCACAGGCAGCCTATAGCTGGGGTCAACACTCCGACTGTTGGTTTATGATGTCCTTCAGTGAATCATTATCAGAACAGATATTTTTAGCTTCCCACGGTGCCACAGGAAGAAGACAAACTCTAAATGTTGGGATTAAATTTGATGATGGTGGCAGTAAAAGGCTTTTGAGTTAGGGTGATTAGTACCTTCTGTTCCTCATGTGGCAGATTCTTATTTAGCCTGAAAGGTTCATAACCCTCCCAGGTTCAGAAACCATGTTGTCCCCTGTCTTCTGCAGCCTACGTGGATCTAGCCATAGGTTACAACTCTCTTTCCATAAGACATTCAGCTGCTAGTCAGGAATTTCCTGGAAAGCACAAATGAGATTCTGGACAACTTTGCTTACCTAGGTTGTGGTGCTGGAGAGGAGATGGCACTGACTAATTTCACTGCTTTCTTGGACACTTGGCATATATTCTGGTACCCAGTTCTCAACAGCATCCTGCTAGAGAACTTATCCTGTTCCATATAAGAGCAAACAAGGATTCAGAAATTAGAAGTAACATGTTTCTTATTACTAGTAAGGTCACAGCTAGGATTTGGGTTCCCATCTCATTCTAAAGCTTTTGCCTGTTTCCTGTATTCTTTCTTCGTTTCCTTCTGGTTGAGTAAATAAGTAAGAGCATGGGATCAACCTTGATAATTAGGGTTTGTCTGCATGGCTTCTAATTTCAGCATCATCACATATATGGATGTGGCTCTGGGCATGCGCCTTAGTTTCTAGCTTAGTCTCTTCAGTCATAAAATTCAATAACAATAGTGCTTTGCTTTGGGAGGTAGTGTGGATTAAATGAGATGATAGGACAAAAATATCTCAGAGCAGTGTCTGTTAGTAGATAAATATGTATTATTGATGTTAAAAGTTTCTCCGTTAGGCACATCATATGGTTTACCTAGCTACTCATCTTTTTTCTGGACTAAAATGCCTCTGGTATTGAATATGAATGGATCAGAATAATAGCTGAGTGTGTGGTAGGCAGCTATTCTCTTTTCATGTGGGTTTCCAGATAACCTTGACACACATAAATGGCGCATGAACCAGTATCTTAAGAGGGTAATGAAAGTTCATGACCTGAGTCTGTAGCATTTCATGTTCATGACTGAGTAGAACATGGTTTAACATATAACCCCAGCATGGATCCCTGAAACATTCTCCCTGTTTGATGTTATCCCTGGAATATTTATCTCCTACTTGAAAAATCCCATGAGATAGTATAGCGAGGTAGTTCCAAGCAAGCCCATCGGAACAAGACCTCCAGGGCCTGAATCTTAACTGTGGCACTTGCTACCTTGGACAAGTTATTTATTTCTCTGAATTATTGTTTCATTGCCTGTAAAACAGATATTAATAATTATATATTTGACAATGTGGTGTGTTATTGTATTAAATGTGAGTATTGTGTGTATTAAATGACTTTAACATGAACTAAATGGATTTGATAAGTCAATGTCTGCCATTTTACAAGAAGTCTGTAAATTCTGATTGCTGTTATAATTGTTGGTATAACTGGGAGAGAGCTCAGAAAGTTTGCTGTGTGAGTAAGCAGGGAGGAGCTGGTCTGATGGCCATGGAGGGTGGAGTGGGGTAAAGCCAATTCCATTCCTTCCCCCACATTCATCCCACAGATAAATAATTATACTATAAAGAAGCAAAGACTCAGGTAGGGACAAATGCAGGAGTAACTTTGACCCATGAAAATTTGATGCCTTGGGACATCTGTCACTCACCTGGTGTTGTCACCATGAGAACATGCTAGAGAAGCTCCTGCTCTCTGTGCTGAGAATGCATGGCATGCAAAGTTACTCTTGCTTCAAGGTATTCTTTTTTTTTTTTACTTATTTTTGATAACTTTTAATTTAAATTTGCAACAAGCTTGTTTAAAATGTCAATCCCAGTTCCCTCTCTCTCACCTCCTTCCCTGTGTCTCTCCCAACCCCCATACTATTCCCTATCTGCACCTCAGAGAGGGAGTGGCCTTCCATGATAGATTTTCAAAGTCTGTCATATCATCTGGAGCAGGGCCTAGGACCTTCCCCATGTGTCTAGGCTGAGGGAGTATACCTCCATGGGGAATGGGTTCCCAAAGTTCATTCATATATTAGGGATAAATACTGATCCACTACCAGAGGCCCCAGAGACTGCCAAGTCCTAACTAACACTCACCTTCAGGGGGTCTGGGTCAGTTCTATTCTGGTTTCTCAGCTATTAGACTAGAGTCCATGAGCTCCCCCTTGTTCAGATCACTTGTTTCTGTGGGTTTCTCCTGTCTGGTCTTGACCCCTTTGCTCATCATTCCTCCCTTTTGCAACTGGATTCCAGGAGTTTTGCTTAGTGTTTAGCTGTGGGTGTCTGCTTCTGCTTTCATCAGCTACTGGATGAAGGCTCTGGGATGGCATATAAGGTAGCAAAAATAGACAGGAAGAAAGTGGGAAGTACCCTTGAACAAATTGGTATAAGAGACTGCTTCCTGAACATAACACCAGTAGCACAGACACTGGGATCAACAATTAATAAACAAGACCTCCTGAAACTGAAAAGCTTCTGTAAGGCAAAGGACACAGTCAACAAGACAAAATAGCAGCCCGCATAATGGGAAAAGATATTCACCAACCCCACATCTGACAGAGGGCTGATTTCCAAAATATACAAAGAACTCAAGAAGCTAGTTACCAAAACACCAAGTAATCCAATTAAAAAGTGGGGTATAGAACCAATTAGAGAATTCTCAATAGAGGAATCCAAAATGGCTGAAAGACACTTATGAAAGTGTTCATCATCCTTAGCCACCAGGGAAATGCAAATACAAACAACTCTGAGATACCATCTTACACCAGTCAGAATGGCTATAATCAAAAACATCAAAGACAGTTTATGCTGGAGAGGATGTGGAGAAAGGGTGCACTCCTCCACTGCTGGTGGGAGTGCAAATCAGTATGGCGGTTCCTCAGGAAAATGGGAATCAGTCTACCACAAGATCAGGCAATTCCACTCTTAGGCATATACCCAAAAGATGCACATTCATGCAACAAGGACATCTGTTCAACTATGTTCATAGCAACATTATTTGTAATAGCCAGAACCTGGAAGCAACCTAAATGCCCCTCAACTGAAAAATGGATGGAAAAAATGAGGTACATTTACACAATGGAGTACTATTCTCTGAAAAAAAAAAAAAAAACAATGGAATCTTGAAATTCGCAGGCAAATGGATGGAACTAGAAGAAACCATCTTGAGTGAGGTAACCCAGTCACAAAAAGATGAACACAATATGTACTCACTCATATATGGATTTTATACATGGAGCAAAAAATTACCAGTCTACAAGCCACACTGCCAGAAAAGCTAGGAAACAAGGAGGACCCTACCAGAGACATGCATGGTTCCCTGGAGAAGGGGAAAGGGACAAGATCTCCTGAGCAAATTGGGAGCAGGGGGGAGGGGAGAGGGAGTTAGGAGAAAGAGAAGGGGAGAAGAGGAGGGTAGAGGAAACATGAGGGAGCAGAAAGATTGAGTCAGGGAAAGAATAGAGGAGAACAAGGAAAGAGATTCCATAATAGAGGGAGCCATTATAGGTATAAAGAGAAATCTGGCACTAGGGAAATGTCAAGAGATCTACAAGGATGACCCCAACTAACAATATAAGCAATAGTGGAGAGGCTACCTTAAATGGCCTTCCCTGATAATAAGATTGATGACTACCTTTTATGCTTCAAGGTATTCTTACACCAAGTACAAAATTATTCTGACTTTTGAACAGCTTTAGACTAACGAGTATCATGGGCTGGTTGACTGCTGTCTTCTGGGTGTGGCTGTCTTAAGGGTATCTTTATTATTCACTCTACAGACAGATCTCTGGGGATGAGAAGGCTCAGTGATGTCAGAAGACCCTGTGGCATATTTGGGCCAATCCTGGGAGACACGATCCTGAAATTCCATAATCACATATGTTGAAATCCCAAGAGATCAAGTCTCTTATAGTCTGAAAAATCTCAAAAGATCAAACGCCCCAGAACATTAATAAATAAATAAGAAAACAAACAAACAAACAAACAAATAAATAAATAAGTAAGAGGTACTTTAACATGCAAGCCTGTTGACCTGAATTCAGTCCCTAGGATCCACAATGTAGGGGCATAACTGACTCCTGAAAGTTGTCTCCTGGCCTCTAAATGCGTGCTGTGCACACTCACGCACACACACGCACACACACACACACACACACACACACACACACACACACACACACACATGTTCACACACACTAAACCTGGAAAAGCAGATTCTTATAGGTTACTCTAACTTTAAAAAAGGGTTTGAGAAGCAAAAATGTAATTTACTATTTCAGAGATTACATCACAATAAAATGTGCAACAATAACAGATACTCTTTCGAGCATAAAATGCAGGTATATAATTGACAGCTGAACAAAGATATAAGATAGAAATGCAAGATATTAATAGGATAAATTTTAAAAAATAAACAAATGGTCAAAAGTAAAATCCATAAACATGTATTACGGTGGATGCTAACTATGTGCACCTAGCTTTAAAATCATGGTCAGCTGAAATCCCATGACTGATGATATTTTAGGTGGGTCAAAATACATTTAGATCACCACCCCTTAGGTAGTTGTTCAAAGAACTAAGATTTTCAGAATTATTTTTATCTTTCTTGAGTGTATAAAAATGACATTTCTTCATTTATTGAGGAAATTTCAACGTGTTTATGAATATACACAATGCTTCCAGAATTAACCTTGGGAGAATGTACTTTTGCAGAGTCAATTTTTCAAAAAGGCGAAAAGAGATAATTAGAAACCACCACAACTCCTTACACAATCTATACATCCAGTACTGGGAAATATGTGAAGATGAAATTCATGGCAAAAGGAGTTGTGAAGAAAATAATGCTGACAATTTAAACTACTGAGAAGAAAACTCGCTCATTATGGTGATAAAAATATCTAACAGAAACAATGTAATGGAGAAAAGATGTATTTTACCCACTTCTTCATCAGGTTTACTCCACCATGCCTGGGCAGGCATGGCGGGGTGTGTGGGGGGGCAGCTCAGTTTACATCACAGTGAACCAAGAAGCAAAGGGGGATGGTGGCACTCTGGGGCTTCTCTTACTTTTCCCCGTTTATTCTACCCAGGGCCCCAGCCCAGGGGATGGTGTCACTTATATTCCTTCCTCAGTTAATGCTCTCTGGAAACAGACCTATCCAGAGGTGTGCATCATCTGTCTGCCAGCTGATTCTAGGACCAGTTGATGATGAAACTTGCTATCACCTGATGTAAAAGGATAGTCTCTTGATTGATTATAGGCACTTAAGTGGAGGTTCATCAGAGTTGGATGATGTCTGTGCCCCTTAACTGTGTTTTGAAGCTTGCCCTTTAACAACTAACCGCTGTTTGTCTTTCAGAGCAAGGCTTTTCTTGGAGAGTGGTCACAGTCTCTTCATCCTTGCATGGTGAGGCTGCCTTGGAAATTCTTCTACAACTTGGTATACTGTGAGCATTTCCTATCAAACATGTCCATAGTCTCTACTATGCTGTGGTGTTATTTTAGCTACATGGGAACTCATTCCACATGCACTCATATACAGGCAGCAGATTTTACCGAAACAATGCTGGTGATTGGATGACAACACCCTTGTGTAAGCATCTTCTCATCCTACTGTGCATGTAATTACTTTGCAACTAGTCAGTACTTTTGCTCTCTTCTTCAGACAAACACTGCTTTAATTCCACAGAAGCTTCTGGAACTTCATCAGCTGGAAGATACATTTTCAAACTAACATTTTTGTCTTCCCTATATTGTGCTGCAATCCATGTGCTTGTTTGACTCCTTTTACCCAATGCACTGGGCTGAATGCGGGAAAAATACTTCAGTGATAACACCTTGGAATTTCACTCTGGAGAACCTTGCTACCAAATCTGTCATTGTGATTTGGGAATTCAGTTGAAACTTCAAATAAGCATTTATCAAATGTTTTGCTTTCTCCAGTCATGAATACACTAAAAAGCAAATATCCTCTTGAGTTTTCTGATCCAACAGGAACATGGATTGTGTGTACTTAGTAAAACCAATAGAGAAAGTTTTGAAAAGCCATCTCTTAACCAAAGTGAAATGTGTGCTACTTGTTTTTCTGTGTGCTAGTTTAGTGATAAATGTATGTTTTTGATGGTGAAATCATTACGTAACCAAGAATAGGTCACCAGTGTCCTTGTTCCAAACATAGGGGGGGCGTTCCTTCCTTGTTTTTTTGTTAGGAAATAATCTTGTGTTTATGATTTCTTTTCTTTCTTTTTCTTGGCTTTTTTTTTCTTCAGATAGGATCTTCCTATGTAGTCTTGGCTGTCCTGAAATGGAACTCAATATGTTGACAAGGCTGGTCTCAAACTCACAGAGCTATACCTACCTCTGCTTTCCAAGTTCTGGGATTAAAGGTATATGCCACTACACTCAGCATAGGCTTCTTTTTAATTTTTCCATGAGTGTTATTTCTGGAGCAAACATGGATAGCTGTGAAGGTGCAGAGGCAATTGAGAAATCACACAATTGAATAACCTTGCTTCTATCTTGTGTTAAAAAAAACCCAAAATCAAAACAAACAAACAAATAAACAACACCAGTGTTTTTCAAATAACCCAACCTTTTTATTCCTTTTACATCTTAAAACACTTTTGTATTGGTTTTTGGAATTTTCAACATTCAGAATTTTAATTAAGGAGGGTGGGTTTTGACTGTTTGATTCTTAAGAGATGCTGGACTTTGGGTGGGGATTTTAATCTTTCCAATTTTGACATTTGAGGTATGGCATTTTGGATTACGACTGACACAGCAAACATGCATTTCATATTTTTCAAACAGCAGAGGCAGTGCTGCATCTGGGCACAAAGCCTGTTCCAGGTCTGTGTGATCACCAGGGAGGACAGTGGTTTGTTAGGCCAGTGTCCATTCCTGTTGAGGAAAGGGATGCCTGGCACTGAGATCTAGAGATCCATGTATGTGTGTGCATGTGTATGTCCCTGCATACAAGCTGTGTAAGTGTTTGTATGGGTATATGCCCATGTACATATGTATTTGGGGGCTAGAAGTCAGTATTGTCTGTCTGTTTCAATCATCCTCAAACTTGTTTATTGAGACAGATTTTGTCACTGACTTAAGGCTCATCATTTAGCTAGGCAGGCGGTCAATGAGCTCCAGGAATAATCATGTCTCTGCTCACACTACCCTGGATGCATTGTTATACTAGGCTTTTATGTGGGCACTATGAATCCAGACTCAAGTCCTTATGACAAAGGATTTACTAACAGATTCATCCCCCTAGGCCACTGGTTTTCAACCTTCTTAATGCTGTGACCCTTTAATACAGTTCTTAATGTTGTGGTATTCCCCAGTTATAAAATTATTTTCATTGCTATTTCATAACTGGAATTTTGCTACTGTTATGAATCATAATGTAAATATCAATGTTTAGTCTTAAGCAACCACTGTGAAAAGGTTTTTTTTTTTTTTTTTTTTTTTTAGTCCCAAAAGGTATTGAGACCCAGAGGTTGAGAACGACTGCCTAGCACCTCAGAAATCTTATTCAAACGTATTTAGTTGGCAAACTCAAGAATTGGAAATAAACTTGCTACTGATGTCCCCCTTCTCTTTAGTGACTTCCTGACTTTCATTAGAGCCCTACTGACTCTCTAAGGACAAATTCTTCACTCATTTGTTCCTCTCCTCATTCTGCAAGTTCATGAGAAGCAGGGGCCCTTTATAATGTCCTGGAGAAGTGGTGAGTGCAGAAGTAAATGTGATCAAAACCCTAAAAGAAGTGATTTCTGACATTTTTGGGGTCTGTTGGATAATTTGATGGTGAAGACACAGGGCTTGTGTATGGGCAGAGAGAGAATCCTTGGAAAGGCAGTAGGGAACATCATTTGTTGGGCAATATAGATAACCACTGGGATTTTCTGAGCAGAGGATGGGTGAAACCATGTCTGGCTTCATTTGTAAGGTGGATGAATGAGGGTTGTGAATTCGAGGTCAGCCTGAGCTACATAGTGAAATCCTGTGTATACATGTACACTTGCATGCACACATGTACACCCACATGCACACATGCACATACACATGTACACACGCATGCACACACGCAGGAAGGAGGAAACAAGCTGCTGCTTTCTGCAATGGCCAAGGCAGGAAGTGTCTGTGTCCTGAGCAAACATAGTAGCAGTAGGAGGGAAGAGGGAAAGACAGATACAAGACACATCAAAAAGGAAGAGGTGGCAGACTTGAGTTCGGTGGCTGATTGGGTGTGGGGGCGAGGGAGTTTCTCAGCAATTCAAGAGAAATGTTCACCACCTCCCATAGCTACCTTCGGGCTCAATGGCAGGAGTACATGAGTGACAAAGAGCTGGTGTGATCTGAGGCTGGAAGCATCTGTAGACAGTAATGAAGTACAGGCAGCTGAATATGAATGGGGAAAATTTTGTATCACTAAACATTTCTATTGCAAAACGCGGAAGGAAACAAGCATTTATTTTGTTTAAAAAAATCTGCTGGGAACATGGTGCCCCATCCCTTCCAGTGGTTGAATGATGCTGAAGGCATCTGCTCCCACCCACCCTCTTGTGGGCTACATTTTCATGAAAAGAGGATTAAAATAAAGGCCAGAAGCAGCTATGCATGGCTCTCTTTGAGTTCTTTTGGTCATTAGATCAACTTGAACTTTTGTTATGTCTAAGATAGGACATGCTGTTCTGATTATATATATATATATATATATATATATATATATATATATATATATACCTTCAGAGATGTTTTCTTAAAAAGAGAAAAATAAAACAGGAAGGGTTAAATTGAGGTGGACTGGGAAGGCAGATTGGAGGAGGGAATCTGGAGGTGGGTAAATAATATTAAACACATTTCAAAAAAGTAATATGGAAACCCACTATTATAGGAGTGTGTGTGTGTGTGTGTGTGTGTGTGTGTGTGTGTGTGTGTGTGTGTGCGTGTGTGTGTTTGTACATACATAGAGTTACCCTGTGACAGGGCAAGAATGAACTGCCGGATACCACAGGTTAATAAATAAAAAGCCCAGATCTAGGAGTGTGTTACCTCTTTTGGAGTTGTTGACCAGTAAGGACCTATAGACTCTCTAACATTACAGGCTATCGTCAATGTTATTTGTTACTCCCTAGAACTTGACAGGAAGACTTTATCACTGAAGGCATCAAATACTTTCATATAGAACATGGAGAAATCCAACTGGTACTGACCTGTAAGCTTCATCCCCATGGGCTAGCTTTTGCAGGGCTGGATATACTATGCACACTTTTTGAGGACAAAAGTAATTGTCAGTCCTACCCAGCTGAATCCTGTGAACTACAATAAACGTCTAACCTGACAAGATATGTCTGCTGGCACAATAGTGGCATTAATATCATAGGAGTAACCAGCCACTTTTTTGCTTGTATTTAAATATGACTCCACACGATGAAATTATATGTGGAACAATTACCACACTAAGAACCTGGGTGGTTAGATGGTCATAGGCCCTAGGGGAGAACCTATGACTGTTATTCTGCTAAATGGACATGCATTAAATAGACTATAAATGACTTGTTGCTACAGCCATATGTTAATGCATCTCCCAACCCTCATTAGAGAAGCTTTGCCACGTCTCTGATGTTTGCAGAGCTGTTGACTCTTCATCTTCTGTTTGAAGCAGATGTTGATTAACAGTGTAATTTGCAACAAGTCAAGGTGCAGGGAGTAAAGAACTTCAGAATGCTCAGCCCTAAATGCGACATCAAATAGAAACAAATACTCATTCTAAGGCTCAGGGTTCATTGTAGAAGAGGGAAACCATGTAAGATCTGGAGGTGGTGTATGCCTATAAGGAAACAGTATCTTCTGAACATGACAGGATGAAGTCAGCAGTTATGACGTATGTACAAGACCCATGAGAGCTTAAGCAAGACTAAAACCCTGTATGGAGAGGGCAAGTAGGCACTCCCACCAGAGGAGTAGTAAGCCAACCATACCCCAGCGGAAGGCCATGCACCCCAGACTACATAGGTAGCACAAATAGGACTTAATGGACTGAACAATGAAGATACAAAGTTGGACAGGGGGGTTAGATGTGGGAGGAGCTGGGGGTGCATGGGATCAAAACACATTGTGAAAAATTTGAAAAGAAATCTAATAAAAAATAAATTGGTGCTGGCTGTTGGTGCTGGCGTATGCCTTTAATCCCAGCATTCGGGAGACAGAAGAAGGCGGATCTCTGTGAGTTCGAGGCCAGCCTGGTCTACAGAGCTAGTTCCACAATAGGCTCCAAAGCAATACAGAGAAACTTTGCCTCAAAAAACCAATAAATAAATAAATAAATAAATAAACAAACAAAAAACAAATAAATAAATAAAGTGAAAGGTGTAGTTGGAAAATTATGTGTCATATCCCCAGGAACTGTAGGAACTTCTATGATTTGATTGTCCTCAGTCTCCATGGGAAAATATTAGGGTCTGCCTAAGATGGGAAAAACAGTGTTTATTCCTGTATTAATCTGTGACTTTGTATCCCAAACAGGACCTATTGATGGAGATTTTGATCACTGTGAGTGATGTGAGGGTGATTAATAGATTTTATGTAGCTCTGGAGGCAATGCTATCTCTTTGTTTTCCCTCCTGAGCTTCCATAAGAAACAATGTCCTATTTCTGTATTAACTGCTTTTCCTATTGCTATGACAAAGTACCTGACAAAGGCAGATTAAGAAAGGAAAAGTGTGTTTTGGTTGCCATTTTAGGAGAAGGTACCTTCCACCATGACTGAGTAAACATGACAGCAGGAGCATGAGGCCGATGGTCACATTACCTCTGTAATCAAGAAACACTGAGCATCAATGCTGCTAGCACTCATGGTTTTATCCGACTTAGAACTGCAGTCCATGGAACTATGCTGCTCACATTCAGGGAGAGTCTTCTTATACCATTTAAACCTCTCTGGAAGCATCCTCACAGGCACCCCTGCATCATCACAGGTACCCCCACATCCTCACAGTTACCCCAGCATCCTCACAGGCACCCTCATATTCTCACAGGCACCCCTGAATCCTCATAGGCATTCCTATATCCTCAAGGTACCCCACACCCTCACAGAAGCCCCCAGAACCTCACAGGGAACCCCCGCAGATTTGTTTCCTAGATGACTCTAAGTTCTACCAGATTGATGATCAAGATTGATCATTAACAGCCCCCCCATTACCTGTTTATTAAGCAGAACTACAGACTTTCTCTTTTTCAGACTGAGGGTATTTTGTCCTCATCTTCCACTAGAGGATATATGGGATTATTGTAATTTTGTTGTGAATTTGATATTGCTTCAGATAAGCAACAGAGCATCATGGTTTAGAAGTCCAAAAAGAGGAAGTGGAGAGGTGTTGTTTTGGCTGGCAGGGATGGGTAAGTTCAGGGCAGCTAATGTCCCACATGGTTAACAACTCCATTGAAATTCACTGCGGGGTAGATCTGGAGTAGAAGACGGTGGATATATTAACTTAATTGTGCCACCCACTGCACAATATGATCAGGTAGCAAACACTGTATCACACACCTTGAATACATTGTATGCCATTTGTAAATTATACCTCATAAAATCTTAAGACATCCCCAAAAGATAAACAGAGCTGAGGAAGGATTTGAACTCAGGAAGTCCATCTTTAAGACCCTGTACTGCATGCATCTTCATATGCAACTGCTAGGGCTTCCAACATAAAAGGCCACAGACTGGGAGGCTGAGCCAACACAGAATCATTTGCTTACAGCCTTCTTCTCCAAATCTAAGATCAAGGCTCCAATCTGGTACCTCTGTTTCTTTTGCAGACAGTGACTTTTTCTCTCTTCTTTTTCAATAGGTGGTGGTGTTGTCAACAGTCCCTCACATGGTCTCCCTCTATATAGATGGCTCCTTGGTCTCTACTCCTTTTAGAAGGGCACTAATCCTATGGGACAAATGCCACACATGCCCTTACCATTTGTTTAACCTTAATTATCTCCTTAAAGGCTGTATCAGATATTGTTACACTGGGGGTCAGGGTTTCAGCTGTGAATCTTGAAGGAATACTACTCAGCTTATGTATTTATGGAGAAGAACAAATGAGATTGTCTTAGGGGAAGAACACACCTACTACAGTGTGGCCCAAGGTTTCTGCAGTTACTATGAAATCCTTTGATGCACACATACTAAAACTGACTACCACTAGGTGCTATGAACTCTCAAGGACAACTTTAGAGTCTCTCCATGGTTACTCTCCTCACTGCCTAACTTAACATCTCATCCCTGGGGTCCTATAACAATGCCCACACTGTTCCCCAGGTCCTACACATGTCCCCTAAAGTTACTCCAGCTACACAGGGAACATCTTTTCTATCTAAAGTCAGATGGTATCACTGTGAGGCAGGCAAACAAGGGGGCAGCTTTGTACCTTGGAACGTCCATACTCTCATTGCATGTGACAACACAGTTCCTTCCCTGGCAAACAGTACACACACAAGTGCATGTACCTCTCCAAACAATGCACAGAGCAACCTTAAAATATCCTTAGCCATCTCACTTATCTGAACAATAGTATGCTCTGTGCTCCTGGATATAGTCAACTTTAGGTAATTTCTATTCAACTGTATTCCCGATTATTCATATCCCTGATATGAAGACTAGAAGGGAAAATGTCTGAATAAGCTGGACATGGAGATAAGATATATCCTGATACCTTTGCAAATCTGGGAGATTCAATGCCCCCATTTATTTCTCTCACACAAGATGTATTCAGAAATGTTTGTTGTGGAACCACAATATGCACTTGTGTCTTGGTCTTCATGGTGTGAAGAGGTTAATGATATAAGCAAATATCCTCTAAGATTTTGAGATTCAAGTCTCTGTTTAACTTTCCCCAGATCTCCAAAGAATTATGGCTACTAGAGAAAGTACTCTGGTACCTTTGCCTAATGAATATTGTTTTTTATATAGTGGTCTCCAGTTATCTCTTGCCTGGGTGGCTTTTCTCATACAAGGATATATTCAGGCACAAGGGTCAAGCTAGCAGGCTCTAAACTTTTCTACCCACTCTCCCCAGGGTGGTGTTCTAAGTAATTAGTAATCAATGTAACAGGGACACTGACCATTTGATTGTGAATAACCAGCATGGCTAAACTAATGGGCTTTGGATGAAAGGCATCCCTGGTCAGTCCATCAATCCCTCCTTAGTTAAGTGCTGCATAGTTTTCTCTGTTGGTAAAGGGGGTGGCTGTAATTACATGCTATTCCAGGACCTACATTTTGGTATTTCTGTCTAGATGGTTATCAAGCACAGTACTCTGTTATAAAGCTATGGGGGTTTGAGGGATGGGAATGAAGAAGAGAAACCACATGAGGTGAAAGAGGGATCTGCTTCACTCTTGCCAGTATCAACTTTCTCCTCCTTGTTGTATAGCACTGCAGCCTTTCCTGTGAAATGGTCTATGTTCTCCATCTTGTTCCCTGCGAGCTAAGAGCTTGCTAAATAGACACAAGTATCCCATGCAGTGTTTGTGGAGCGTCTTGTGTGTATATCAGATACTGTGCTAGGTCCTGGAGGATTAGCAATGAACCAACAGACACAAATCATCGCCTTATGCATCCAAGGAGACTCCAGTATTTGTGCCTACTTTGTCATCAAGTGTAACACTGTGTTATAAAGCTATGGGAGTTTGGCGACAGGGAAGAAGGAGCAGAAAAAACTCCATGAGATGAAAGAGGAGAGGTTTCCTGCTTCGCTCTTGCCAGCCTCAACTTTGCACCCTGAGAAGTGAGGCATTTCCCTGTGTGCCTGTTGGTCTGGGTCTTGCTTATCACCCAGAAATGCATACACTGTTTGCCCAATTACATGCTTCGCTGCATTATAGAGTCTCTTACTCCATTATGCTGACCATTAAAGGTAATGATGCTGGATCGAGTCATGTTGGACTTAAAAATAATCCATTTATTTAGTGTGTATGGGGGTGGTGCACACATGCCACAGTGTTCATGTGGAGGTCAGAAGACAATGTACAGTAGTTCAATTCTTGCCTTCTACTCTGTGACTTCCAGGAATTGAACCCAGGTTGTCAGGCTTGGAAGCCAACTCCTTTACCTGCTCAGCCATCTTGTAGGCCCTATATTGTTTCCCAGACTTTTTTCAGACTGTGTTCTAAGACTTCCCTTTCTTATACCTGACTCATGGTGGGAGACTTCCTTTTTTCAGTTTCCATAGTCCCCTCTGCCAAGAGGAAACGTGAGAGGCAGGACCCACGACTCAGCGTGACTCTCAGTGGAGTTGCTCTGCGTTCTGACACAGAGTCCTTTTCAGGCCTCTTCTGCACAGCACATCCTTCTGTACTAGCAGGAACATGTGGACTTGCTCTTCAAATGTGGACCCAAACCAGCTGCTTCCTATGGGATTCTGTCAGACTCTTTCCCCTAGATCTGTTATGTTCTTTCTTTTCTGCTAATTTGTTTCCTAGTTTGAGGTCCTGAATCATGACTGAATCTGACCGCAATGCATCTTTTTAAGCTCTTAACATTGTCTGTTCCAATTTCCAACCAAATGTTACAGTTAAAAAGTTTTCGCACCAGGTCTGATGAGGCAGGCCAGCAATCCCCATTGCTTAAGGGGTTAAGGCAGGAGGATTGTGATGTCAGTCATCCCAAGCAACTTGTGAAACCCTTGCCTCAAAATAAAAACAAAAAGTGGGCTGATAATACAGCTCAGAGGTCGAGTGCAATGCCCAGGGCATGCAAAAGCTTAGGTTCAATATCTGGTACTGAAAAAAGTAATTTTGGGTTTCAAATAAGGGCAAAGTCAATTCCAGTTGACTAAGGCTAAAAAGGAGACTCTGTTTGCTTTGCAGCTAAGTGGGTTGGACAAAGGTTTAATTGGTACACAAACAGTGACCAGAACCTGATTGAGAAAACTGGGGTCTGTGGTAAGGAAGAAAGGGAGACTGGAAATGAGGCACAGCTGACAGCTCTGATGCACAGTCACTTCTAAACTTCCAAGTAGACAGATGGATGAATAAACAAACATTTCTTTTATTTCCTGTTTTCTTCATTTCTGGATGAGACCTCTTGATAAGCCTGTCTTATTTTTTAAAAACAATGACTCCTAATGTAATTGTTTAAAATAAAACAACCTTTCAGCCATTAATTTGTACTCAAATGCATGGACACCTAAGTAAACAAGGTCTAGATTTCACCTGCACAGAAGAAACCTGGAGAGGCTTTGCAGGTCAGCTTGTGATTGGGTGGGAAACACTGGTTTGGAGAGTCTCTTGGTAGGTGCAGCTTCCTCTGTGGATCAGTTTACCCTACTTCATTATATAAAACAAAAAAGCTAATGGAAGAGAATCCTCGGAGATGAGATATTTTAAAAGTGAGAGATAAAATATGAATGCATTAATGTCAGTTCTACTGGGGAGAGCCACTGACTTGCAATTTATCACAGTTCTGGCAAAAGTCAGATTGTAGAGGAACCTTTTCATCTTCTTAAGAGAAGTAACTATCTGTAGCCACTGTAAAACCACATATATTTTACAAAAGTAAAAGAAGCAATGAATAATACTATTAGCTGATTAGAATGTTTACTTACATTACTGTAGATTTAGTTACCTTTCTCCTAAAACAAGAGAATTTGTATTTTTAGCACAATTATCATTCAGACTTTGAAGTGGGCTCAGACAGATAATGACTGATTGGTTGATTTCAGGATATTCTTGAATTCAGATATGCCTATCTCACCAACAGAAAGATCAACCGTGATGTCTGAGGATCTACTTTGGTTAAGGAGGCAGAAGCGACGATCTTCGTTGCCTTCCTACTTTAGAAAATGCTTTGGTGTAAGAACAGTCCTCAGTGGGCTAAAGAACTTCTGAATTACTTTCCTTGATGCTTGTTAAAAGATGATGCACGGGCTGGGGAGATGGTTCAGTAGTTAAAAGCACATTCTACTCTTGCAAAGAAATGCAGTCTGAGTCCCAGCACTTCCTCAAGATGACCACAACCACTTACAGCTCTAGCTCCAGAGGGATCTGATGCCCTCTCCTGGCCTTAGTAGACATTTGTACATACCTGCACATACCCACAGGCATTTATTTGTACATACCTGGACATCCTCACACTCCCACAGATACAAATACACATAATTAAAAATTTTAAAATGAAGCATATTTTTAAAAAGATGACATGTATGATCTGCTTAACACTAAGCACAGCATGTAGACAGTCTTTTTATTTTAAGGCTGATGGTAGAGTGACAGGGGACTTGAAGTTTGATACCCCGGGACTGGAACTCTGCTGTGAACACTTATCACTGGACAGCTTGCTCCTTTCTGGCCCATAATTTTTCACCTATATTGATGGTAGTACTAAGAGATTTTTGTGAGGGTTATATATGAGATGTAGTAGGTAAGACATACAGAGTATGATACACACACTAAATCCTCAATAAATGGTATCCTCCAATATCTTTGTTTGGTTGCTAATATGGATGTGTGTTTCACCTAGACTTTGCACATGCCAAATCAGAGTAATGTGGCAGGGAGTGTTCCCGTGAGCTTCTCAGGCCATCCTTTGGGATGCTGGGATTTAAAAACTTAGTTTTGAACCTACCTTCCCGAGAGAAGATGTTGGCTAACCCTGAATCAAGGGTCATCTGGGGAAAGCTCAGATTGCCTGGGGAAGAAGGCAGAGAGAGAGAGAGAGGAGCTTTGACTGTTAACTTTCTGACACCAGATGGCTCAGTTGTCTTGAGAAATTGCAACAGGCATTTTCTAAAGGGCTTTAGCAGTGACTCTGGCTTGCTTTGTGGGCTATTTATCCCTTCCAGGTTTTGTTAGACCCCATGATTTGATCAGGTCTCAGTTCAGGAGGTCGCCAACCATGGGGCCTGTTAACTTATGAGAAATAGATGTGTTCTCTCCCTCTCACCCCCAATAGTTTAGACTAGAGCCTGAGTGCTTATACAGGCTACTGAAGGAAAAAGTATTCTAATACCACCCTGGGAAGTAGTTATAGATTTGCTATTGATTGTCCATGTTTTTCACTTCCTTATTAGGCAGCTGCCTAGGTGAGCACCACTCCCAGAAAGATTGGTACTTAACACTGGCACCATACTTTGAACAAATTCCTCATTAACCTGATTGACAGAGAAGTTATGCCTCCTCTGCTGTGTTCTAAACAGGATACAGATCACTACAGATGTGCATTAAATATTAAGTGTTTATTCCTCACCATTCCCCAACCCAAGCAGGTCACTAGAATTCCTGTGCTTAGGGAGTGAGAAGTTTCATTTCTAAACCAGTGTATTGCTCTCAATATACATCGGTTGTGCCAATATGGGGACTCTTATCAATGATGGAAAGCCATCCCAGCCATCACCCAGTTCACTGGGCTGGCCATGAGACTCCTTTGACTCTCACCATTCTCGATGGTAATTTCTGAAAGTAACAAATCTGTCACTGGATTTCCTTGAACTTGCTCAGAGCACACCTGTAGTTGAGTAGCACCTCTCCCGGAAGGAAGAAATTTGATGAGAGGAGACAGGGCCAGAGAAAAATAGAGGCCTTCAGTCACAATGCTGAAATTCTCTTAGGACTATTCACATGCATGCCAATGTGAACCACATAGACATGTCCTACCCAGGCCTCTAGATGGAATATTTGAACTTTGGGAATAGTGGCTTACATAAGCGGCCATGGCGTTCACTTTATTCCTTTGAAGTTTCCATAATGGGATCACTCCGTTTGGAGCATCAACTTGTTCAACCTCTCAGAAAATGTAACTGCAGAATAAAGCAGTACTTTGCAGGCATATGAGAGGCTCTGCTCAATCATCCTTTCTGGCCCAGTGCTCCTTTCCCAGAAGTAGGTTAAGAGGGTGGCTGAGCTGGTGAGAAGACTTAATCTGGATGGGGAGGGGTGAGATCCTTTTGGATAAGATGTCTGCTTAAGGCTTAATTTTTCCAAGGGGATATGCAGAAGTTGCATGGCAGAGGCATTTTCAGACTGCCTTGTGGTGTTGTGGTCTAAGAAGTGTATGATGCACATGCAAGATGCAGTATCATACAGAGCCAAGGCTGATTGTTATGAGAAGAACATAACTGTTGAGGTCGGACCACAGCATGGAGAACAACATGCGGCTTTGAAGCAACTGGCTGAGAATTCACAGATGGATGGAGACATTTCTTACATTCTGGTTTAGATTAATGTGGTTTAGATTTTATGTTACCATGCGTTTAATCTGGCAATGGCATCTGATCACGTGTTTGAAAAGATCCAGAGGAGAGATTACAGAATCTTGACTCTAGGAACTTAAGACCTGCTCTAGATTTTGGCAATGACACTATTTCGCACTTCAGAGATGCTTTCAGGCAGAGACCTTTGGAATGACAATGAAACTACAGAAACTGTGCATGCTTAGAATTATTTCCTTTTCTTGAGCAGAGGGAAGAAAGAAGGGGTAGCTGGGGACAGTGAGAATAGTCAGGGGTGCTGAGTATGACTCAGGGCCATGACTCAGGACCTAGGTACCTGTCTAACTCCCCAGCACAGCCTCCTTTGATATTTACTCAATTCCTGTAAGCCTTTCTGATGGTCATTTTTCTACATTGCATCATATGAAGTAAATTTTGAGACTGGACTTCCCTTCCAAGAAGTTCATATCTAGTCTATCTCCCACACATAGTAGATTGGCATTTCTTTAGCCCATAGTAGTAGATTAAAATGACCATGAACCTTACATGCTGCCCAAGGACAAGTCTCAGATGGCTCAGTGGCTGATTCTCTAGCCATCATTAAGTAGTTAAAACTTCATTTTTACTTTGCCACTCTCTACCTTAAATGTCCTTACTTCTCTTTCCTTTTACTTACATATGTTCCAATTATAAGGCCTCCATTTCTTTTATGAAGCACAGGCCCTGGGCTTATAGTATCCATATCCTTTCCTAACCTACCACATTGGCTCCTGTGGTTGATAGCTCTTGTGCTGACGTTTTACATTACCTGCTTATAAGACAGAGCGAGTAACACAAACTTCACAGGTATAAAGGAAGTTTGGCTTCCATGAAAGCGTCTGTAACTGTTTGGAATGCCTTCTGAAGTTCTGAGCTTTCTATGAGCAAGTAATTTCTCCTGACATGATCATAAAGTTTCTAGAAATCAGAATCTCTCTTTTCACTTGTCTCCATCAGAGTCCAGTCCTATGTCATTGTAGAATGGCACCGAGAGACTATTGGTGGCACTCTATGTTTAATTTCTACCATTTCCCGAATCATTACCAAGGCAGCCATATGATGCTTTCTTGACTTTCAGATAGACAGGGAACCCAGTAAATTGTGAATAAATTCTTCCTTAGAGTTGAGGTGATGATTGATTGGCCCTTTGATGGAAAGTGTTTCTCACTTATATCATTGCAATACAGTTTCATCTTCCAGGAGTCTGCTTTTGAGAGGTCTGGGAAAGTTTCAAGATGTTTCACAGTAAGGAAGCTCTTCTTATACTGGAGGATACCTAGTGGCTCCATCCAAGTGTCTTGATACATGGACCAGCTTGAAATGGTTTGCCCACAGAGGACCCAATGATGCTCATCAGCCATGTGAAGCCCCAGTAGCCTAGGGTGGGATCCCTCTGTGTACCATCCTCTTCATTATCAGCCATTAGCTGTGAGGGGAGAAGGGAAAATTCCATGGAGGAAATGTCTGTCTGTACTCTCTGAATTTGTGTGTTCTTGCTTTTCACATCCAGTTATTGAGTGGTTGCTTACATATAACATAGCCACACACTCCCCCTTTAGGGCTCAGCTTATTGGTTGAAATGCACAAGATAAAGATATTATGGTATAGTAGCTGTACTGTAGTTTCTCTCTTTTTAGTTCCTCCTGTCTATACAGTGTTCTCTGGAACCACAGGTTTTTGTTTGTTGTTCAGATTGAAGACATTTGCATCAGAAGACAAATTTCAGTTGTTCTTGCTCTCTCTGCTTTTATTTGTCTCTGATTTTACAGCTTATCTAAGATGGTTCTAGGCTACATCACGTAGGAGAGCTACCCCTAAGTTCTTATCTGCTGAAAGTACATAGGCCATTCTGAACCTGAAATAATGATACTTTCATTTCCTTCTTTTTACTTTTATTCTTTTTCAGCAGTATACAAACATTTCTGCTGTTGTTACTGAGCATTCGGGGTGATTCTACATGAGGAAGATTGGAGATGATGTCATGAACTGGGAAAATGTGAGCTACTAAGAAAGGGAACATTTGGTTCCTGTAAAAATTGCAAAGAATGGCTTGCTGGTTATCGAAGTGCTCCTTTCATTCTTGCAAGGGCCTTGCCATTTCCTTACCAGTGTGGCCTTGCTTCAGTACATTGACTCTGCCACCCCACCTGACGAAAGCATTAACTGTGACATCATGAAACAATTTGGGTCTGGAGCCAAGTGGTCCCAGAAAAAGGAGCAGAAGTTGCCATTTGTTTATAGTACTTGAAACCCCTGGGGCTGCCCTGCGATTTCAACCACTATTGTTGTCTCCCCCCCCCAATATTCTTGAGTATCTTGAGGTAGGGAGAGAGCACAAGAAATTACATTTTAGATGAGGTCATGCCTTTTCCTCTTCTCCCTTGAAAAGGTTTCTTGAATGTGGAGTGGAGTTTTTCAAAGGAAATTCACTAAAGCCCTGATCTGGACCATGACCTTATGTAGTAGAATGGCGTTTGGCACAATGCAAGCCTGTCTTGGGCTCCGTCCCTTGGGGTTAGTGGCTACACACATTACAAAGTCTTCATTACAATGCTTAGTTGCACTGCATAGATGGGATGGCAGTATACAACGTGACCCTAAGTTAATCGAGAGTGATCCTAAAAACAATAACAAAAAACCGAAACAAAACAAAAAACCCAAGCATAATAGAAGTTGTACATCTAAGTGAGGGCTGTGCCCCTCAAAAGTTGCAGCAGGAAAGCAAAAGCAATGCATTTAATTCTTTGATGCTTGCCTGAGCTAAGCATTATTGCAATTTCTGATCGGAAGTTACCTTCTGGGTATGTGGCACAACAAAAACAAATTTATAAAATATTTATTGCATTTTTTTTGGTTGAAATTTTTATGTGACGCTCTTGTAGAACAGATGAACTCTGGCAAATTGATGTACACTTTTCTGGAAATTTGTGTGCTTTTGAAAATATAGATAGAATTCTATATGCACTGACATGTGTGTGTCTACTCATTGAATTAGGGCATCAATTTTTATGCTGTTATTTAAGCTGCTTAAAATGTGTTGTGTAGCCCTAAGAGAGGGTTCAGTTAGTAAAGTACTTGACATGCACTCTTGAGAACCTGAGTTTGAACCCCAGCACTCAGATGAAAAAACTCTGTGTGACAATGCTCACTTGTAATCTTAGTGCTAGGAAGGTTGAGATAAATAAATCCCTGGGAATTGCTGGTCAGCTGATCTAGTCAAATTAGCAATCTTCAGGTTAGGTAAGAGATCCTATCTCAAAAGAGAAGAATGATTGAGAAAACACCTGACATTGACCCTTGGCCTGCACACACACACGCGGCGCGCGCGCGCGCGCGCACACACACACACACACACACACACACGTGTTATTGAATGTTAATTTTTAAAAGTTGCATTTATTTATTGTTTTGGCATTTGTGTGGGAGGCATAAGTCAACTTGTAGAAGAAGGTTGCCTCCTCCCACCAACTGAATCTTGGGAATTGAACTCAGGTCATCAGTTTTGACAGCAAATGCCTTTATCATTAAGCCATCTTGGTGATCCAACAGCACTTTAAGCTTTCTGACTGAAATTTTCATTATTAGCTGGCAAATGTGTTTTATGAAAAGCAAGCAAATTTATGGATTAAAGAATGATAAATTTGCTTTTCTTTGGTGGATCAGTCTGATTTAATGATATATCCAAGAGCAGAGACCCATGAGTATTTCAACCCATGGTAAATCACTGAGTTAAGGATATGGATTTCCTTCACAATCTGAAGGAAAATGTATTTCTTAAGATATAAAACCTTTGTATTTAAAGGAATATATAACAATACTATAAAGCAGTTGTTATTAGTTTATGCCTATGGATATTTCACATGCATGTATGTCTGTATACAATGTTTGTGCCTAGCATTTCAGGAAGC
Source organism: Cricetiscus sungorus (assembly GCA_030556225.1). Classification (NCBI taxonomy): domain Eukaryota; kingdom Metazoa; phylum Chordata; class Mammalia; order Rodentia; family Cricetidae; genus Cricetiscus; species Cricetiscus sungorus. Next base: position 22,224,528 of record JANBXA010000588.1, on the reverse strand, counting down.
CATAAGGAGTCTTGGATCCCCAAGAACTGGAGTTACAGACTGTTATGAGTTGTCATGTTGGTGCTGGGAGTTGAACTCATGTCCTTAGGAAAAACTCTTAACTGCCTGGTGTCTCTAGCTCCAAGGCAGGGGAGACACACACACACACACACACACACACACACACACACACACACACACACACACACACACACACACGTCTTAGTTTTGGGATTTACGTGTTTTAGTGGCCTTGTGTCCAGATAGCATCTTACATTTTGTGAAAGCAATCTTTTGCTGGCTCCTGAATCTTTTTTTTTTTTTTTTTTAGCCTGGCCAGGGTGTTACTCCATTAAGACTTCTCCTTAGTTCTTGAATGTTCTAGCTCTCCTCCATTTTATGTAAATGTGTGGCATTAGTTGCCTGGGGCAGTCAGAATGATGGGATGAGGGTGTGTATGTGTGTGTGGGGGGATGTGGTTTCAAATCAGTTTTGGTTAAGTACATTACCATATGAAAAATAATAAAGTCTCAAGTACATTAAATAAAAGGCATTAGTAATTAAATACAAGAAGACAGAATTCACCAGGAAAGACCTAAGACTTTACTTTCACATCACCAGGTCTGTTATACTGATAGTATCTCTTTGTCATTCTCCCAATTATTGATATTAGAGAGAGAGCCTTCTTAATTTACACAGTGGCAGCTTCTCTGGTAGCCTATATAGGGATTTAACAACAGATATTAATAATTTTGCCCTTAATCTTGCCAATCCCCATTTTGTCTTAGAAATTGATATGGATACAGAGGTAGATGTGGATGCAGACAGAGATGCAGGCGTTGACATGGATACAGAAATAGATTAAGCATAGATGAAGGTGCAAAATTAGATTTAGAGGTAGGTATGGATATAGAGGTATATACGGATATAGACACAAATGCACATGTAAGTTTAGATTAGGGGTGGATGTGGATGCAGATGCAGACGTAAGTACAGATGTGGATACAGATATCTGGGGCAAAAGGAATCAAGAGCTGGGCTGGCTCTAGGATCCCTCTTCTTCAAGATGATATATTACCCTCTCCTACTTTATCTGTAATGATTTCTATAGGTTCTTTCAACCTGCTCTCTACTTCTCAGAGTTTATTTTTATGGGAGGCTTACACTTTAAGGGAATTCACATTTAACCATTGTTTATAATACTATTAATATGTAGCAGAGGGGGTAAAGTGTTACTTTGTGAATAGCCTCTCGTTTTACTCCCACACCATCCCAGCTTTGCAGATAGTGGAACTAAGGTTCATAGGGGATCAATGACTGAACAAATACCTTATGGCTGATCAACGAGGAAGTATGATTTAAGTCTTAATACAGGAACGCAGTGGCCAACATGTGTACCATATTGCTTTCCTTCACATTTGTGTCTCAAGACCCTCATTTATCCATTTGATATATCTATGCATGTGTTTAGTTAGTTTTTATGGCCTCCTTCCATTAAAATGTGAGATCCCTGAAGGAAGAGGTTTTGTGACATTGAATTTCTAGCAACTAGAACCATGCCTTACATGCAATAGTTTCTCAGTGATAGTTTTGTATCAGTTCATGGAGGGAGACCACCTCTTAAAAATACTATCTTAGAAAGTCTATGGTATGACTTTGGACAAAGAACTAAGTCTCTCTCTTTCTCTCTCATATGTTTGTGTGCATGAATGTGTGTGTGTGTGTGTGTGTGTGTGTGTGTGTGTGTGTGTGTACTTAGAAAAGTACTTGGATTCATATAAAATGCAATGCAAGTATCAACTATTCTTATCACATGTTGAATAAATAAACTTTTGAGTGCTAAGCTAGGGAAAGAGCAGCCAACTAAAGCTTCATTGTGTCGGCCTTCATGGAGCTTCCAGCCTAGGGACAGTCAGGATAGAAGAATAGAATGCCCTCTACAAGAAGAGTATAAGATACTAGAGCAGGAGAAGAGGGCTGTGAGTGGCTGAAAGCTAGTGCTGGAACCTGAAGGATGAATGATCACTAATCAGATGGAGAAAAGCAGGGGAGGAGAAGAGGCCAGGATGAAAGGAAAATCACATTCAAAGGCTCAAACACGATAGTAGTGTAGCAGTGTGGTGTGCATAGCTGCATAGCTGTTGAGATGCTTTCAGCTATACATAAGATTTAAAAGCAAAAACATTCCTTTTTTTTTTTTTTTTTTTTTTGGTTTTACGAGACAAAGTTTTTTGTATTGCTTTTGGATCCTGTTCTGGAACTAGCTCTGTAACCAGGCTGGCCTTGAACTCACAGAGATTCACCTTACTCTGCCTCCCAAGTGCTGGGATTAAAGGCATGTGCCACCAATGCCCAGCTTTAAAAGCATTCTTAATAATGAAGAAATTTATGACATTGCTTCTAAGAACAAATATATATATATATATGTGGACTTCCTAATGATAGTTAATATTTAAGCATGTGCTGTTTTAGTCTGCCATCCCTGTCTATTAGGATGGTTTCTTTTTTAAACCCCCAAGATGGATCCAAGAGAGTAGCATCGCACTAAGATAGCCACAGGTCGTGTACCTATTTTGGAGAAGGAAGGAAATGTACCTCCCAGGTTTTCTACTTTAGTTTTACTGTTTGGGATGACATCATGTGCTCTTTGCTCACTTAAGCAATCACTGACAAGAGGAGTGCAATGGGCATACTGTTTTCGTTCTATTAAAATTCATCCTCTGGAGTTGAGGCCAGCCTCCCATAAGGCTTGGCTGTCTGACTAGAATAAAATAGCTTCCTTTATGAGGGACAATGTGGTCCTGGCTGGCCATCGGCCTTGGCAGAGCTCACTAGGCCTTGTAGCTAGGGGTATGTCCCCAAGGAGGTCATATTCCCAACATCGAATAAGAACCCTGTGATAGCACACAGGCCATTATGATCCAGAGGAAATAAAAATCTTTGTATCTGCACTTTGGATCATACAGCTATTGGAGATGATGTTTCATTGCATTTAAGTGGCTGTGTGTGTGTGTGTGTGTGTGTGTGTGTGTGTGTGTGTTTTCTGTATAGCTACATCATCTGTAACACTATGCCTACATATAATTTACTTATTTTCTAACTAGTTTCTCTTGTTAACTCAACTACAGGGTGATGGACGGTAAGTGTATGTGTGGACATTGTGGGTTAGACTAAGATGGAGAGCAGAGAGAACACCGTTAATAAGCCACATAGATCTTGTACTTTCATGTAAGTGTGGCCATGAGCAGTGGCCTCAGTCTCATACAGCAGCCTGCTATTGTGGTCTTAAAAATGTCTTTCCTTACTTTCTAGTAAGAAAAGGTTGCTGATGCCCCATGTACCCATCACTTCTCTTGTTACTTGTAGACATACCTATATCTGCAGTCTATTCATGCTTTAACTCTCTGAATCCAGCTCAGACTGGAAACCCCAGGCTGGCTCCTTCCATTGCATATGACTCCCAGTCTTCATATGGTGAAGAGGTAGAGAAGATTATGAACCATGACTTGGAAGCCAGGCTGCCACCTTACAAACCTGCCAATGCCGGCTTAGAGTGCTGCCCGCCCACCTGGGCTCCACACCTCCCTGTGTTACATGATCTGAACATACCTTTCCAATGCCACATTCCCACCATGCAGCTTTGTTTTCTTTGACTAGGTCACTAGAACTCCAAGACTGGCTCTCTGCTCTGTTCAGCTGCACCTTCCTCTGGCCCCAAGTCTTGGTAACACAGTTTTAGGAGTCTGCATACCTATCTATTCCCATTTAATTCCCCCACGGAAGGCAGGAGGGCAATGAAGATATGGCTAAATGTTCGGTCTATGTCTTCTCTACCAACTGTAGTGTACCCTTGAGTCCTGACTCTCCCTTTTACACAACACACTGAAGAGTTCAAACTGAGCCATGTCTGACCTCAGGATGCAAAGGTATGACTGACACTTACGACAGGTTTCTGAATTTCATTCTGCCCTCTACACTTCTGTCTAGTTAGTGAGTTATGTACATTTCCAAAGTGGTGAACTGCAGTGACAAGTATAGCCTGCCTTACAGAACCAAGTGTCATCACCCATGCAGGCCCCATGATCTGGGCTTGTTCCTTCAAGTGTCCATTGTCAGAGATCAAATACACACCTTTCCCCCTTTCCTCTTGTTGGAGACAACCAGGACACAGTACATCGCTATGACATGACACTGTTACCTGCTAAGTGGGGGTAGAGGGGTGGGAGGTGAGGGAACCTTTTGTCATAGGCATCATGCCTTGTTTATGGTATATTTTTATCTCACTTGCAATTTACTTATTTTCCCTTTTCCCTCTATATCTGCAATTTAAATATTTGATGTCAGTTCAGTTATTTTTATGACAATTCATTTTCCCTTCCAGAAAGTGAGAATGATACAAAACCCACTGGGGCAGCTGTCTTCCACTTTTAATTAGTCTGCTTTTCTCTTGGCATGATTGCAACAGTACTAACTCTGGGCCAGCCCCTCACTATCATTCCCCTGCTGGCCCAGAGATCCCCCATTGCTCCCTGCTCCTGGGCTGCATCTAACATGAGGTTTTCTGGAGGATTCCAATCCCTTCCTCTCTGGATTTTGGTGGGCAAAGGCTGGCCCTGCATCATATATTTTATTTCATTTTATATTTGCTGACTCATTGTCCACAGCTTCATAGGAGGAATGGCTTTGCTTAAATGAGGATCACTTGGTATTTTTATTCAGGCCCTGGGTCATGGTGGAAGACGTTGGATTATAGGCCCGCCGTGACTGTGTCGTCCAGCCTTGCCCAAGATGAGCTCACTGGGCCCCATGGGCCTCACTCCTTACCCACAGAGGGAAGAGCTTCTCTTATCAAGAGAGTTCCCTGGTGGAAGGGGAGAGTATGGGTTTTAGTGAGATCACTCACTGGTCCCCATCAGGGCAGGCATCCTTCTCCATGCCCTTTTAAACAGAAAATCATTGGGATTTTCTTTGTCACTGTTGGGTTCTGCTGTGCCACCTGCCCTTTCAGGTCTACCCGGGGAAGCAGGAAAAATCCCAACACGTGAGCCTTCTGAAATCCTTGCCTGCTCTGAGCAGCAAGTCTCTCCCTCGCATCCTCAGCCCGAGAAAGAGAAGAGCCTATTGCAGCCATGTCAGAGTACTTTCCCTTGGGGCAGGCTCTGGAGAAAGATAACACATTTTTACTCGGGGAGGGTTCATTTTCTTTTCACATTTTTTTCCCTACAACCTGATATTTAGTTTCAGTCCAACAGTAACTTGCAAAATGAAAGAACAGGAAGGGCATTGAGACTTCTTCTATGGAAAACATAATGGAAGTGGAAAACTTGATCTGAGAAATTAAGCATGTGCCTGTGCTGTGTTAAAGGGTCTGGTTAGCAGCAGAGTCTGGGTAAGGAGACAGCATCTCTGAGTCCTTGTCCAGGCCTCTTCCCACTGCGTCCCCTTGGCAAAGATGCCTGGAATCCCAAGAGTACCCTTTGCTTCTTCACTTCATCGTAGACTGTCGGCCTTTCGCACCTTCTCTTCTCCTGGTCATCCACACTCTGTGTCCCGTTCCCTGTCAAGCCCTGAGTTGTGACTAAGGCAGGTGGCTGGGGAGGTGGAGCCCAGGTGTTTGTGTGAGGAGAAAGGTAAGAGCTGTGGGGTGTGGGTGGGAGGCGCCCAAGGAACACATGCTTTGTATTAATCTTTATTTCAATGAAGTTGTTTGAGCGCATGCTTTATTGCAGTGCTTTAAAATAATGTGTTTCTAACGGTGCCCCGGGGGGCAGCACTTGCACTTTTGAGATCCTATTGCTGGAGTGGCTCACGAGACCAGCCACAATAATAGAAAATGAGGCACCCCCTGGTGCACCATCTGAATTTATAATAGCAATTTCTACGATGCCCCGAGGCCAGCTCTGTTTGTATTTGAGAACATGCAAGGGAGCTTGCCAGGGTGGTGGTGGGGGGGAGGTGTCTCTCTTCCTGCCCAGTTTTGAGCTGAGCTTGTGTTTAACCTGGTCAAAGGTCCTTCATTGGCCTTCAGCTTTTGGTGCCCCTGTTTAGTCTCCAAGGAAAGCCCTCCTCCTCTTCCACTTTGGCTTTGGTATGGGCAGAGACATTGATGCCAGGGCCATGGACTTTTCTTGTCCATCAACCACTCTCTTTCTCCCTCTGCCACCACTCAGCACCCTGCGTGCAAAGCAGAAAGCCCCTTGGAGGCCTCCTGTGCCGTCACTGTCAAAGTGGTGAAATATGAAATGACAACATAATGAAATGGACTTGGTCTCATTAAGATTCCAAATGGCTGTCTGGATTTTTTTTTCATTCTTTCCAATTCAGACAGAGACCCACACCACTTGCAGAAGGTAGAAGTGGGTCATTGCTACTGGGGCTGCAGTCAGGGTCTGATAGGGGAAGCAGAGATTAGGGGCCAGCACAGTCGGGCTGAGACAGTAGGTTTAGGGATATACCAGGTGACTGATAAAGAGCTGAGTCATCCATTAGAAGTTTTGGAGACAAGGATGCCAGGTCTGTAGGGTGCTTTTGAAAAGCCACCCTATAAGAAAACCTTCTTGGCCTCAGAAAGGGATAGGATGGGGCAGAAATGAAGAAGACTAGAACGCCCCACTTGTACACTGCTTAGAGTTCAACACAACTGTTGTGAGAACATTTGATTCCAATATAAACATAATCTGCATGTGAGAATCTCTCTGAGACTATGTATGACCCATTTTGACAGAAACCCACAAGGAGCATTATTACCATTCATTCATTCATTCATTCATTCATTCATTCATTCACCAGACACCACTGGCCCACTGCTATGCAGCAAACACTGCAAGAAGCATTGGGAATCCATAGAGGATGACATTGTCACTGCCCTCGAAGGCCACATGATCCTTTGTATGCATGGCCCATGCCCCAAGCCTCATCTTGCTTTTATTTTTTGCCTTGCAGACAGAGTGTTCTGTAGGCCATTTGAGCTATGAATCATCCTCCTTCAGGGAGTCTTAAGCCACTGATACCTTCTGGGTGCAAAGTTGAACCCAGTGGTTTTCCAATTTGTTTGTGTATTTGAACTGCCTGGGTCATTTTCAGAAGGTTTCTTTACATCTTCCTCAGGATCTGTGGGAAGCTCATCTGAGATCTCCATTTCGTAACTGGAGATGATGAGGCAAGGAGGTTGCTAGGATGATTTAAAAACAAAACCAAATGAGACAAAACAAGGGCTTTAAGAGGAGATCATTGTCAACCCGGGACAGTATTGAACCTTTATAATTGGGCCAAGGATTCAAATTATTGCACATTAAAAATTTCCCCCATGAAATAATTTTGCTCATGTGAGTGGCCTAGTTTGAAGTTGACAGGAACTGCTTTTCCGTGAGGAGGTGACTCCAAAAAGCCACAGAGGAGGCAAGTGTGGTCACTGGAAGGGTTTTGGTCTTTGGGCACTCGGGATCCTTGCTATCCCTGTGGTATCAGTTTTCCTGTGAAGCCTGCTTTCTGCCCAGGTGTGCTTACCTGGTGACTTTCTACTCGTGCCATCCTCTGTATTTCCTCATCAGAGGATTCAATTGCTTCTTATGCCTGCACTTGGGACCAAGGAACCCACCCCTTCTTCTATTCTCCTAGTGTCTCTCTGCTGCCCCCACCTGCCTCAAGTCCACACTAACTGTAGTGGCCCTTAAGTCCTGCCCCAAAGCTCCCAGGACATTGCTTTTGTCACAAGACTGAGATTGTCCCAATATTGCCTCTTTATCATCTGGTTTAGTTATCTTAGTCTTTGACTAAGTAGAGTTTCTACTTTACAGATGGGGAAACTAAGGCTCACGATAGGTAGGTGTTAGAGTGCATGGAAAACAGATGTACAAACAGTCTCATGTTTCACATTTCCCATTTTCTCTATCCCTTTGTGTGTAGCAAAAGAGCTTCTGTGGTGTAAAGAATGAGATGTGATCTGGGAGAAGTGAAACTGGCCATTCCCTGGAACTCTGTGATCACTCAGGAGGTGGGACCTCTGCATTTATGGGAGTGTGCTGTTACTTTCTTGTTTTTCTCATCCCCAGTGGCCTCTGTAATCTTCATCTTGTCATAATGTGGGCAGCAGGAAGATGGACTCCTTTTTTACAGTGTGGATCTGACAGATGAAAAAGCAAAACATAGACTCCAGGGGGCTGATCAAGGTGGGGAAGTCATAATTCATCTGTCCAAATTCAACCAAGAAAACTGAAAGGAACTGGACAAGATGGAGTGAGGGTTCATGGAGACCATATATAGCTTAGAAAGCCAGGAATCCGAGAAGTAGACCCAGGACTAGCTCATCCCAGAGGGTTCTGGTGGCAAGGCAGGCTACTCTTGAGGCTCATCTACTTTCACTCACTTTTCTGGTCAAACCCAGTGCCAAGAGCGAAGGAAGGGAAGGATGCAGCTGCTGGGAGCTGACACTTGCTGGTAGAAGAATTCTGAAGGAGGCATTTCTTTGGCATCAAGCTTAGTAAATAAATATTATCTTAAGCACACATAATTGCTTCCACAGGAATTGAGGAATTCTCTGTTCCTAATAGGTGTGTGCATTGACCTTTGTGTATTGGCACCAAGGCACAGCTCTGAGTCTAAACAGCCATATACATGTGCAGTGTTCATCTCCACACTTTCATGTGCAGTTACCTTGGATAATACTTTGAAGGATTCAGGACTTGAGGCTCTAAAACACAGCAGAATGTGGTCAGGGCTTGTAAAATTCAGAGTGATACTAAAGTATGAAAGAGCTAGAGGTCAAGTTTGAATAAGATTTTATGGTAGCAGATAGCAAGAAAGCAACACAAGATCAAAAGTGGAGTCCAGAGTCTGAGCTCTTCTGGAAAGATCCCAGTAGTAGGACAAAGGAGTTACTAAGATCTCCCCAACTTGAAGAAAAAGCTTTGCTCTTTCTGCTGTGTAATTGGTGGACTTAGCTTCAGCCAGTGACATGAGAGGCTTAGGTAACTATTTCTCATCTCTCCTTCAGTTGGTAAACTGGATCTATAAAGGCCATTCACAAGATTTCAGATAAAAAGATGACAGTGGAAAAATATGATTTCATTTTGTATTGTTAAATTTTGCTCAATCATTCATCAACCCAAAACTGTGTTATAACATCCTGTGATGAGCAAGAAACTGTGATGTTATATATACAAAGCCTCAAAAAAAATAAAAAAGAAGTACTTGCTCTTAGGGAGATAGGGGCATGGATAGGGGTATGGAAACAGAAATATCTAATGTAAGACAAAAATAGGGAAAGATGTGATTGGTTATTGTGGAGGGAAGGGGAAGATAAAGATGACATCATGGAGGAGGTGGCTTTTCATCTGGGCTTTGAGGCATGAATATGATTTTAGTTGGGTGAGGAGATGGCGAAGATGAAAAGTCAAGAAGGAGTTTAGGGATGAGGGGGCAGCATGAGTAAAAGCATAGAGGTGTGAAAGTGTGTAGTAACTCAGAAAAGGTGATTAATGCAATGTGGCTGTCATTGAGGAGGCTGTTGAAGAAATGTGGCCTAAAATACTTAGTATCTCCAAGGAGAAGAATCCAAATAATTATATAACCTTCCCACTTATGTTGGCATGTTGGCTGGTAGGCAAAGGACTTAGGGGGGACCAGATTTAGAAATAATCCATTGTCTTAAGCACTATAACTGTTTACACACATTTTTCCCTTTCCTTTTTTAAGTAGAGCTATAGAAGCCTGTGGTTTATGGCAAGGTGTATTTGTAGGCCCACATTCTATTTTCTTCTAATTTTGAGATTATAATTTAATGACATCATTTCTTCCTTCCCTTTCCTCCCTCCATCCAGGTCACTTCCAGCTCATGGATCGCTAGACCCCATTTCTGCAGTGCATGAAATTTACAAAAGAAACTTACCTTCCACCTCTGGGGGCAAAAGCAGCAGGCTGTGTGTTTTGGGATTCTCTTGAAAAGTACTGACCAACAACTTGAAAGAAGGCTTTGAATATCTGACATTGGTGTTTATATTAAGTGGTCTTGAATCTTTGTTAGGTTTGGTCCTTGGAGGAAGTATTGTAGTCAAAATGGGGAAAAGTTCATATATATATATATATATATATATATGTATATATATACACATACATACATGTATATATATATGTGTATGTGTATATGTATATATATGCATATATATTATGTGTGTTGCATTGTAGACTTATTTTACATAAATAGTTAACAGTATGACTCAATATTACTTTTCAGCATAATTGTTGTTATTTTGCCCTCCTCCCCCTTCTTCTGTATTCCCTCATCCCCTCTCTGAAGAGCCCTTCTAATCACATTTTCCTGATCAGATCCTTTGTGGCCTCCTATTCCCATCCATTGCTTCCCAACCCTGCTTATTCTGGCATTGATCCATTTTCTCTTTACTTGTTTCTGCAGTTACTCCAGGATATTCACTATACACCCTCAGTCATTCCTAAGCATCCACATCTCACTACCTGATAGGCCAGTGTGTGCACTTCCTCAGTGTCCCCATGCAGTAGGCCGAGTGACAATTAAACAAATATTACTGAGTTTGGTAATAGGCATAAGACGTATTCTGCAAGTTAACTAGAATAATTTCAGACCCTGGACCTCCCACTAGAATGAAAAATGATGTTTATTGGAGGGAAGCTTAGAATTAATCCTCCAAAATAATAGTAAAGTGATTTTTTCCCAGATCTGCAGTGGCTGCTTTTCTTCCCATTTCTGTCGCTTCTTATTATTGTAATGAGCTCTGTTCTCCAAAATGGATAAAGTCACCATTCAGATAAGATCAATTTTGTCTGGTGTGGCCAACTTGATCGGATCACAGTTTAGACTGCAGCTTTTGGAGTCACTTGGATATTTAACTTCTGGTCGGGGAGAGGTGAAAGTAGGTGCAAGGATCAGTCAGCTGTCTCCAGGACTGTTCTCTGCAGCCTTTCTGCTTTTTATTATCAGGATTTGGATTGCAGCGGCCATGGGGTTTCACTAGGGGTCATCGGTGTGCAATCTGGGTGGCACAGTGGGAAAGATGCCGGGTCCTCCCTCACCTGCTGAGCCGCCTGGGAGCTCTCCGCGGTGCTGAAGAAACAGGCGACGCGGAGAAGGTGGTTTGCTGTCAAGAGCTCTCCGTGGTGCTGAAGGCAATATACCACTCCAGGAAATTTGAGGGGAAATTGTCTCCTGGTTCTAAAAAAAAAAAAAATTATTTTGCCCCATGAGTGCACCGAGATGAAATTAGAACAGCAGAATGTTTAGAAATATAGGATGGATGTCCAGCCTAAAAATCAATGGCGATTTCATACTTTGTTTTATTATAAAATGCCAACTGATTCTTTTAGAATGTTATTATTATTATTTTATTATTGTTTCTTTTTGGTGGTAAAGGAATGAAAGTGCTTAGATTAGTTTCAGCTGGTGTATTGTTGCTTATTGAAATTACAAGCAAAAATAAACAGTTACAATTCATTTATCCCACAAACACTGTTAATATGCTAGGCAGTGTGTTAGTCTTGGACTATGTAAGACTCACAAGGATTAGATGAGCTGTGAACTCAGAACAGATGCTGGATTTCTTGAAAAATATTGAAATCTTGTTATTGAAAGCACTGGATTTCAGACAGTGGTCTAGCCAAGAAGATATCAAAGAAAGTGTCTTGGGAGTGTAGAGGCTCCTTTTCTAGCTTCTGTATACTGGGCATGGTCATAGCACTGAAACTTATTGGGAACCTTGATAAGGTTCTGAAGGGATTGAACTTTTCTACGATTTCACATGAACTGCATCTCCACCTCTGCATGTTTTTTAAAAACCTCTTCAAGCAGAGGTCTGAAATCAGCTTCCTGCTGGGATCTGCCTCATCCAATTTGCACAGGGGTCTTTGCACTGATTGCCCTGAGGAGTGGTCTGGGAGAATGCCTGATGTTGATATGTGCATGAATGTTCATGAAGGGTTGCAGCTGGGGATGAATATGGTAATACATATACAAGACTTACTAGACTCTGTGATTTATTCTGAATGCTTTACATAAGTTAAATTATTTAATTACCACAACCTTTGGAGAGAGCAACTATCATTGTAACTATTAAAAACTTTCTAAAATTACACTTAATCAATTTATATATTCATTGTGTGTGTGCATTTGTGTGGATCCATGAGTGGGACCATATGAGTCTTGGCAGTCATACTCAGGTCATCAAATTTGGTGGTAAGTACCTTTACTCACTGCCTTATCTCACTAGTCCTTAGCTGTTATAAAGGTTTAAAATGAGGTAATGTTTTCCAATTTGCCAAAGCCCTCACTGGTGCTCAATAGCGAAGCCAGGATTTGAGATCAGCTGGTCTGCTCCTATAGTTCATTCCCTACAGCACTGAGCCACCAAAAGCTGGACAGTGGCTTATATTGACCATAAGGTCCAAAAATGTGTATTTTGTACTTGATTGCTCTCACTTTCATGTTCTCCCCATAGCAAATGTCTCTCACTTCATTTTAAAGAAGGAGTTCTAAGAAGGGCAGATATTAATGTCATTAATGAAATTTTATTTGGAATTTATTGGTAATATTTGCCCCATTGTGTTGAAAAATATTCATGTATGATATGTATCCCATCAGTCAAGATTCAGATCAATAGTTTCCAGTGTGTCTATTTTGACCGTACACTGTGAAGTGGGTCATTCTTCCATCAATCACATCCTATGGTTTTGTTTTTTCCTAGTAGTCATCAGTATTGGAAAATGGGAGCTGTTGGTGTCTATCATTACCCCTAGATGTAAAGCATATAAGCAGGAACTTCATCTCATATTCACTGCTAATTTCCCTATGACGGATATGATCAATAAGTGAATCCACATTGAAGCATACCTTGATAGACTCTTAGAGGAAAATTAACACTGAAGGAGAATGGTAATAGACAGATTTTTAAGAAAAAATATGGAAGGAAGAAATCCATCATGTGGCTTGTGAAAAGAGTTGTAGATAGGAGACCACTTCCAGTTTGTAAAGGCAACTGGTTTTTAGAAGCCAAAACAAGAAAGTCTTGGTGTATGTACCTGTGAGTCCTGCATTTCTTCCCACAAGTTGTTCTGGATGATATCTCATATGGGGAATAGAAATGAAGGAAGATGGGTGTGCTCAAGGAGAGTCCACCCAACCCATGGGCTTATTACCTATATGTCTTGACTTCTCTAGGAAGTCGGAAGAACATTCTGCTCCCTTTTCCAGATCCCTACTGCATAGAATTCACCCATTTACAGAATCCCAATCAATTTTATAGACTTCCAGATTATTTTCTTGCATGCTTTTTGACGTCGTAGTGCCGAATCTTCATTTACTCAAAGCTGCAGAGTAAAGACTAGAGTCAGTTAATTCTCAGTTTGGAAGCAGATGTATTAGAGCATTTGGTGGAGGAAGAGGTTGATCCCCTTGTCCCCATAATTACATGCCAGATTTTTGTATTTTGAGCTTCCTTTGGCCAATGATTTTGCCTAAAATCTACTTTCACCATCAGTATGCATAAGCATTAATCCCTGGATTCTGTCCCTCTTCACTGGCCTTCACATAGGACTCTGGTTTGCCCAGAGGGCATATTCTAGAGTAAACTGTCTGTATTCTGATGTCTGGGTTAACCACTTCTTCATCCAATGGGTAGTAGAAAATAGGAAGGAAGACTCCTAAAGAGAACAGAGGCATGCAAGGCATGGTCTGAGATTAATGATGAATTCTGTGTGAGGGAAGGGAAAAGTAGGGAAATGAAACAAAACCAGGTCTTGATGGGCCCAGGGTGTGATTCCTTTAGTAGATACCTTCAGTTATATGGGAGGGAGAGGGAAGTGAATAAATTCAGAAGCCAGAAAGCCTTTTGTTTGAATACCTTCTCCAAACTTCTTTGCCACCCTCGGGAGTTATTCTTAGTATTAATTGAGGTAGCATGGAGCAGAGTAGCCAATCAAATGGAAATTATCACTAGTTTCCTAAGTGCCCAAGTCTTTTTATTTCCTTATTGTTTGCATGCTTTAGGTACTGAACATGATTTTAAAGATGTTATCTGTTTCACCTTTCCCTGTTTGTGATGTATGTTTATGTGCATGTGACTGTGCAGGAACTTTCTGAATGCTGAGATTAAAGATGCATGCTACCACATCTGGCTTCTGTCTTAATTTTTGAGACAAAGTCTGCTATTGAACTTGGAACTTTACCAATTTGGCTTGACTGGCTGGCACATGAGCTTCAGGGATCTGCCTGTGTCTGATCCTCATCACAGAAGTTATAGACACACACTGCTTAACTTAGATTTTTACATGGGTGCTGAGTGTCTGAACTTGGTTCTTCATGCTTGCATTGCAAGAATTTTACCAACTGAGTCATCTCCCCAGTTCCCTGAAGCACAGACTTTTGTAATGAGGGATGGCTGTCATCTTTCACCTACAGAAATGTTATAGTGACCCAGTATCATCACTCCATATTTACCTAACATCTACTGTGTTTAAGCCTTTTTTTTGTCTTGTGAGAAAGCACTTCCTGTAAGAAGAGGATGCAATGGGCATAAGTAGTAACATTTTAGAATACAAGTGCCCTGGTTGGGCATAACGAGTTTCATGATTTGGTCAGCAAGCATATATGACTTACTGGCAAAATAACAATGGAGTCTTTAGGAATGTCCAGATGAGCAGAGGTTTGACTTAAAAGAATGTAAGAATTACAAACTGTGTAAGCTGTGGACTGTGGAGATGATGGGAGAATGAATGAAGATTCTGGGAAGAGAAAGGCACAAGTTGCAGTGAGAGTGGTTCAATGAGTGGGCTCAGAAGCAGAGCAAAGAGCTGGGGGCGGCTGAGTGGTATCAGGAAAGCAGATGGTGATCCCTGGGAAGGAGGTGCAGATGGCAGTGGTGGAGAGGAGGCAGCGTGGGGTGAAGAACAGCCCCAGCTTGGCCACTCCAGGAGGAGAGATGCTGGAACACAAAACTCCCCATGCTGGGTGAGCTCTCTGACTCATCTAGCCCCCAGTGTGGCATCTGACAAGGGTATAAGGGAGAAGGCTTTGGGAGTCTCTGTGGGTCTCTATGAAGGAACCTAAGAGGTTGTACACAAACCTCAAACATTTGAGAATTCCTAGGGAAGAAAGAAAAAAAACCCAAACACATTATATTCAAAACCAGTCTTGCAAATGATAGTTCTCTCGTCTGTCTGATTCTGCAGATAATTTGCTTAGTCTTAGACATGATTTTTTTCTTTCATTCTTTTTTTGTGAATAAAGCCTTTTATAATTGTTAGTGCCTTTAACCTCTGTACTTATGAGGTTAATACAGGAGAATGATGTGTTCCAAGTCTGCCTGAGCTATAAAGTGAGGCCCTGTCTCACTCTTCCCAACAAAACAATAAAATTAAATACAGTATAAGAGGATGAGGATATAGGTCAGTCAGTAAAGTGATCTGAGTTTGAACCCCAGAACCCATGTGGAAAAGCCAGGCATGGTAACCATTTGTAATCCTAGACTACAGGACTCTTAGTTCTGAGACATACCTGAAGCTTTAGGTTGTAACAGAAAGATAGACTTGCAAGTCTACTGTTATAAGAATCATGTGTGAATGGTAGGTAACATGAGGAGCAGTGGCTCATTTCCTTTGTACAATGCTAAAGGTAGATTTTAGGCAAGTGTTACCTGGAGTATTGGGGGAAATAATATTTGGGGTTTAGCATAAAGGTTTTCTAATAGTAAAGCCATTCAGATACATTAGCTTGTTTTTCAAGAGAGCGAGTTTCCTTCTGCAGGGACTGACCAACCAGAGTTTGAATGACAACATTTTGATGATTCCCCCATGAAAGGCCTCACTATTCTTGAGGAATGGGTGGAGGGTGGGTTGAGGGAGGTTGTAGGGAGCATGGGAGGATGGGAGGGAGAGGGAACTGGGGGATTTATATGTGAAATGATTGTTTCTAAATAATGAAAAAGGAAAAACTGAAAAAAGGGATCCCATCTCCATTCTTTAAGAAACATACTTTTCAGGGCTGGAAAGAGAGCTCAGTGGTTAAGAGCACTGGCTGCTCCTCCAGGGAAGTCAGGTCCATTTCTCAGCAACCACATGGTTCTCAGAACCATCTGTAATTTCAGCTCCAGAAGATTTGATGCCCTCTCTGGCTTCCTGCGACACGAGGCATGTATGTGGTGCATAGACATACATACAGACAAGATATTCATTCTCACAAAATAAGTAAATAAATATTAAAAATAAATATGCTTTTCTGCAGATTCCTTGAATATATGATTAAGTGATAAACAGTAGTGAAACCCAACAGACATCTCATGAGCTTTTCTTAATATAAATAGGTATCTAGTGAGGGGTGAGCTGATGTAAAAATATTTTTTAACACACGACTCAGCAATACTGAGTGCAAGTTACTTTTTTTTCGTCAACTTGATGCATGCTATAGTCATTTGAGAAGAGGAACCTCAATTGAGAAAATGCCTCCATCAGACTGGACTGTGGGCAAGTCTTTGGGGACATTTTCTTGATTAATGATTGATGTGGGAGATCCCAGTCCATTGTGGATGGTGTCATGTATCTGCAGGTAGGCCTGGATTGTACAAACAAACAATTCAAGCTTAACAAGCCATGGGGAGCAATATAGTAATCAGCATTGCTCCATGGCTTCTGTTTTAGCTCCTGCCCCCAGGTGCCTGCCCTAAGTTCCTGTCCTGACTTCCCTCAGTGACTTTACTCCCCAATTTGGTTTTGGTGTTTTGTCCCAGTAGTAGAAAGCTGACTAGGACAATATTATACATTAATTTTAATATTAAAGTTCATAATATAAATGTCCTAGGTACATGGAAAAAACCCAGTACATGACAGGAGTCCAGTCTGGTAAACAGAGTTTGAGAAACATTGCTTTGATAAACAGTTTTAGACAATGATTTTCTGTTCTAGCTATAAACTCCATGGTCAAACGCCACTTTGGGAGGAAGGAGTTTATTTCAACTTACACTTTCAGGTCACAGTCTGTCCTTGAAGGAAGTCAGGGCAGGAACTCAAGGCAGGAACTGAAGACAGAACTAGGGAGGAATGTTGCTTGCTGGCTCTCTGGCTTGCTCAGCTAGCTTTGTTACACGGCTCAGACTCATTTGCCTAGGGGATAGTTCTACCAGCTATGGGAGGCTCTCTCATACCAATCCTCCATCCAGACAGTTTCTTTAGATATGCTCATAGGCCAATACTATCTGGGTGATTCCTCAACCTAGGTTTCCTCTTCCCAGGTGACTCTAGTTGGTGCCAAAGTGACAATAAAATCTATCCATCACAAGGTCAAGTGAAAAAAAATACACTACATTCCCTATTATCCTTGACTAGGGCTGGCGGAGCCTCATTTTGGTTCAAAGGCATGGGAGGAAGTGAGACTCTAGATAACACCACTAAACATGACTCAGCTGCCATGTCTTCCTTGGCCTCAGTTTTCTCATATGTCAAATGGGATGAAAGAGTTTCAGTCCAACTTGGGGTAGAGTTGTTGTGATGGACCTGAGCTTGATTTTTAAAAACAATTTATTTTTATTTTAAATCAAGTATGTATTTTTGTCTCTGTGTGAGTATATGTGAGTATAAGTGTGGGTGCCCTTGGAGTTCAGAAGAGGGTGCTGGACCTACTGGAGCTGGAGTTATAGGCAGCTGTGAGCCACCTGATGGGAGTGTTGGGAACTGAACTTGGGTCCTCGGTAAGATCTGTGAGTGCTCTTCACCACTGAGCCATCTCTCCAGACCTTCTTGCTTGAGTTTGAATCCTATGCTCATCTTGCTGGCATGCAAATTCTGGCTCAGTGGCTCCCTGGGTTTGGAGCTGACATCCTATACTGGAAACATGCACCTGGCCACTGTGGTGTTGCTGGGGCCACCTTTGAGTTTCTGGGATAAGGCAGCCACTCTCTGTGGGCTTCCTCAGGAGAATTTGATGGCAATGAACTTTCTGGTAGTGTTCACTCTTTTCCCTGGAGAGCCCATCTGCACTTTTAAAAGGTATTATCCATGCTATCACTCCTGCATCCCAGTGGTGAGGTTTGTTGTGGTCCCCTCTGAAGGGAATCCCTTTTCTTTTCCACTCCCCCACCCCCACTGCCTACGATGAGGCTCCCTAGCTAGTTAAGCTATTTTTTGAGTTTGAGTTAAAATCATTTCAGGCATATTTTTAACTACGTCCTGTTCAAAAAGCTGTTAGCATTTGGCAATCATTCCATCTTGAGCTTGAATCCTGAGGAAGATTTTTTTAAATCCACAACCAAGCAAAGTATATTATTTAAAAATAGTTTTAGTGTGTAGGCCAGGAGCATGAGGATGCAATTAGGGTGTGATGTGGCCTCTGAAAAGACTCCTCCCTTTCCTGCCTGTGCTTCTGTTGGGTGTGGTGCTGTGTATGTGGGAGGGGATGGTTTGGGTCCTCTCCACCAGAGGAAGAGAGGTGCTACCTGGATAAAGAATGAATGCCATTAGTATTGGTTATGGCTTAACTCTACTAGGAGGGTTGTCAAGAATGACAGCAGAGGTCACATTTGTCTTGTCCATGATCCCACAATGTTCCAGAAGCAGTAGGCTTACTATCACCATTATAAGGAAGCATGGTGAAGGGGCTTCTGGGAGTAATGGCCACGGGACAGTGTGTTGTATTTAGCAAGTACTTATAGCAGTCTTTCCATTATGGCATTGATGGAGTGCTTTAGAGATATTCGTTTATTCAATTCCCAAAGCCGCCCTCTGTGGTCAGTGTTATTGTTAACACCCTTTGCATAGAAGGTCTTGTAGCTGGTTTGTGGTAGAGGCCAATCCTATTCTTTAGAGTCTGGCATTGGTGAGCATCTCCTTTGCTACTATGCTTAGATGTTTATTTTGAGCTATAGGTACTGATTTCTTAGCACTCAGTTCAAGAGTGGCTATGCCATTCTAGCTCCACAAGGAAGAATGAAGTTTAAGATAGACAAGATTTCACACAATTGACTGGAGAAGATGATGACAGCTTGGAAGAAATCATCAGTCTGAATGGGTAAATCTCTGCCACTCAAACATTCAAGCCCATTAAACACTTTGAATATTCCTGGACCATGTTAAGGTTTGATCCCCAAGCAAGAAATTTTAGAAATGCTTTGGAAATCATTAGAGTGGGAGGAAATAGTTTCCTCCTCAATTGTTTATCCTTGTGAAGTTTTATTTTCTTTTCTTTTTGGTTTGGTTTGGTTTTCTGTGGCCATAAGCCTAGACAAGCTGCCTGTCTTGGGGTGCTGGAGCTGCAGAGCAGAGCAAGCATTCTGCTTCCTACCTGCATCTCCCACAGGCTGGAGTCCATGGTCCTTTGCTGATGGTTACTTTTAGCTGGCAAAAGGCTGATGGATTCAGGGAAATGACTGGGAGGCCTGTATTGGCTGCAAGCCCCTGAGACTCTTTTGTTCCATTGGATAAGCGGATTCTTGGAGTTAGAAACAGTCCCTGGGATCTGACCTCCTCTCAGCCTGAATGTTCAGACTCCCCCAGGGCTGGTGCCTGCACACAGACAAATCTTGCATTCACATGCTTTCCTTCCTCTGCCAGACATGGTTGTCCAGATTAGGTCATGCCTTTTAAAATTTTGGAAGGCCTGCTGTTGTTTCTCTGTGACTTGCTGTCTCTGTGTCCTATGATTGGGCTTTTTTTAGTGCAAGTACCCTCCTTGAAAAATGCTAGGTCCTGCTATGGCACTATCTGTCATGCATACTGAGTGTTTAATAAAGCTAATTAATAAGGAGCTACTTATTAGTAACATGGGAGTGATGGTAACATGGGGGGCAGAAAGGCAAGCCAACTCCAGCAGGCAGCAATGCAGCACCGAGCACAGCCCTTGGAAGACAAGTGCAAGATGAACATAGCAAATGTTTGCAGGGGACCTGGGGCAAAATGCTTTGGGCTAATAGCCTTGGGGGATATGTTTGAAATCTTCTCAGGAGTAGGGCATGTGGGCATGTGGGCATGTTAGTGACTTAAAAAAACAACATGGTAGAGGAAGTTGGGGGACTAGAGAACTTGGTTCCACTAAAGTCCTGCCTGGGGCGGGGGGTTAGTAGAGCTGTCAAATCCAAATTACTGTCTTTATCTTGGCATAAGAAATCTTTGGGAGTTTTAAGGTTGTTTGGAGTAGGGAGATTGGAAAGAAGAAAGTAGCATATGTTTAGCCAAGAGATACAGCTTCAGTGGTAGGGTGCCTGTCTAATATGCATGAAGTCCTGGGTTCAATTCCTAGCTATGTACAAGTGGAACATGGTATTGCATATCTGTGATCCTAAAAGTAGGAGGTGCAGCTGGAGGCAGGAGAATCAAAAGTTCCAGGTTATCTTAGCAATTTGGGGCTAGCTTGGGCTATACCAGATCATGTCTCCCAAAAAAACAAACAAAACAAAACAAAAGCTTCCAACAAACCAAAATCAATTAACAAGTAAAAAGAAACACTCATTTAACAGGAGGTCATTGGGACTGCAACTGTGCCCTAAAGATAATTGAAAAAACAAATCAGTAAGTGAAAGATGAGAGAGAGAGAGAGAGAGAGAGAGAGAGAGAGAGAGAGAGAGAGAGAGAGAGAGAGAGTCAGAGTCTGGGGATCTGGGGGTCTGGGGAGATGTCTCAGAGGGTAACATCACTTGCTGCTAACCTCAGCTTGAATCCCCAGGATCTGCTTTAAACATTGAGCGTGGTTACATGAGCTTACAGCTCCAGGGCTATGTGGACGAGGGTATGTGAGAGACATGGGGATCGCTGGGGCTTCATGGCTACCAACCCAGCTTCTGATTCAGTAAGAGACATTTTCTCAAGGGAAGAAAGCAGAAAGGAACAGAGCAAGACACCTAATGTCCTCCTTTGGCCTCCATGTAGACACAGGTGCACATATTGGCACACATATAGTATAACGCACGTGCATGTGCACACACACACACACACACACACACACACACACACACACACACACACGAGATTATGACCTCAAAGGACAAACACACTTGGGTATAGCCTAGCAACTCTGGGGTTGTCTGTGACCATATAGGCATGCCCCAAATGCAACTAGTTTACTGAGCTTGTCTTTATAAACCCATCTACAGATTAGAATAACCTCTCACTGACAGTGACATCAAGTGTCCTTTATATTAGTCTTTATTTCATTCCTTTACTTTATATGAGCATAACTCTGCCTTTGTCCAATGGTTGAAAATTCACTAGGCCAGGGACCTTGACAGATCCTTTTGGTGTCTTGTGAGCATCATGGTTGGGACATAGAGCATTAAAATTGGCTGGAGTGGGAGAATGCCAGGATGTTGGGAGAATGTGCTGGGAGATCACAGTTATAAGAACCACTATCCTGGGAAGGGAGACATGATATCCCTTGTTCTGGATCTGGGTAGAGCTGACTTTAAATGTCACATCAGCTATTTCTGCTTAGATGGCCTTGAGGAACATCTGTAAAGCTCAAGATAGACCCCAGTTGGTATTGGTATCAGTGAACTGAAAAAGATGCTGGCCTCTCACAAGTGTTTCGCAGCTGTTTGTGGCTCTTATTGCCATTGGTGTGGGTCAGAAGAACAATGGTGTGCTAGTATATCCTTGTAATGGGGAAGTAGGAGTAGAAAGGACTTGGAGTTAATTTCTAGCTATGGACACCAAGATCTGATACTGAACACAGCCTTTGTGTTTGTTCCCACTAACTCTCATCCCTTGATTAGACTTGACTGTGGGGAATGCCAGCACACACAAAGACCAGTCTGTCAAAGTTGGCAATGGATCTCTGAGGGATTTGCAGTGTGGTAGAGATGCCTGGACACTGTGGTCTGGGTAAGAGTCAGAGTAGACACCTTCTTCTGACCCACTGAAGTTTCAGGCCTGCCTCTGTATCCTTTAGCTTGCAGCTCCCTTGGGATAGACTTAGCCATATTGTGGGGTCTGTTTTCCTTGGTAAGGGCCCTCCAAATGGAAGTAAAATCTGTTACTTTTGTTTCTATGTCCCCAACTGTCTGCCTTCCTGTCTCATCTGGAGCCAGCAGTCAGAGGTGTTTGGTGAAGGAGTGGATTCCTGTCCTAGTTACAAACCTGACCTCCACCAGGCAGATGCTCAAAAATTACCCCGATTTTGAAGGGAAAGTGTCTTTTCAGAGAAACTGAGGCACGCCTTATGTTAGCATTCTCTTTACCTTTTCAGTACGCAGTGAACAAGTGCACCCTAGGCAGTGGAGCGGTTCTTTAGTGTACAGGGGTGTGAGGATTTCTTCTTTGGTCTTCTTCTTTAACCTTTATTTGGATTCTTGTTCCAGTTATGGAGAGGAACTCTTCTCTCAGGCTGGAGTGAGGGGCAAGTGATACTCCGTTTTACTCACGGAGGGCTCCAGAGTGCCCTTCCCCCCCCCCCCCCGATATCTTCTCAGATGTTTGCAAAACAACCAGCGAGGAGGTGAAGCCCTGAGCCAGGCAGCTTTAGCTGTCTCTTTAAATGCCGGGGTCTGTGTGTGAGAGGGAGGGGCCAACTCCGGAGAGCGTGAAATTCCTGGGCTCCTCCGGCAGTCTCAGGCTCAGAGCGCAGCCCTCCACATCTCCTCTTGCATGCAACTCACTAACAGGGAGAGGCAGCCGTGTGCCCTCCCCTCACGCAGCTACAGCTACCGGCAGCTCCAGACACACAGGACCAGCTCTTCGCACCCCCAGCATCCTCCCTTCTTCCTTGCCACTCCCTCCCATTGGGAGGAAAAAGAGAGAAAGAAAAAGAAAAAAAAAGGAAAAAAAGAAAAAAAGAAAAGAAAAAAAAAAAGCCAAAACATAAAAACCAGAGTCAGAAAGATTCTGGAATTTGAATCTTTCCAAGGAGGAAACACCCGGCAAACTCAGTTGATTAAACACCAAACTGACAGATTCCCAACTCTTCGGTTCTACCCGGAGGTAAGGTTCTGGGGGAAAAGGCAGGCAGGCAGGAGGCAAAATGACTCCAGGTTTTGTCCATTCCGGGAAGAGGTTGCACCCGAGAGGGTAGAAGTTTTCTGTTGATAGCGACCAACGTATGTTTTTTCCCCTTTCTTTCTTATTTTTTTTCCTTCTTTTTCTTTTTTTAAACGCCTAATTGAGGATCTTTACTGAACGCGGGAAAGGCTTTTTCAAATCCTCTTCTTTTAGTTCGGTTTCTTCTGGAAGTTGGATGATTTTGCTCCAGATGTCAGGAAAGTCAGAAAATGGTTTGGATTTATTCCCCCTCCCCCGTTTTTTTTTAAAAAATAAACAAACACATTTTTTGATTAGATTGTTAATCCAAAATGATGTGAATCTATCACTTACCACTTCGTTTTAGGTTGATACTTTTTTTTTTTTTTTTTTTTTTTGAGATTCTGAAGCCACTGTTTCTCTTTTTCTGGAGAAGGGACTTTGAGAAACACAAGAAGACAAAATAGGATGGAGACAGGGATTTCCCCTAGTTGTTAAGGAACCAAGTGTGTGTACACACTCATATGTGAGATTTTTTTTTCTTTTGGAGGGGGTGTGCAAAGGTCACTCTTGAGTAAAATTTTACCTTGGACTCCTGTTATCTTGGAAGATGTGAAAAGGGAGTGTGTGTGTGTGTGTGTGTGTGTGTGTGTGTGTGTGTGTGTGTGTATGAGAGAGAGAGAGAGAGAGAGAGAGAGAGAGAGAGAGAGAGAGAGAGAGAGAGAGAGAGGAGAGAGAGTACTGTTTGGATCAGTTACAAGGGAAATCTTCCTCCTCTGCCTTCCATTTGTTTATATTAATGATTTAGTAGCAAGCTTGTCTGAAAACTTCCACTCTGTGTAAGCACTGTGGGTTTTGCAAGCTCTCAGTGACCTTAAAGCCTGGTTCGATGTATTTTTTTTTCTCAAAGCTTTGTGTTGTATCCAGAGTTTCAGCTCTTTCCCTTTCTCTTCTTTTAACCACAAAACTTAACTGTTCTAGAAACATTGTACTGATCATAATGAAAAGAAAAATCTGTCCCCCAGCCCCCATCCCTTCCTAAGCTAGTGATGTAATACCAATCTATGGGCTCTGCTGTCTTGCAGGTGACTTATCCTGTGAGTACTTGTTAAAAAAAATTAATTGCTCCCTTCCTCTATTAAATATGTCCCCTTTTTGATTTGGCTAAAAAAAAAACCAAACCAAAACAAAACATTATGCGATGAGAAAATTGTGTGTGTGTGTGTGTGTGTGTGTGTGTGTGTGTGTGTATATATATATCTACATATATATATATGTATATGTATATATTTTTTCCAAACCATTATTAGATTTAGGTAGAATGGGTTTTCTCTCCCTTGATCTTTTATTATTATTATTATTATTATTATTATTATTATTATTATTATTATTTAATGCGAAGGTCAGAGATCATGGAGGGCTAGTCTAGGATGGAGTGATCTCAGTTGGACCGCGTAAGAGTAGATAGAATAGGAACTGTCTTCTCCCTGCTTCTTTCAGCTGCTCCCGCTTTGGGGAGAGAGTGTTTCTTTGGTCACCCTGATGCACCCCAACAATTTGAATGATTTTTTCCCCTGTCCTGGGTCTAGAGGATGGCCCTGAGAGAGAGGTGGGCACTCCTTGTCACACCTGGAGGATGGTGTAGCTTCTGGGGTTGGATGATCGTATGTCTTTGTGATGAAGGGTCTGAAGGAAATTTGAACTGCCTGCACTCTGGGAGACTTGGTTGCTGGGATAGTCTATCTGGGGGCACCTGGAGGTTAGTCTGTGGAGCCCAAAGAACTGTACCTTTCTTAATGTGCTGTTCTGGGTAGAGCCTTCCTTCATCGTCCAAGGGCTTCAGCGTCGCCTTTCAAGTTACAATGGTCCCGCTGGCTATGATGGGCAAGTTTACCTAAGGGCTGTTGGTTATGTGTCGAGAGGATGGTGGGAGAGACTAGGCGAAGCTGGTATTTTTCTTTCTTAATCTTCAGGCTTAATCTGCCTAAGTCATATCGGGGTAAACGATATTTCAGACGGGTGCTGGTTGTGCAGACGTATTCCTATTGTTTGATTTTTTTGCTGTTATTGGGGAATGGAGTAAGGGCTCTTGGCCCATTTTCTGCAGCTCAGGGTTCACCCTGTAAGCCAACCTTCCTTTGGGAGAAGGGGAGAAAGGCTGGATGCTGGAAGTTCGCTATTAAAGTGAGCAACAGGGCTGGGTTAAATTTTTTTTTTCTAACAACTGGACTGTGCAAATGCCCTTTTATGGAGCTTTCTGGCCCTTTCTAATGAAATAATAATTTTTGAAAATTGCTTCGTAAGAAGTGAAACCAACAATCAAAGGAATTCTAGATTTTGAGAAACCACTACGTCTTTGCTTCTCCGGTAGCTCCCTGTTATTAATTGCTGGGGGACTGATGGGGGTTTGGCCTCCGTTTTGGTTGCTTTCTTTTTAGTGCTGCGTTCTTATGTTGATGGTTGCCGCTTATATAAGGAAGGGATGTATCGAGGTGGATTGATGCTTGGGGTTTTGAGATCGGCTACTGAGATTGGGTGGCGGTTGGTGTGTTTGTCGATGTGCATGGTAGGAAGGTCTTTTCTTTTGGATGGTGGGGGACAAGGGAATGGTCGGAGAATGGTAGATGTGATGCTCCAGTGAATGGGGACGTGAGGGGACACAGAGGTGAGGTTGGAAGTCACCGATTTGCAGAATTTCTGTCCTGTATCTCCCCCTTTCTCTCGCTCCTTGAAAAAAAAAATCCATTATCTCTAAAAACACATTATTCTTCAATTGGCCTTTTAGAGAAAAAGAGAGAGAGAGAGAAAGAGAGAGAGGGAGGGAGGGGAGGGGTTAATTTGGTGAGGGGGCTTGGTTGTAATTAGCCCACTGCTGCAAAACTGAGATACACAAATCCATCGGCACCAGCTTTGGGGGCTCTGAGAAGCAGCGGAGAGATGGGGTCGGGTTGTCAGCCTTGGATGAACACTGTAGGCGGTGGGGTTGGTGTTTGGGTATTGTGTGTGTTTGTGTCTCTGTGTGCGTGCAATTTTGTTCACCCCATCACCAATTTCCCCCTCCATCCTCCCACAATCCTGCCATGGGCTTGCCTTCCATTTCCATGCACTGTCCCCTCCACCCTCTACCCAACCCTCTTTCCTTCAGCCCTTTCCATCTCCATGGAAAAAAATTCTGATTCTGATGACTATGCGGCTCTTTTTTTTTTTTTTTTTTTTTTGTCTTTTTTGCAACACAACAGTGGTTCGATGGCCTTTCCTACATGCCACACGGATGCAGCCTTCTGATAGGAGGGCTAAGTCGGCATATCCACACACGCAATGGCACACGCTTTTGCACACATATTCTCTCACACACAGACAACCAAGGACTTGATTGCGTCTGCTTGATTTTGTTGCCTTTGCCTCTTCCTCTACTTCCACATCCAGCCATGGCCCCTTTGCCCATCTTCATGCAGGGAACACAGTAATGTTATAGCCTCATCTCCTTGCCACCGCTGCCGTTTTTTTCCTCTTGCTATTATTCTTTTCTGAATGCTGTGGTGTGTCGCAGTTCATGGGATTAGTATGTTGGAGAGTCCTTTTTGGGGGAGGAGACCTCAAGAGGAGGTGGGTAGATGACATTAATGATTTTTTTTTGGCCAAATAAGCACTCGGTGATAATGATCCAATTTAACCATCCATGAAATCTATGTTTGCGGCACACTGAAGGGAGGTTGCAGGGTTGGGGGGGGGGAAGAGCGGGGTCTGGACTGAATTACCTCTGGGGGAACTTGATGCCTGGAGAACAGACACAGCCTCCACCCCCATGCACATGGCTATGTGCTCTCACACACACCAACACACACAACCCTGATCAGTGGACTGTGTCAAGCCAGAGGGCACTGCAGAATATCCCTGAGACTTGTTGTGGTTTGTTGGGAGGATAGATTGATGTCTTTGTCCTACCCAGCTTTCTGATGTGTAGACAGACGATGCAAGGTCTTAAAATTCTTGGTGGCCTTTGTTTTGCCTTTTTTATGGGGGCTAGAATAGTGTTTGTGTTTTTCCAGACAGTGGCATGCCTCCGATTGGATGACATGGGATTGTCAACCTTGTGCCTGTGTGGTTCAGATAGGGTGCTGTCTGACTTTGTACTGGGTGGCTGCATGTATTGGGTATGTGTCTATTGGGGAGGTGGTGCGCTAATGAGGAAGGAAGGCAAAACTGGGAGCATTTAGTAGGGATGAGGGGGAATAGAGTCTTTAAGGAAGGAGAAAAGAAGAGGGGAGGGAGCTGCGTGCAACTCCAGCAGGAAACCTCAAGTGCAATCTCTGGTTCATCAAGCAAAACTGTGGGTGGATGAGCTCAAAGGTGATGGGTGGATGGATGCAGACTGAAGGGGGAGAAGGGACAAGGTGGATGAAGTGAGGGGTTTCCCTGCTACCTCCCTAGAGCTCTGGGCTGAACTCAGAGCAAGGCCTTGCTTTCCCAGTAGGTATCATTTACCTCCAGGGTGGTGTTGCCTTGTTGGAGGCTGCAGCTTGCAAGCCCTGAAACTGCCCTTGGCCACGAGATTAGCCGAAAGCCCCTGTGCTCTCTGGCTTCTGGCTTTAGCTGCTGTAACTACCAGATGCCATTTTCCCCTTCTTCTTTAGCTAGAGGTGTGTCAATTTATTAGCAAGTATAAGTGAAGTTGGAAAACATTTAAAAAATCCTTAAAGCAGAATGCGAGTTGCCCCATCTCTCCCATGTTGTTCTCTCTTCCTGGAGCTGACCTTGAGGAGTTAGGGAGAAAGAGTTATGTCATTGTTGGAGAAGGGGGAGAGTTGGGGAGTTGGATGCCTCCGAGGTGGGTTACTGTGGCAGACCCAGAAAAGAGCTTGCTCTCGGGTTCTTGGGCTCTACTCTCCTTGTATGACCTCTTAGGTGTAGATGGGAGAGTTGCAAAAGAGGTAAGCATCTCTTTGCAAGCATGCCACCTGGAAATAGATGCTTTCCAAGTTGTGGTCAGGCCTCATGGCCCTCAGTGTGCGCCTTCCCCAGGAAGTGTACTGCAGCTCTGAGATGTGGGCTAGCTGCAGCTTTTCTGCAGATGAAGCAAGTGCAGCTGTGTACCTGGGCCAGCCACAGGTGGCTGTACTAGGCTTGAGGCTAGGGCTGTGGTACCAGCACTTAGTCTCTTCCTGTAGTGTCATGGCCCACAAGATGCCTTTTTTGGCCCAGTTTTGAAAACAGTCACCTTTAATATTCTGGTGGTGCTCATGCCCATCATACTGTCTTTGGTTTTAATGAGTTAATCATTACTGAATGTTGTCTTATATAGTGATAGACTGTATTTAATTTCTGTCTATGGAATGCAAGCTCTGTGAGGTCAGGGAGTTAATTTTTATTCCTTTGCACATGGTGGCTAGTTGTTCAAACAAGTACCTGCTGATTAGAGGAAAGAACTGCATGGATTCAAGGATGGATTAGTCTTTGTCCTAGCATATTGCTTCGGGGAAAGCTGAACTTTGCTCAGAGATGTCTTAGTTCTCCCTGAAAGTCTATATCTGATAGAGGTGTTGCCAAATGTGAACTTTCTGAGTTCAGTAGAAAGCTCTTTTCTCACGCTGGCTCAGAATCACTATGTCCCCTCATGGTTTCTCATCATCCTCATCCTCATAGAAGTAGAAATGAGGTACTTATTATGCACTACCTTCAGACCCAAGATTTTCTTCTCTATGTAGTATCTTATTTAATCCCACAGCAATTCAAAGCATATTAGTATTGCTTTGTAGATGGAGGAGGAGATCCAGACATCACTAAAGTAATCTGATAAAATGAGCAGATCAAGGGCTTGAACTCAGATCTGACTTACTTCAGAGCCTAGGCTCATTACCTTTATATTATGCTGTTGGAAGGAAAAGAGAAATAGGCTGTTAACTCTTAATTCTCAAGGAGGGATGTATAGGCCTACACACTTCATGTTTCATTTTTTTTTTTCTCACAGATGGTTGGGATACTGTTTGGAGATACTGATGGTGTCGAGTGTGTGCAAAAGTCTTTTACCAGTCTTCTCTGCTCTACCCTAGGGCTGGACTTGAATGACCATACTTGGGGATTAGAGGTGGATGACCTTGAATGGGGATTAGACACAAATGACCTGATTAGGAGTTAGAGATTCTAGCCAAGAGTGCATTTGTTTGTTTGGGGGGTGGTGGGTGGGCAGAACAAAATGGAGCTTTTAACCATGAAAGAGTTATCCTTGGCCAGAATCTTGAAGCATGACATCTAGCCATTTCGGTGTGACCTTGAGATGGTGTAAATGAATGCCCTGGTTTGTTGACAGTTCCTGTTTAAGGCTGTGTCCTAGTCTAATTATTAAGTCACAACAGTGTCCTGGTTTGGACGATAAAATATATGGCCATTCTTCTTTGAGATGACATCACCTACTTTCTCTTAACGGGGCAGAGAAAAGAAGGGGACATGCCAGAGACAGAAATCCAATTTTATCTCAAGAAAGTAGCCGAGAAGAGAACCATTCTCTAGTGAGACTCCCAGTCGCGCCTAATTATAAAGGATTAAGGCCTAGATATTCTAACCAGTTCCACCACTATTATGTCTCCTCCTGCTCTCCAAGCAGTCTTACTGGAGCTATTGATAACATGTGATTCCCTACTATGTACCAGACACTATGCTTAATCCTTGACCCAAGCTATTTCATTGTTTTCTGACCACACTGTAGGGTGGAGGGAGAAATTATCACTGCTACCATAGCAAAAAAGATGTCAGGTAACACATTCAAGGTCACTAGGTACTGGTTGGCTTTGGAGCCTTTGGTTTTAACCACTGTGCTGCAACCCATCTGTGGAGTTGATTCTGAGAGCTGCCATACACTCCGGGATATGCTTGAGAAATTGGTGTTTGTCTGAGGAGCTGGGATTAGAAAGTGGGGCTGATGATCCAGGGATGAAGTTGTTCCTGGATTTTTATTGGCACCTTGGAAATCTGTCTCCCATGTCTCAATGACCCTCTTTACTTTATGTCCCCATCTGAGGAGGGAGTTAAGTGGTTTGGAATGGTGGAATGTGGGCAGAAGATAACCTGAAACCAGTTTCTGCTTTGCATCATTACCTTTTGGGGCTGGGGAAAGATGGGGCACTGCGCTGTCCATGGTCCTGGAAATAGGGCCTGACCCTACGCTAAGGAGATAATAGCCTAGCACAACAGCCTAGTTTTCTGCTGCTTCATTAGATGGACAGCATTTGATGAGGAAGCTGGTGGTTGGAGAGGCTAGCTAGCATATTTAGGATTGTCAGCAAGAAATAGCAGGCTTTCGGTCTAAGCTTAGGTCTCAACCCAGAGACCAGGTTCTGTATTCTCCATGGAGCTACAGAGAAGCGGGAAAGAGGGGGCATCTTTACTGAGAACTAGAAGAGGAAATTTTTCCCAAGGGGAATTTTCCCAATGTGTGGGCAAGGCCGTTAGGGCCATCATCCTGGTCAGTCCTTGCTGGTTTCCTTCTCCTTACCCCAGCTAGGGCAAGAGAGCTGTTGCTGACCTTAGGTTAGAATGAGTGTTGGTTCAGTTTGGCGGAAAGGAGGAAATGGAACCCTGCATGGTATCATAGAAGGGGTACCCAGGAGTTCCTCCTTTCCCAAAGAGCAATAAAATATGCACTGACAACAAGCTAATCCTCCTCCATTCTGCCTTGTAGGGTAACCAGCAAGAAGAGACTAGAGGCTACTCCCCAGTGACAGGAAGAGAAGAGCTGAAAGGGAAGTGACTGGGATTCTCCAGGCTAGGGGACCCCAGGGAGAAAGAAGGAACTTTTTCTTGGTTGAGAGGCAGGGACTAGGAGAAGTGCTTTTCAGATGGAGGGGCTCCTCTGTAGCCCCCAAGCTGAGCTGCATTAGCTTCATTGCAGTCCCATTGAAGACTGTGTTTATTTTTCCAATAATGTGTTAATTAAACATCGATTTCCGGGTAGAGGAAAGGGAATTGGATTGCTAGAGCTAAATGGAGTGAGGCGGATTGGGAAGTGGTGAGAGGGGGCCTCATGCTGGAGTCAGCATTCTTCAGGATCACCCCAAGAGGGCAGAGGGGTGCTGGGGCAGCCTTCTGGCTCCTAGTTTGCAAATGGTATCTCTATAAGAGCCTTCAAGAGGCATCCTTCTGCTTTGATTATCAGCTCTCTGTGGAACCTTGGTCCAGGGAGGAGGTAACATTATTTTCTACTTTTCTGAGCATTTTTAGCTTATGGGGAGGTAGTGTACCAGATTTTGCTCTTGGTACTCTGTAAGACACCATGTATTTAAGCAAATATAGGGTAGGTACTTTTTATGATTCCACTTGGGAGATGAGAAAACTCAGGTTCAGAGATATTTCAAAGGTTTGGTAAAGGAGTTCTAGGGCCTAAGGAAATGACTTGGTAATGTACTTGCCATGCCAAAATGAGAACTTTAGTTCCTTTTTTTATATATAATTTTTAAAATTTAAATTTGAAAAAAGCTTGTTTTGCATGTCAATCCTAGTTCATTCACTCTCCCGTCCTCCCCTGTTCCCCCCACCAACCCCCATCCCATCTCCTTTCTGCTCCCCAGGGAAGGTGAGGCCTTCCATGGGGAGTCTTCAAAGTCTGTCATATCATATGGAGCAGGGCCCAGGCCCTCCACCATGTGATTAGGCTTTGAGAGTATCCCTCTATGTGGAATGGGCCCCAAAGTCCATTTGAATACTAGGGATAAATGCTGATATACTGTCAGAGGCTTCATAAACTGCCCAGTCCTCCCAACTAACACCACGTTCAGGGAATCTGGGTTAGTCTTATGCTGGTTTCCCTGCTGACCCTTTGTTCAGGTCAGAACTTTAGTTCTTATGTTGTAGAGATGTTGGTATTGTAGTGTCTTTTATGATCCCAGTGCTAGGAAGCAGAGACAGGTATATCTATGGAGCTCTCTGATCAACTAATCTAGTCAGTTGGTAAGTTCCAGATTCAGAGATTCCTTGTTTCAAAAAATAAGGTGCAGAGTGTCTGAGGAGAACCCCCAGGATCAACCTCTGGTTTCCAAAAGCATATGGGTACACGTGCGCACACAGCTAACACCCACAACCCCATGAAAACACATATACCACATGTACACATGTGTACACTCATAACCACAGAAGCAAAGGGGTATTAGAAGAATTAAAACTATCTGTGGTTGGCAGAACAGTCATCAAACTGTTTAAGCCACTTTAGAGGGGGGAAAAAAAGCATCCAATAGCAGCAAATAAAAACATTTGATATTTTCTCATTGACTGGGATGCTCTGGACTCTCATTGTGTGCCAGCAACTGCATTAAGTGCTTTGCATACTGAGTAGGGGAATTTAGTGAGTAGGTATCAGGCCACACCACCTCTACTATATAAATGAATAAAGTGAGGCTCACTTGTCTGAAGTAGAACAGGGATAAAATTTTTATAAAGATGACTTTGGATTTCATTATCTTTTGCTGTATGCTGAGAACATGGATCGTGGCTCCCAGCAAGTTGTCCATAAGTTTTGGAAAACAAAGACTTGGAGACTGCAATGTGGATCCACTGGTCGGACTGTGGACCCCAGGAATCTCAGGTCTTACAGCACAGATCCACATCTCATGCCAGGTCTCTGATTGGAAGGAGATAGTCTTGTAATGATTTTTGTTGATCTAAGTTGTAAAAGTGCATTAGAGCTGTAGCTCTCCAAATTTGCTATCAATTAGGGCTCCTGTATTAAGATTCCTGTATTAAGAGTTTAAGCTGCCCTCCTTAGCAGTTTAGCTAGAAGTTTTAGGGGCAAGCACCCCAGATTTCCATTCCAGTGGCTCAGCAGAGCCTCTTCTACAGAGCAGGTAGTGGGGTGCTGGAGTGGTTTCTTACCCCTGCAGTGAAGGAGGGAGTGAGCAGCACTTGTTACATATCCACAGTGTCCAATGAGACAATACTTAAGCTTACCGTTTTCTTTCTTACTGGGAGAATAGTTTGCAGACATTGGTATTCATCAGTTCTCTAGGCATCTTTGACAAGATAGCCTCAGACTCTAGCTGCTGATCTGGGATGTATGGAGAGGGCAGCCTCAGAAGCTGTCTGCAAAGTAGGCACTTTCTGGGGGGGGGAAGGATAGGTGGTAATAGTCAGGCCAGCCTGAGATCCCTTGATTCCAGAAATATAAAGAGTAATTCCTCAAACCCCCCAGAAGGCAGGAGAAGTGAGGATGCCAACTGCGGTGGTCACCTGTTGATCTGTGAGGGTTTGGACCCCTTTGGCTCAGGGCTTGATATCCTTTGCTGCCATGGAAAGGTTCATTTACCTTGACTAGGTCACTGTAGTGCCTTTACAGCAACACTGAGGGAGGGGAGCTGATCCCACCCGGGAAACTCAGTAAACTCCCTCTCAGGCTTGGAGAAAAAAAATGAAAAAGAAAAAGAAGTAAAGAAAAAAAAAAAAAGAAGAAAAAAACCAAAGTAACTCTTGCAGCAACTTGAGTGTTGGGAAGCCTGTCAGCAGCAACCATCCTGGGGTTTCCCCCTGGGATCAGTAAAACAGCTTCTCTGGGGCTCATTTTAAGCCTTATTTCCAAAGCTGTCAAAAAGTGGAGAATAGTTGGAACCTTTTAGAGCTGGAAGGGACCGTGGTGATTATCCATGCCCGTGTTAGTATTCTATTCATTTTTCCATTCATTTGTTCATCCAACAGAAATTTATTAAACATCTACTACATCCAGGCACTGTACCAGGTTCTGGGAATGCAGCCATACTTGTGAGAGGCATTTGCTTTATCCCTCCTAGAATTTAAGCTTGGGTGGAATGGCAAGTAGACAACACAAAAATATAATTACACATTGTGACGAGTGTTCTGAAGGAAGAGTGCTGGGGGCTCTGAGAATGGCGGAGATCTAATTTAGCCTGTTGGCACCAGGAGCGACAACAGAGAGGATGTATCAAGGGCCCACTGTGGCAGGCACAGGCTGTGTAAGGGCTTCCTGAGCACCGTTGCTTTCCATCCTCTTAGTGAATCTTGGAGGGAGGCCCCATTATCACTCCAGTCTTGTTATAGAGGGGGAAACTGAGGCATGGATGGTCATCCAGCAGAGCACTGAAAACAAAGCCTGACCCTCCTTCCCTTCTGCAGGGGAAGGAGGTGGAGAATTTGCATTGGGAGGAAGGAGGAGGTAAGAAGAGAAACAGAGCAGAGGCACTGAAGCTGGAGGAGGTGATGGTTCAAGGACAGGAGTGATACGTTTAAGAGAACTGTTATGTGATGCTGAAGGATGTGAAGTGGATAACAGGTATTCGCATCACAGTGTAGCCAGGTGAGGATTATTATCTTGATTAGCTAGATGTAGCCATTCTCCAGTGTAGATAGATGTCCAACACCATGTTGGACAGGATAAACACAATTTTATCAAAAGAAAAACTGACAACTGTGCCCATCAGGGTGGGACACACCTGCGATTCTAGACTAGGGAGGGAGGGGTAGGAGGGCCAGGAACCCTAAGGTCTTCATGGGCTAAGCTGTGCTAGAGGCTAGCCTGGACTACACAAAGAGACCCAATCTAAAAATTACTTCTATGCCTCCTCCATGATCAAAACTTTCTTTTGTGTTTTTAAAAGCAGAGAAGAAAGCTTCAATTCTCCTGGCTACTCAGAGCTTTTGGATGCCAGCCATTGTGGGAAACACATTAGCAAATTGTCTCGTCAAATCCCCTCCAGGACCAGGAAAATTAGGAATCAAGCCCTTTGTTCCAGAGGATAGAAGCTGGGCCTTGGGAGGTCCTGAGCTGCTCAGGGGGAAACAGCTGAGAGTGGCAGGGCTGCTTGGAGTCAGGGTCCCTGGTCTGGCTATGAAATTATGTCATTCTCAGGTTTCAGCCCTCTGAGTGTGCCCTGTCTAGTCTGCCTGAACCATGCCTTTCAGTGGTGCTAATCCCAGAAGGATGTGAGGCAGGGACATCCATCTGGAACTATAGACCTACATCTTCAGGGACACAGGTAACCAACATTGAGGGATGCTAAAACAAAGTTCATACGGCATGGCTCCCTCTGCGTTACAACCATTATGTCCCATCTTCTGGTTGGTTGGTTCAGGAACCCGTAGCCTATGTCACTAGCTCAGGAGATCGCTCTTGGTCTGTTTCCTGTTCCTGCTCCCCTTTCATCTCTGCTAGTTGCTCACTGTTAGTTGCTTTCCTTTGTTGATTCTGCTCTCCCCAAGGTGCCACATGAGCACTCCCCTCATGTGGTGGCCTGAGGTTGACTCTCCTTAGTTGTATGGTCCTCTAGGCAGCCTCAAGCTGACCTATACTCAGCAGATGGGAGTGAATTTGAGACAGAGTACAGGGCTTTAGGTTCTGGTCTCAGATAAGAACCATGAGAGATGGGAGACAAGTTAATGGAGTGTTGATAAAATAGGAAATTCTGCAAGTTTCCTGGGATGTGACATTTGTTTCTTTGATGTTCTTTCCCTAGCCTGGAGCTGGGGAAGTTTGATGGGGCAAATGCCCCATGGGATGCATGATCTTCTGTGTCCTAACTGTATTCTCTTCCAGGGTTTGAAAGGCTAGTTCTGTCCAGGGGGGGAGGTAGAAGTGGACAGGCTAGCTCTCTGGGTTTCTCTGGGGACAAAGGGAAGGGGACCACCTCTGGTCTGGGTTCTAATACTGACAAGGGCAATGTTTCAAAGCAACAGTTTGACTCTCTAGATTCCTGGGATCTAGACAGAGAAGGGAAGGCGGGCATGTGGGAGGGAGGAAGGCTGCCAGGAATGGGTTTTGGAATGCACATGCTAGTTACTTATTTCTTTTGGATGTGTGGGGTTATTATTATTTTTAACATTTAAATGCTTAGAGAAATGACTTGATTTCCTTACTACAAAATAATATGTGTGTGTTATAGAACATTTTAAAAATGTGAAAAAATAAAAAGGAAAGAGACACCTGGCAGTTCCCTCTCCAGACGGACAACTGACTAGGGAATTCTGGTATCTGCTTTGCCTGCCTAATTTCTAAGCATCTGCAAACCTAGACATGGTATTTTTTTTTTTTTTATTTAAAGACGTCCATTCACTCATTTAACAGGCATTAATTGTGCACCCACTCTTCGCCAGGCACTGAACTCACATTCTGGAAGCTGTCACACTAGCCTGGATCACGAACATGCATCCCACAACAGCCACTCATGTCTCTGAGCTTCCAGATTTAGATTTGGGGTGTAATGAGGCAATTGGCAAATGTTGCCATCTCAGGTCTTAGCTTAAGAAGGAAGGGAAGCCTGCTGAGCTCCTCTGTCCTTGGTACCTCCTTGAGACAAAAATGTGTCCTTTTGCTTAGGAAGACAAGTAAGAGTCAGAAGAAAGCTCAGAGGGCGCAGAGAATGCTTCCCTAGTCTTTAGTATGGAATCTGTGTTTTGCTTAATGAACAGTTTGGAGGGGGGGGAAATCCCATTTTCTTATACTGCATTTGGCATTTGGCACCTGAGAGGGTGGGGGCCCTAGAGGGTTTTTTTTTTTTTTTTTTTTTTTTGGTGCTGCTCTTGTTTCAGTGCAGAGGGGAGTGATAGGACCATTTAGATGACTTGCTCCAAGGTGCACAGGCAGGTGGCTGTGGCTGAGCTGGAGCTTTTCTGGGTGAAAGAAAGGTGCACAGACAGATGGGGAAAGGGAAAACCACAAGTAGTTCAGACTATGCAAGGGGGTGGGAAGGCTTTGCTTGAGTTTTTAGATGCAGATTTTTATTGCACCCTCATGCAATGTACATCTGACATTCCACCTTGGTCTGGGAGGAGGGTGCCTGAGAGAGAAGAACACATGGTAAAGCCATTGTTACTCATAGAGCAAGGTGGCACAGTGAGGACTTCCGAAAATTCAGGGTCACACGTGTCTGTTAGGCACATCCTTTGCATAGGGCGGAGTATGGATTGCTAGGTATAAACAGAATACTGCCCTTCCTCTAAGAGAAAGCCCATGTGGCTGCATACCATCTCTTTAGAGACCTTGATAGTGTGGGGAGAAGTAATACAGGTTTCCATGGAAGGGGTAATGATCTCTTGCCAAAGATGGGGAAGAGGAAGGCTTCACCAATGAGGTGCAATTGAAGGTGGCTGGGGATGACAGGAAACAAACAGACAAACAAACAAACAAACAGAACAGCATGGAATCCCCCAAATACCTAATGGATTTTTCCCCTCTTTTTTCCTCTGCTTCACAGAGGGTGAAGCACAGAGTTTGACGTGGGGCTGCAAATGGACACTTAGGAAATGGTAGATGTTTCACTGATTGTCCCCAGATCTTGGTTACCCTAAGTCTGTCTCCTAGGAGCCTGGCTCTGCTTGTGGTGGTCGAAGGGACTCATGGCAGCACCTCTCACCTTCAAGTAGAAAGTACTTCTTCCTCTTGCTCCTGAATCAAAAGTCTTGGGCTTTATTTCGTTCAAACCAGCCCAGGTTACAAGTATTTATCAGAACCAATCACAGGACGTTCTGTTGCTGGGGCAGAGCCAAGCTATCCGTACTAGGGCTACTTCTTGGGTATGACTCCAGGTCACTTGGAAGAAGCTGGGGTCTGGACAAAGGCAGTTAGGATTTACTTTATGTGTCCCTGTCAGAGCAGTTGCATGGCTTGACACCTTCCTGCAGGAATAGAACTGTTGTGGTAGAATCCTCCATGAATTTGGCAGTGGGGACATTGCATGTCTGACACAGGGTTTGGTCTTTCAGTAGAAGCCACCAAACTGGGCCAGTGAGCTAAGTCCAGAATAGGGCCCACGTGGGTGTGTCTGACTCATCCTGGCATACATGGGGAGGAGGAAGGAGAAGCAGAACCGGAGAGTAGCTACAAAGGGCTGAGTGATCCAGTCTTCCTCATATTGTCATTCTTTGTATAAAAGGGGTCACAGATCACCAAGGACTGAGGGTTAGTTTTTTTTTCCACGAAAGACCTCTGAAGGGCCTGGGGTTCCCCAGGCAGTGCCTGGGGGCTAGGAAATCCAGATCATGCTTTGTGGTCCCCATTTTTTTCTCCATTTGCAGTGTATGCATGTTAGGCTCCTCCAGGCTAAGCTTTGATTGATAGGCACCTTGGCAGGACTACCATGTCCCGGAGCATCTGAGGGCTTTAGGCTGGCTCCTATTTGGAGTTAGCAGGGTCTCTCTGGGTTCTGGACTGTGGAGAATTGATTTGCCTTAGGCCTCAGAAGTCACTAAGACACATTATCTTGTTTGTTTGTTGCTTGCTTTCTTAACAGAAGTGGCAGCCTTTTATCTATGTCATTTTTTTTTTAAAGGCAAGAGTTCCACCCTGTGCTGACAGAAGAGGGCTTCTTTGACTTGGTGATTTGATTCCTATACTGTAGATTTATTGAAGTAGTGGGAAATTGAGCAGGGAGTGGGGATGGAGACAGCTGGAGCCAGGTAGCAGCGTGACACTCAGTGCCTTGGACAGCCAGGCTCCTCTGAGCCACTTTTTGGTTGAGCCCTGGACTTGGAAATGCTGGTGAGAGATCTGTGCTAGAGTCTTAGGGTTTTTGCTCATCAGCCCCATGACCCTGGACACTTGACTTCCAAGTGTCATAGTCACAAGTGACACCCTGTGTGCTAGGAATTACTTGGGGGTATGTGCATGTTTCTTAATTTTTGAGTAGCTCTAGGGTGGAAGTGAGAATGAAGCCCTGAGCTGCTGAGGGCCCCATGTGTACCCATACTGCCCATTCTGTGCTGTGCTGTGTTCAGAGAGGTTAAGAAATCTTCCCAAGGCTTCTCAGCATGTTTGTCCTTGAAGCATGCAGTGCTTTGGATTTTAGATGTGAAGTATGTACTTGGGGGCACATACAGAGACTTGGTGGTAATTCCTCCCTTCTATTAATTAATTAACTAATTAATTAATTACCTCCTCACCATGTGTATCATTCCGTGTAAGTCACAAGTAATTATAAAGTTTCTGTAGTTGGGAATGGCCTAGAATTGATTGATTTGATCAGTGTCCTCTAACTCATAATATATTCAGCTAGGATTGGAATCCATACAGTCTGAAGTCAGACTGTACACTTCTACTATTGGAAGGAGCCCATGGTGGTCCTGTCTGCTTGCTAGGAGTCATGGCCACAGCAGCGAAGACAGTAACAATCATCTTGTGCTAGTCAGATTTGACCTCTAGGAAGCTCCTGTTAGAGATAATAAAAGAAGAATATTTTCCTTCTTAGGGAGGTCTCATTGTGTGGACAGGGCTGGCTTGAAATTCATGATCCTCCCATTCCTGTCTCCGAACTGCTGGGCTCACAGCCATGAACAACCATGTTTTTTCCCCCCTTTTCAGTGGACCCTTTCTTTCCTAGTAACTCCATAGGGTTTTGTAAGGAGTAGGAGTCAAAGAAGTTAAGACTCAGATTCTTTGGAAAGATATAAGAATAGGGTTTTGGGTTTTGCAGGGGTCATGTGGTATGAGTTAGGGCATGAGGTAGGAAATATCAATGGGCAGTTGCATGGAATGTGCTAGTAACTTTTAGATGTGCTATGGATGAAGGGTGGTGAGTCCTTAGTTGGAGCTGAGGAACTTGGGCTTTCAGTAATAAATCCATACATAGAAAGCACTTATAAGCTTGGGACTGCCTTCTCTACTCTCCTGTAGGTTGATGCTGTCACTGTCATTCTAGAGACAGAGGAACAGGACAGAGGAATTACATTGCTCATATCACCTAGATATTGAACCCTGTAACACAAAAAATAAAGACCCAGAGACAGATATTGGGGTTTAAGTTAAAGAATAGAGAAGCAAAGCAGCCAGCCACTAGCTCTTAACTCTACTTCAGACCAAAATGGCTGATACTGTCTTCATGAATCCTCAGAGGCAAAATGCTATCTCCACGAATCTTCAGAGGCAAAAGTTCTCAGTTTCTGTCTCCTCCTGCCTTATTTCCTTTCTTCACCCAGCCATATCACTCCTGTCTCCACCTCTCGAGTGCTGGGATTAAAGAAATGTGATCCCTAGTGTTGAGATCAAAGGCATGAGCTCTGTTATTATTCACTCTTGTGTAGGCCAGGGTGGCTTTGACCTCAGAGAGATCATCTGCCTGTTTCCTGAGTCCTGGGATTAAAGGTGTGCCAGCACTGCTTGGCTCTATGGATTAATAGTGTGGCTGCTGGGATTAAAGGTGTGTATCACCATTTCTTGGCCTTTATGGATTGTGGCTAGTTTTGCTTTCTGAACCCCCAGGCAAGCTTTAATAAATCACAAATAATATATCACCACAGAATCCTAAATCAGGATTTGAAATAGGGGTACCCCTATTGTGATTACAGAATATCTGTGTTAGGAAAATCTTGCAACTAATTTGTGTTTTACAGATCCTCCAAAGATGTTAGTTGACTTTGGACAGTTGGGGCAACAGATTTAGAAGCCAAGTGCTTCTAAGATTAATGATCTCCAGGAGGTTAGCTCCCCCACTCCTGTTTGGGGCAGACATTTGGAGTACAAGTCTGACTCCATAGAGGAAGCTGACCCGACCAATGGGATGGTCCGACTCCATGCTTTGTTCACAGGGACTTGAGGCCCCTGGGGGCACTGACAGGACAAGTCAAGAGATCAGTCCATAAGAGTTAGATGATCATGTTCCAAGTCTGATGCCATGGAAGCTTGGGTGGCAGGGACAGATTGCAAATGCCACATGTAAGGAAGGTTCAGCTTAGCAGACAGGGAGGACACCAGGTCCTGTGCCCATTAAGCTCTTCTTGGTCATGTGAGCTTTATGGTCTGGATTCATTAAGACCTAAGGCAGGGACTCTGTGTGACTCAGGTATAAATGCAGTGACTCTATTCTGTGTGCAAATTTCAGGCAAGTTACCTCCTCCCCAGAATCTCAGATTTATCCATTGCAAAATAGAAAAAGTCACACCTACCCCTCCTCAGAATCTCAGATGTATCCATTGCAAAATTAAAAAGTCACACCTACCTCGCATATTGGTTGCGGATATTACATGAACAATTAGAGGTAAGCTTTATGTAGTCTCAGACTTATGTCTGGCTTGAACCTCTCTGTGCTTTCAAATTTATGCATGTAGCTACCCATTTGCCATCTTTGTTTATACAGTTTGAATTCAGCTCAGAATGTATGCATTCTCTCTTCTATTTTATCTCCTGCCCTACTATTTCAGTTGTCCCTACTTTAGAGATAGGCATTTCTGCCCTGCTACTTGCTCAGACTTATCTCACCTAGAATTGTCCCTCCTGACTTCTTGCCCTCAAGCTCCACTCACACGCAATCTGCAAGCAATTCCTGTTTGTTCACCTTAGAAATGGACCCAAAATAGAACCATATATTTTACCAACTATGGCCCAAGCTCCTCCTCACTTAACTTCTCCAATACCTGAACCCTGTACATTAGTTTTGCTGTGGTTTTATTGTGTTTTTCTACATTTATTTATTAGTCTCTCTCTCCTCCTTGTCTCTTGCTCCCCCTCTCTCTGTGCATGCACATACTTGTGGCTGTCAGAGGACAGATTGTGGGAATCAGTTCTCTTTGTCTACTGTGTGGGTTCTTAGGATTGAACCCAGGGCATCAGGCTTTGGGGCAAGAACCCACACACACCGATCCGGCATCAGGCTTTGGGGCAAGAACCCACACACACCGATCCACCTTGCTGGCCCTGGAGAGGTTTCAAAATGAAACGCTGATCTGTCACTCAGCTTAGAATTTTCCAGTACATCCTATGCCAACCCTAGATGAGCGCCAGGGTGTGCAGGACCCTTCTAGCTCTGCTTGCAGCACGTCAGCCCTCTCAT
Organism: Cricetiscus sungorus; assembly: GCA_030556225.1. NCBI lineage: Eukaryota > Metazoa > Chordata > Mammalia > Rodentia > Cricetidae > Cricetiscus > Cricetiscus sungorus. The sequence goes on along the minus strand of JANBXA010000588.1, from coordinate 22,182,847 downwards.
ACCCCCCACTTTTTCCACTCTCCTTGCTGGATCTGCTTTGGTCACACTTGTGGCTTCGCTGCTCCTTAAAGTTTCTAAGCCCATTGTAGCCTCCAGACTCTGTGCTGCATGTTCCAGGCCTGGGCTGGGCTTCCCTAGTTCTGATTATAAATGGGTGTCACTGAGCAAGCTTCCCCCAGATTCTCTCTCTGGAGCAGCACTTGCCTCCAGGGAACTTCCTTCTTTAATTTCCACAGACCTAACAGCACCTGACACATGCCACATGCACATCTGCTGTGCTCGTCCCTAATCTCACCTGAATAGGACCTCATGCCCCAAGGGCTGGTGGGTGCTTTGTTTTGTTCTCAAGCAGCACTTCTCAGATCATGAACACTAAGCCAACATCTGCAGAGTGAATGCCCCCCCCCCAGGTTCCACTGTTACAGCAGGTCTCCCTGCCGGCCTCCGGTCCTGCGGCCACGTGGGCCCCAAATAACACTCAGAGACTCTGTATTTGATACAATCCTGTTGGCCAGTTACCATTACTGTTTATGGGCTAGCTCTGTCTTAATTATTAACCCATTTCTACTTATCTAAGTATTTCCACGTGGTCATCTTATCGGGGAGCCGCGCAGCAAGCGTCCTGCATCTTCCCTGGGGCTACATGTCGACTCCTACCTACTACTTCCTCTTTCCTCCTTCTAGTCTCCTAGCCCCGCCTATCTAGTTTTCTATTGGCCACAGTGCTTTATTAACCACTAGTAGAAACATATATACAGAATAACATCTCCCATCATCTCCTCTTTTCTGTCTAAAGTAAAAGAAGGGGTTTAACCTTAACATAGCAAAATATACCATACAACAGTTATCAAATAAGAATCACAGTTAACAATATTTAGTCCATTAACATTTTGTAAGACTTAAAGAAAATATCATCTATCCTATCTTTGTGAGTCTAAAGTCCTATATGTAACTTATCTTTAATCCTAACTAAGGAAAACTATAACCATAATTATGTTACAGCAGGTCTCCCCGCCGGCCTCCTGGTCCTGCCGCCACGTGGGCCCACAGCTGCGCCAGCCCCAAATAACACTCAGAGACTCTGTATTTGATACAATCCTGTTGGCCAGTTACCATTATTGTTTATGGGCTAGCTCCGTCTTAATTATTAACCCATTTCTACTTATCTAAGTATTTCCACGTGGTCGTCTTATGGGGAGCCGCGCGGCAGGCTTCCTGCTTCTTCCCAGGCTACATCTTGACTCCACCTACTACTTCCTCTTCCTCCTCCTAGTCTCCTAGCCCCACCTATCTAGTTTTCTATTGGCCACAGGGCTTTATTAACAGTATGAGAAACATATATACAGAATCACATCTCCCATCATCTCCTCTTTTCTGTCTAAAGTAAAAGAAGGGGTTTAACCTTAACATAGCAAAATATACCATACAACAGTTATCAAATAAGAATCACAGTTAACAATATTTAGTCCATTAACATTTTGTAAGACTTAAAGAAAATATCATCTATCCTATCTTTGCCAGTCTAAAGACCTATATGTAACTTATTTTTAATCCTAAGAAAAACTATAATCATAACTATCTGTCTTCAACTCCTTCAAAGACCACAGAAGGATAATATATAAACTCTAGAAATGACAAAGACAACTCATTGCCTGGTCAGTCACCTGAAGTTCTTCTGTAATGTTCCATCTTCAGCCCATAGGCCATAGTGTGTGTCCAGACTCCTCAGCAAAGCAGGAAACTGTTCTCTGTGTCCTGTAGACTGTCTGGCTGTCTGGCAGCCTCGTCCATGAAGCAGGAATCCTGTAGCAATGTCCATCTTGCATCAGCAGTCACCTTTTTGTGGGTCCTGCATGTCCAGTTTCTACAACATAAAGTCAAACAGTTCAGAAGAGCAGTACCTTGCCCAAATGGCTAGTCTTGCCATATTAGAAGCAAACTCCATAATGTGTTTCTTCGATGTCCATCTTCCTTTCTTCTGTAGGTGGTGTTACCAGGAGCAGTTGTGCCTCACTGTCAAGAAAAACCCTAAACCATTTTAAATGCCATATTCTGTAGGTCTTTGAAAGGTTTGAAGAATGCCTATCCATCTCAAATACATCTCTATATATCTAGAAATCCAAACTAACTTAACTCCCATAGGTAACTCTCTATAATCTGTACTAAATTATTACATTACATTTTCTAATGAGCTATATAAACACAATACCTAAACAAGAGGAGAAATATACATATCACAAAATTGACCTTAAATTCCAAAGCAAAATATTCATTTCCATACCATAATTCCCCTTTTTACCTTTAAAAAGATTGCTTGTGGCTATAGCCATTTATAACCAAGTCAATTTAAATGGAAACAAACATTTATAAACAATATTTGGGAATTTGGGCGTCGTTCTTTCCAAACTACTTCCTGCTGGTAGAGGGCGCTGTCATGGGGGTCCAAAGAAGATGCAGAAATCTTGGCTGTAGTCTGCAAGGCTTTGTCTCAACTGCTTTGAATGTTGGATCAACTGGGGCACTGTTTCAGGGGGTCTGGCTTGATCAAACCACATAAGTCTGGAAAAAATCCATAGCTTTTCATTTTCTGTGGAAACAAAAATAGAAATCCTTTTCCCCAGTAACTTGTCCTTAGGCTTGAATTTTTGAGTCAAAGCATTTTTAAAATATATAAATTGAATTAATCTAGCAGCATTTCTTTTATTAGTAGTTGTTTTCTCAGCAATCAAATAATTTAAAGACAACAGAAGCACGTATAGTATCCAAAATTTCTCTGTGTTTTCCATCTTTACGTGGCTTTTTTATTATTCTATTTCTTCTACTTCTATTTTTACATATTTTGAGACAGGGTTTCTCTGTGTAACTTTTAACTGACCTGGAATTCATTGCATACCAGGTTTACTTTGAAATCACAGAGATCTGCTTGCCTCTGTCTGCCGAGTGCTGGGATTAATGTGCCATTACATCCATCCATTTAATTCCTTTTTTCTTTTTAAACCATTGTATCCCGTTTCTTTTTCTCTCCCAAGCCAGCGTATTTTTTAAAACATAGTGTAAACCTTCATTGTAGCTCTCATACACACCAATAAATTGTTAGCAGAGCTCTTTAAAAGCAAGGCGGTTTTCTTGCCGCTTATGCTAATTTTGGAAACCTCCCTTAAAGGAGCCACGCAAATCTCTGTCTACAACAAAACAAATCCAACGGAGAAAATGCAGCTACTAAGAAGTCTTGCTAGTCTCTGTTCCTTTGTTTCTAAAACATTTCTTAAGCTCTTATTAGTTTTAAGTGAAAGTTCTTATAGCCACGTTGGGCGCCATTTATGTTACAGCAGGTTTCCCCGCCGGCTGCCGCTGGTTCTGCCGCCATTGTCCTGCAACCACGTGTGCCCCAAATAACACTCAGAGACTCTGTATTTGATACAATCCTGTTGGCCAGTTACCATTACTGTTTATGGGCTATGCGGTCCTATGTGATTGCAGGAGACAAACATAGAAGACTGCTGAACCTTGCCAAGTCAGGGTAAGACAGCCTTTCTACCTCCCTGCTTTTGTTGTGGTCTGTCAAAAACTCCTGGCCTTAGCCAAAACTGGCTGTACCAACGTTGCTGTGAGATCTTGGGTGACTGTCCAGGTAGCTTGCTGTTTCTGTCCTCACTGCACCTGTTGGAAGTTGCCCATCCGCACTTCCTGTCTACCCTAGTATTGTAATTTTCCTTCTCAGGTCTTGATGAGGTTGTAGATTAAACTATCTTAAGTATTATTCTCTCTTCCTAGTTAGATATATTAGGTACTAGACTTAAGCTTTCCAGCTTAGGACAACTCTATTGTAAACTCCCTTATGCCTTCACCCTAGGACTAGGTATGTTTGTGGTCTTGGTCTCAACTTTCCTTTTCTTAGAGCACACTTGTTATTCACTGTTTTGTATATAGCTTTGTATCAAACCCAAATCTTTTCTTTAGACTAAAAGGGGAATTGTAGCGAGATATTCACCTTGTCTGCACCTGTGGCTTAGGCCATGCCCATTGGGGCGGAGACAGGGCCGGATGGGAGCAGAGAGAAAAGGTTGGGAGAGGGTCGGGCCGCCCTTTTTTGGGTGGTGGACGCTGGAAGGCTCAGGATCTGCTGGAACCCGCCGCGTGCATCTGCCTATGTTGTGAGTTATTTCTCCCTTAATAAACTTCTGTTCGGCCTAATTGTTTATCCTGATTCTTATTAAATCACAATATTCCACAGTCTGGGTGACTGGGCCGTCACCACTTTTCACTCCATCCTTGGTCCTTGGGCATCGAGTGAGAACATATTACCAGTTTCAGTTCTCTTCCCAGAACTACCTGTGAGAGACAGGGTGTGGCACTTTTGGAAACAACTTTACCTTCTTTCTTCTTATAGAAGGACTACATGAGCCTTGTACAGTACAAAGCAACAACAGTACACATACCCAAAAGACCAAGGCAGATTCAGGAAACAGAAACTCATAGTAAAGAAAATGAAGAGTGGAGTCCTAACTCAGGAGGTAAAGTGCTTGTGGTGAGGGCATGAGGACCCGATTGAGCTCAATCCGCACAACCAAACCATGTGTAAAAAGCAAGCATGACGATGTGCACTTGCAAGATCCGCTCTGGAGGTGAAACACAGCAAGACCCCTGGGACTCACTGACCAGTCAGGCTGGCCTAACAGGTGAGCTCCAGGCCAATGAGAAATCCAGGTGGAAATGGGGGTGACCTCACAGACCTTTAATCACAGCACTTGGGAGTCAGAGGCAGGTGGATCTCTGTGAGCTTGAGGCCAACTGGTCCACATAGTGAGTTTCAGGCTGGCCAGGGTTACTTGGTGAGAACTTGTCTCAAACAACAAACAAAACCCAAAGCAAATTCTCTACACACACACTCATTCATAGACACTGTAAAGCTCTTGAAGTCCGTCCAATCTCTTAAATGGAGACTCATGGCCACCTTAGGTTTTCTTGTGATCTACAGGTTCTTTTAGGTCAGGGATGAATCAGAAGGGGTATCACAGTCATGAGGCATATTGCTAAGGGAACTAGGGACACAATGTGCTCTGGTGAAAAGTGGTAGGATAGGGAATTGGAAGAGATTGGGTCCCATCAATGAGTTATGTTTTTGTTTTATTGTTTTGTTTGTTTGTTTTTGAGACAGGGATTCTCTGTGTGTCCCTGGCTATCCTCACTATGTAGACCAGGCTGGCCTTGAACTCACAGAGATTCTCCCTGAGTGCTGGGATTAAAGACATGTGCACTATTGCCCTTAATATCTTTACATATGAAGGGAAAGCAGTTTGCTTCAAAGTAACATTCTTGCATAAGGGAATACAGCAAGGTGCTTTCTGAAGGAGACAAATTCATTTTGCCTTTTATTTTCCTTACTTTTCAAAGCATCTATTTGGATGGACTTTCTTTAAGGGCATGAGGGTTGGGCTTCAATACAAGAAGATTCATCATCAGCAGGACACGAGACTAAGGCAGGGGATGGTCATTATTGCAGGACTTACCACAGCAGATGCTGCAGTCCCCCTACATCCTAGGCATATGTTTTCTATTTGAATGCCTGAAACTGCAAATAGTACTAAACTGGTGTATACTTTGCTTCCCCCAATATATTTATAGTGAAGCTTAATTTATATAATAGGCACAGCTAGAGATTTGCCATAATTAAAATGAAATAGAATTATAATAATACAAGTAGTAAAATTGTTACTGTAACTGTTCTTGTTCTGGAGCCATTATTAAGTAAAATAACATTACCCAAACACTAAGTACTGTGCTACTCTGACAGTATCAACAAGAAGGCTACTAGGTGATTAGCCCATGAGTAATGCATACAGTGTGGACACAGTGGACAAAGGGATGATTCAACTTCCAGGAAGGACATTACTCACAGTGGTGGGTAAATGAAACCTAAATTATTTTCTGAACCTTCCCACTTAATGCTTTTGTATTGCAGTTTACCAAGACATACTGAAACTGAAACATGGAAGAGTAGATAAGGTGGGAATGAGCTACCATAGTTAACTTATTTCACTCTCATAGCGATCTTAAGTGGTGTGAATTTTGGGTTACACTTTCCAGACAGGACCTGGTGGCTTAGAGAGTTTGCATGTCTTCTGTAGGTGTATTTCTTCAGAAGTGGTGTGTGATTTGAACCCAAACCATCTCCCGAAAGCTTGCATTTATAACCACGAGGAACATGATGACAGATAGTGAGGTTGAAAGGGGCAGCTTTGCCAAGACGGAAGCATATTTGATGAGCCATGGGAGAAGGCTGGGTTTCTATAGAGGCTCTTTGTTCTCTCCCCTTTCCTACTATTCCCATATATGCTGTTGTGTTGCATATTATGGGACAGATTAGGAGACCCTGCTTCTTTGTCTTTGGGAAATTTCTCCTAGAACTACCTGCTGGTAGCTTGATGAAATTGGAAGGCTGGAGGTGGTACCAGCAATGTGAATGATGAGAGAAATCTTGAGGAGGGGTTAATGAGAAACCAGCCATGCAGGTCATTCCTCAGCCTGAGCATCGATTGTAACAGGTACCTCTCCTGCAGATGAGTAAGAGCTCTAGAAGTGAGTAAAATATGGGGGTCATTACATCATTTATTTCTTTTTAACCCCTTGAAAACCTGACTCTAGAGATGGGGGAGGATGGTCTGAGGTTACAAAGCCAGTGTGTTGGGGGGGGCAGTTGAGGGAATGTCATAAGGTCACAGTGGGAAGATATAACTCATAGCCTTGTGTGTGAGGATAGTGTGTGCATGTTTCTCAGTGGAGAAGTCCTATGGATTCTGTTCAGTTCAACAATTCAGTCTTAATTGGGCACCTCCAGACACCACAGTCTGTGCTTGAGATGGAGTCAGCACAGTGGCTGTAGGTGACAGCTGGTAGAATGGAAACCTTTTGTGGCTCTATTGAGCAGAGATGATGAATTAGGTGTGGTGGACAAGAAAGGGATCAGTGTGCAGAGCTCTCTGGGTGCTGGTGTGAGTAGCCTTTGGATAATTGGCTCCAGAACCTCTCTTTCAGGTCATGTGAGATCTCCATGGCAGGCTTCACATATTTCAAAGAGGCCAGGCTAAGAGAGGCCTTGGAAGTGTCAGGACACAACTAGAATCTTTGCATTACTTCCTATCTTTCAAGAAGTTTCTGCGTTCTTAAACTCTCTGATTTCTTTTCCTCCATCTGTCCCTGGCCTTCTGCTCTCTCCTGGTCCCCCGTGTCTGTAGAGAATAAGAATATGGAGGAGACAAATTGATAGATCACTTACTGAGTTGAGAGAAGTATCAGAAATTAGTCAATTTTGGATTCAGTAAGGCAGCTAGGTCCAGGTCCAATTCTGAGTCTATGGATGTTGTTGTCACAGACAGCTCCAGCTGTTAAGGTTTTTCTGTCAGCTCTGGAATCTTAGTGCTAATATGAAAGTTCAGAGCTTAGATTGACCTCTCATTATAGAGATACATAAACTGACTCTTAGAGAAGTAGAGGTTTGGGTTTACACAAATAAAGACATAGAGCAAGTTGGTATGCCTTGGCATCTGGACACAGCAGTGTTTAAAACTCCAGCAAGCTGGGTAGAGAGGATGGAAGAGCACATGTGTAGGAATTCCAGATGGTCAAGGCATGGTTACCTGTGTAATGCAGTCCAGCAATCCATTTGGGTGGAAGTTAAGGCCTATGTTCTACCCAGAATTCTTCCTCCGCCTAATTAGCTTGGGTATCAGGTAAGAGTGGGACTAAAAGAATCAATGTAAAGCTTGAACATTCTAGAAGACCAATTCAAGGTCATCTGTCTGCCCTTGCCCTTGGAAAGTCCTCTCCCTGGGCATGGGAACATTGTTATTGGTGGCTTGTAAACGCCTCTCTCCTCTCTCCCTTCCTTGGCTGACCATCTTGCTGTACCACCTATGTGACTAACTGTACCTCACCTATGTGACTTACTGTGTCTCACCTGAAGCAGGCTTCTGAAGTTCCTACTTCTCTTCTGCCTCAGGAATTTGACTCCTGGGGAGGAGCTAAGTGCTGAGTCTGGATGGGTAGCTTGGTGTATAGACACGTCAGTTCTGTTCTCTTTCTAGTGTGAGTCTTCTGGATGCCGTGGGCCGAGCATGTTCAGAACCCAGAGATTAATCTGGCTTGACCTTGCTTTGGCGTTTTGATAGGTGATGTGGAGCGTGATGGAGAAAACTACAGTCTTTCTTTGACATTTACAATGGGCTTGTGTCCTTGGCATTTTTCATGTCTGGCCCAGCACAGTTATGCTTGTGTGTGTGTGTGTGTGTGTGTGTGTGTGTGTGTGTGTGTGTGTGTGTGTGCTGAGAGGTTGGTGGATCCCTTAAGGTTAAGCTCAGGCTATTATGGACATTAAGCTTATACCACCTGTGTGAACCTCTTGACTTGAGTAAGATGTGCTACTTCTCTGAGCTCTAGTGCAATTGTCACTCAGTCGCTCAGACTATGGGTACATGGAACACAAGGAATATGAGGACAGAGGATGGTGTTGCCACCTTGAACCCCTGGTGATCAAGGGCTAGCCTGGGATAATCTGGATACCTCTGGCAAGAGAAGGGTGAGGAAATTCATGTTGGCCCAAGACCTCTGCCTGAGTAGGTTGAGGAAGGGTATTAAAGGGGGAAATCTGCAAGTGTTGGCAAAGTGAACAAGTAGAGTTAAATGAATGCCTAAGGTGGGGGCAGGATGCGTCAGCCTCCTGGAGAGGACTCTCTCAGTCCTCATTCTGTACCATGCCTGACTGGATCTGCATTTTAGCCTTGAGCCCTTGCCAGGGCTCAACCAGCACTCACCGCCCTAGCTGGCGCTGACCCCTTGGCACTGACTTGAACACCATTTGTCTTTGTGTCTAATCTGCAACGTGTGCAAATGCAGAAGTGGCTCAATTGATGACCTGTCTTCCGGAGCACTCAGGGGATCCTGGGAAGCTCTGTTGCTCAGATGTTTCTGAGGTGTTAAGGAGCCCTTGGTAGAGATCTGCGAGGGAGGTTAATGATGACTGCCCCCTCCCCCAGATCACTCTTTCTTCCCTTGTCTGGTAACTTTGGTTCAATTTAAGTAAGTTTTACATTTCAAACTGAGATAATGTTTAAGGATTGTAGTTCTTGAAGGATTAATTTCCAGAGAAAGTGAGAAAATGGACACACAGAGGCAAAAATGTTGCAGGGCACATTCTTTGCGTTTTCTATCTGGGGTTTCACAGTCACCTTGTAGGATATCTCTTGTATGGTTCATTCATTGATTCATTCATTCATTATTTTATTTATTCACTCACTCAGTGTTTGTTGAGCAGGGTAACTGCCAGGCTCAGACTTGAGACTTTAACAATGACAGCAAGAGCCAGGGAGAGGGGCATGGTTAGGCTACAACACACATTTAGGATGGCTGTGAACTTGCTTAGCGAGGAAAGGCTGTTTTGTTTCCTTTGTTCTCCAGATGAGGGGACTGAGCATAGAATCAGGTTGTTCACTGTTACCCAGCAAAGTCATCTTTCTCAGTCTAAACCCTGGATCTTCCTGCCATGCCCCACTACCATCAGCAGAGTCCTGGCTGTGCTCAGTTGTAACACACCACATCGTTGTGTCCATCCTTACAAACAGTCACTGGCACAACTTCACAGATAGGAAATTGGACCTCAGGGCAGGCACCTTTCCCAAGATCATGCTGCTGAGTTTCAGAGGGATCCCAGTACAGGTCTGTATGACTAAGCAGAAGCGTTTAATCACCGTATCACAAGGTGCCAGCTTCGTTGTTTGTAGACCAAGAGATATTTATTTCTTCCCTTTTTAGAGAGGTGATTACTCTCCAGGGAATTTCATGTCATCCCTCTAGAAAGCACAAGGTGAGATCCAACACCTAGGTCTTCGCCTCCTGGGTGGAACTCCTGCTCTGAGGACTACCTCTCTTCATAACTGTGGCGCTGAGCAGAGGCCTGGCTATGTCACTCCAACTTCCACTGCTGATGTTTAGCCATAGAGGACAAATCCCCAGTCTTGGCTGTGGACTTCTTGAAAGAAAAATGCATCAGGCACTGACGACCTGGTATGGGTTAGAGATTTCATTCCTCATGAGGAAGGGACAAAATGAAATGGGTTATTTATCTTGGTAATGGAGAATGATTGTTAAGGGTGTTAGAAACAAAGTCCACCGTGTGTGTGTGTGTGTGTGTGTGAGTGTGTGTGTGTGTGAGTGTGTGGGTATAAGTATGTGTGTGAGAGTGAATATGACAGTGTGTGTGTGTGAGTGTGGGTATGAGTGTGTGTGTGTGTGTGTGTGTGAATATGACTGTGTGTGTGTATGAGTGTAGTATGACTGTGTGTGTGAGTGTGGGTATGAGTGTGTGTGTATGAGTGTGGGTATGAGTGTGCGTGTGTGTGTGTGTGTGTGTGTGTGAATATGACTGTGTGTGTGTATGAGTGTAGTATGACTGTGTGTGTGAGTGTGGGTATGAGTGTGTGTGTATGAGTGTGGGTATGAGTGTGCGTGTGTGTGTGTGTGTGTGTGTGTGAATATGACTGTGTGTATGAGTGTAGTATGACTGTGTGTGTGAGTGTGGGTATGAGTGTGTGTGTATGAGTGTGGGGATGAGTGTGCGTGTGGATGTGAGTGTGAGTGTGGGTATGAGTGTGTGTGTGTGAGTGTGGGTATGAGTGTGTGTGTGTGAGTGTGTGGGTGGGTGGGTATGAGTGTGTGTGTGTTCAATTGTCCTGCCTTTAATAATCTCACTGGCTAGTTGTTAATAGTGATGCATGTGTTACATTCATTTAATCACTATTGATTTTCTGCACAGACCAGGCACTGTGGTGGGTGTAGGGACATCTGTGGTTTAAAGGGAAGACAAAGTCCCTGTCCCTGCCAAGTTTCCCTTTGTGTTTGGGGGAGTGAACGCAGAGCATACTGAAAAGAAACCAAGTGTAAATGAGGTTGAAGATATGAAGGAGAGGTGGAAGGGACTATTAGAACTGAACAGGATGTCTAAGACAGTTGAGTGGAGGAGACATCCTTGTAGAAGACAAGCTTTGAACTAATGGACAGCTGAAGAGGCTGCGGTCAGGGTTGGAATATGTTGCAGGCAGTAGGAATTATGTGTCATTTTGGTATACTTCCCATTTGTTCTTCTTAAGAAACCCTATATCTTCCTCCATAGTTTGAAAGTATGGCAGTTTGCTTCTGTCTTGAACTTCTATTGTCTCCCTCCTTCCTCTGAACTCTGATCATGGCTCTATGGATACCTGCACCATCATATAAATTATCCAGTGTGCCTCGGCATTTGCTCAGAAGCCAGTGCACTCAATAACATGAATGCATAATCAATACAGGAGGCTGCTGCTTTTAGCCAGGGCACTGGAGAAGAACTTGGGCTTTCAGAGCTTTTTTGCCTGCTGGCATATTATTCTCACCATCACTTCGGTCTTTCTTCTGGCTTCCACCTAGTTTTGTTGGTGCCTGGTAGGATGTTATAAGTGGATCATGGTTCTTGTCTCTGTCATAAGTCATTACATCTAGCATTTGAAAGTGCCTGGTTATGTCATAGTATAGCATCAGACCCTGGTACCCCAGAACTTTCACTCGGTACATTCCCTTGCATTCTTGGCATTTTTAGGCTTTATGAACATTTCTAAGGTATCTAAGTCTGGCACATAAGGTGTGAAGTCTCTTTTTCTTTTCTGGTTAGAAGGAAGGAAAGTCCTGAGAAGACAGGCTGAACTACATGTTTCTTAATGAAATCAACTGAATTGGGTCTGATGCACCCTTTTCTGGGGTATCTATGGGACATTACAAGGGCTTTTATTTCCACTATCATGCTCCTCCTCTTCTCCTGATCAGGGAGAAGAGGTAGCTTTGAAAACCCTTTAGCTGACAGGGTGTGTGGTTATCTCATCTGACACCTTCATTCCACCCTACCACCCATTCCCAAATGCCATCTGAGTGTAACCTGTTCATAAAGCATTGTGGGTGATCACCCATCTTCCAGAAATGCAGGAAGGCATCACATGGAGATGTTTTTAGTTGAGGAATGAGTATAACTTCCAAGGGACCTGTGGCCTGGCAAGGTGAGGGATCAGACTCTGCTCCTCACTTGTGTTCTGTGGTTGCTGCCTTTTGTTCACTGTCCTGCACATCTCTGGGTGGGGACATGCTCTGCTGGGCTGAATTCTACCTGGTAGAAGAGTTTGATCTTCTTTTGTTCTCTTCCTGATTCAGACACACTGTGTTCAGACAGAAGCTGCCATTGCCATCTATTGCATGGGAAATAAGGTTCTGTGGAAACAATATAGGCTGATTGATGTTTATTCAGGGAGAAATCACTTACATCAGAAACAGATGACCATGGGTTTCCACTCCAAGGATGCCCTTGGATGCTCTCAGTCTCTGACCAGGAAGTAAGAGAGCAAGCTGGGGTCTGGGACCCCAGACCTAAACCCCACAGGTCATGTCCATACCTGTCCACATGCCCCAATGGGCATGGTCAGTGAAACAGGCATGGGTGTGGGTGGCTATCTCATTACAGCCAACATCACTTCCGGGTGGATTATAAACATGCTTTATATCATGTGACTTTTCCTGCCTCTACTTGCCCATCTACTCTGGCTTATTGTAGCACAGGGGAGCATCTGTGCTACCTCACCTCACTCTGGGCTGCAATCTAAGGCTAAGATAGGATGGAGGATGGGTCAAGCTGATAAAGAATCTGGAACTTGGAGTGGGGTTTCTGAGGGCAAAGACTGATTAGGAAGTAATCCTACCGGAGATTAGGAGGTAGTGGCCAGCAGAGTGGGCAGATGTACATATAGCATTGATAAAAAGACAGCAGTTACTTGAAAGAAAAAGAGGGCAGAAAAGAAAAAGAAGGGAGCTATCTCTTTTTGAATTGCGTGGCTCTACCCTGCCTGTTGCTCATGTACTCACAGTGAGAACTTACTGTAACCTTCCTTTGTTATGGGACTTTGTTTCTTGCAAATCAAAAGTTTAACAGTGTCCCAAGTTCTCTTGGAGTGGTGTAGCCCTCCAAGGAGACCAATGGAGCAAGGGTGCCCGGATGGAGCAAGGGTGCCCGGATGGAGCAAGGGTGCCCGGATGGAGCAAGGGTGCCCGGATGGAGCAAGGGTGCCCGGATGGAGCAAGGGTGCCCGGATGGAGCAAGGGTGCCCGGATGGAGCAAGGGTGCCTGGATGGAGCAAGGGTGCCCGGATGGCCTGTAAGAAGGTCCTGGGCTGTTTCCTTCCAGATAACTTCTGGCCAATTCACATGTCAACTTTTATCCAGAGCTTGAGGAGAATTCCTTGAAAACTCCTTAACTTCTTTTCATAGCTGCAGTTTCTTTCCAAGGCCAGAGATTGGGCATGTCTTGGTTCTACGGTGATGGAGAACAAAACCTCTGACTTGTGGCTGGCTGTGAGCAGGGCTCCTAGACTCAAGGACAGTTCTGGGGATGCCAGGATCAGTTAGCAGACACTGTCAGAGCCCTGGAGGAAATGCCTAGAAAGCATCAAGTTAGGCTTTATCAAAGAGGAGCAAGTGAAGTCAGCAGAGGCTAGAGAGGATGCTGGCTAGAACGGCTGGAAGCTGGCTAAGGAACAGCTGGATCCCAGGGCAGGTCACTAAGGTGCCCATTCAGGTTGTCAACAGGGCCAGCTAAACCTAAGATCCCACTCTGCAGTACGCGGACATGGCAGTCTGGGAAAGTGGAATATAGTTTGGTTTTCCTCAACAGTAATGTAGATAAGGATAGTTAACCTTTTTTTCTTCTTCTTCTTTTTTTCACGGTGTACTTGTATGCGCTGGGCATTGTACTCGGCATTTTTTAGCGTGTTCTTTTTCCCTCTCTTCTCCCTCCCTCTGCCCCTCCCTTCTTCTGTCTCTTTTCCTCTCCCTTTCTACTTTTCTGTCTCATTTCTAGAAGATCCGAGCTGCTTCACTACATTTCCAAGGCACCTCACCTTGGTAGCTGGAGATGACCAGGGTATGCGAATTCTGGCCCCTCCTACTCCAAGACAATGCATTCTCTGTGAACTCATTCTGTTGCTTTGTTACATTCAAGGCCTTAGTCAAACCATGGGTAGGAGGAGCCTTACTTCTGTTCTCTTTCCTGCTTTGTGGGGGCCCAAGTGGGCAACCTAGTCTCCCAGGAGGCTTGATGAGCCCTGAAGGCTTTTGTCCTGTAAGACACCTGTTGATGTGAGCAGCTGCCTCGCCTCTTTCCAAGGTGGAAGCAATCCAACCTGCTGTGAGCCAGGGAGGAGAGGAGCTCAATACATTATGCAAGAGTGGCTTGTCCCCGTGGAATGGATGTCAGAGACTTTTGTACCTTCACTAAGTGAATGCCAGCTGTGTTGAAACTAAGGCAGAGCCCTGGAAGTTAGGGAAGGAGAGAGAAGACCAAGGAAGGGGTTGTCCTGGGGTTCAGCACACAGTCTCTGCCAAAGCTGGTGCAGTGGGATGTTATTTCAGGAGCAGCTTGCCTTCTGCTGGCGATGTGAAGCCCCTTGTTCATCTGGTTTGTTTGGGGTAGGGTAACTTCAACACAATAGCAGGCAATGTTGAGAAAGGGGACAACTCTAATCTTGAACTAATTGTTAACAGCAATCCTAAGGGAAGTGGGTTCTGTTATAATATGGATGGGTCCCCTTAACTGGACACAACCATTAGATAAGATTGCAGCTGTGGGAGGAGCTCGAGTAAGTGTGCATGGGTCCAAATGTTCAACTCGGAGGGAGCAAGCCCTTTGAAACAGCAGTGTCAGTCTCACAGGGGGTCCCAGAGTCACCTGAGAATGTGTGTGGGTCCTACCTCAGAGGATATGATAGTCGGGGGATAGGGTCCAGAGACCTGTGATTAAAAGGTTTTTCTCAGGTGATTCTGGTGCCTGAGACCACATGCTTTATAAGGCAAGTGAAGGTTCTTAGACATAATATAATATCTCTCAGGATGGGAAGATAAAACTTTGAACTTCCTGACTTTATATTATATTCTGAAAATAACTTCCTATATTTTTTTATTAATATGACTACTATCAGGAGTTATTCAGTAATCCAGGCAAAGTTCCTCATGGCGTAGCTACCCTACTCACACTATCACAGGAAAAGCCCTCACTGGACCCGGCAGGGTGAGGAGGTGTGGTCTGATTTTGGGTCTTGGAGTATGCTTCTCTAATGCAGCACTGTGTAGCTGAGTGAGAACGTGAGCTTGGACTGTGTCCTACTTGGGTTAGTTTCAGGGGTCATCCTGTGTTTATTCCGGACCTCAAGATTCAGTTTCCCCATCTGGGAAATGCAGGTGGGCTTAGCTCTCTAAAGTGTCTTCTTGGAGTGATGCTCTGTGGTACTTGGAGATGTCCCCGAGGAAAGCCACAGTTACATCCTGTTGGAGACAGAGACATCGACGCTGCTGTAGCTCCACATTAATATTGGAAACGACAGCCTGCTGACCATCTGGAAGCATTTCCCAGGGCATTGAAGGCTCTGGACCCTGATTTGAGAATGGCATTTTAGGACAGGTGCCTCATTAATAGAAATGACTTCTTGAGAACAATGCCAAGTAGGTCCTCTGACTTTGATAGGCAAAATTCACCACCTGTCAAGCCGTTTGAGCATAGAGGTCATCTATGCAAAATAATAGTCCCCTGCTACAACCTCTCTGGGGCTTATAGATTTGATTGTTTCCAATGGGAGAGATGAATGGTTCTGGGAGATCCGCTCTGTGTCAATGAGTGGCAAGGTAAAGCCTTGCCACTGTCCTGTGACTGGAGACACTATTTGGACATCAGCGTAGCCAAGAAGGAACAAAAATCTGAGGGTAAACCAGGGAGAGCTTGCTTCTAGGACTGAGGAGAGAGAGAGAGAGAGAGAGAGAGAGAGAGAGAGAGAGAGAGAGAGAGAGAGAGAGAGAGAGAGAGAGAGAGAAACTTCTTTGTAAGCCAAATTGATGACAAGTACTATGCTGGAGACAGAAGTCAGAGAAGCATCAGTTTCATGACCTGGGAGAGAAAAGGGCATGGAGTGGGGACAGAGTGGCTGCTGTGATATGGCTTTTTCTTCCATCCTCTGAGTGAGGTCATTGGGGGAAAGTGGGTAGCAAGGACCAAGGCCGTTTCATCTGAGATCTGCTTCAGTCTAGGACTTTGTCTGAAGGGAGGAATGGGTGACAGGTTCAGTGTGGAAGGGAAGGATTCCTGTAGCTCCGGGAGTGAGATGGTTGAGTGGAGTGGCTCCTGGGTGAAACAAGAAGGGTGGTAATAGAAGAGACAGTTTGAGACAAGCTACTTTTTTTCCCCTGCCTGGCAATGAAGTAAGGTTCAACTCTTGTCCATAGACACAGAGAATTTGAAATATTTTTGAAAAAAGTGAAACAAAGTCAATTTAAAAGTTTCTGCAAAAGGACTCGCTGCTAGTTTGAGAAGTAGCAAGAATAGAAGTCTCGTTTTTTTTTGGGGGGGGGTGTCAAGAGTAAGGCAATGTGACATTTGTTAAGTGTGAGGACTCACCAAAAACAGCTGTGCTGCTGGGGCCTTCTGTGCTGGGCCTCCTGTCATAGCCCCACAGGAATGTGGCTGGTGGGAGGGGCTCTGTGATGTCACCTTAAAATCTTATTTGGTGCTCAATGACTCCAGGCTTCCCTTGAGCCTGTGATGTGGAGACTCAGT
The DNA here is from genome assembly GCA_030556225.1 of Cricetiscus sungorus. Classification (NCBI taxonomy): domain Eukaryota; kingdom Metazoa; phylum Chordata; class Mammalia; order Rodentia; family Cricetidae; genus Cricetiscus; species Cricetiscus sungorus. The sequence goes on along the minus strand of JANBXA010000588.1, from coordinate 22,166,187 downwards.
GGTAGTCATGGGTGTTTCTAGTTCTACCCTGCCCTCACGAATCCAGAGAAGGGAAGGTCAGCGCTCTGAAGAGTATTGAGCCTTTACTAGGGATAAGGAGGGGACAGGAGAGGGGACCAGCTTCCATGAGGCCAGTGTGGAGTGAGTCACTTAATGTGTATTATGTCACTATCTCAGTAACCCAGCAGGGTGCAGAGGATAAGCAGTCACCAAGGGGAAAGGACATCAAAAATAAAAAGAGCTCAGGCAGCTAGCAAGTGGGGTAGACTTACCACCAGAGCTCTGGCCTAGCCTGTGTTGGTGTTCTCTCTGCATCCCAGGGATGAGAATTGTTACCACTGCAGATGTTGGAGATGGCATGGACAAAGGCTCCCTGTGCTGCTCAGACAATGTGTATGCTCTTATTTGTGTCCAATGCATCCCCTCCTGATGGTACATCACTGGGTGGGTGAGTGGGGGTAGGTCAGAAGTGTTGAGGGTGTGCCTTCTTTGCTTCAGGCACCCATCCTGCCCCCAGTGAGAGTCCTCCTGGGATGGACACTGTGTCTTGTTGGGGTTTCTCTGTTGAAAGGTATTCTTCACTGATGTTGTCTCAGGGTTAGACACTAGCAACTTATGGCCTGGTTGTTCAAAGTGTACCTGTGACCCTAATCATTGGCAGTTAACTTGACTTAGTTTTATAATTGGTAGGAAATCTTACAGGCACATTTGCTGTTTGTCATTAATCTTCTTTTTCTTAGGCATGCAGTCCATGGCTCTTGAGGATAACGATATTATTAAATTGTTATAACACACACACACACACACACACACACACACACACACACACACACACACACACAGAGAGAGAGAGAGAGAGAATATATGTATATGTATTAAATGAACATAAAGTATATTTCTTTATGACTTTTAAGATTTTCTTGGTGTTATTTATCCCTCTTCTCCTTCTCTCTGTACTGCCTTCCCTGCTTCCTAGCAAAAGTCCCCTCCTACAGTTTTTCAGATACCCCTTCATAGTGCCTGTGTCCTACTGCCTCCCCTTGGCATTACCCAGTCCATCTGGCTCTTAGCATCTTTCCATCTCCTCTTCTATGTAGATCTTGGAGCCTTGAGGGAAGGGGCTTGGTAAAGACATCCCATTTAGGGATGAGTGATGCAAAATCTCTCACTCTGTATACTATCCAGCTGTGGGTTTCTGTGTTAGTTACCATCTACTGCAAGAGGATGATAGCTGAGGGAGACACTGCTCTATGGGTATAGCAAAATGTCTTTAGGAATAATTTTTTTGCTGTGTTTCTTTAGCAAAACAATAGTATTTGGTCTTTCCTTTATGTCTGTGGCATATCTAGTCTGAGGTTCTTGGCCGCCTGGGAAGTGTCAGACTGGGCTTCATCTCATGCGGTAGCCCTCAGATCCTATCAGAGAGTGGTTAGTTTCCCCAAAATGTTTGTGCCACTGTTGCACAAGCATCTCATGCAGGTATGTCACCATTGTAGACTGAGGGGTTTGCAGCTGGGTTAGTGTTTATCTTTCTCCTCTGGTAGCATGTAGTGTATAGCCTAGTTCTATGAACATTAGTCAATATGGGCGAAGGCTCAAGTTAGGCACCAGCTTACTTCTCCATGTACAGAGAGACATGTAAGTATTGCCTTCAGAAAAACTGGGGTGAGATGAAATCTCAAAGTAGCAAAAGGTAGAGACATAGAGAAAGAAGGGACAGTGAATTGGAGTACCCCACCTCATAGCTTAAAAAACTGAGTTTCATTATATTTTCTTTACTAGCCTGTTACTACTATTAACACACATTAAATAATTACCAGAAACCTAGAAAGTAATGAAAGTATAAAGGAAAACTCACAAGGAATTATATCATTACTTTTCTATTGTCTTTGTGTGTGTGTATGATACTATATACAAATAAATACTTTCGGTATGTGTGTGTGCATGTGTGTATGTGTATATGTGTGTATGTGTGTGCATGCATGCATGTAGATATGCAGGTGTGTATGTATGTATGTATGTATGTATGCATGTATGCATGTGTGTATGAATGCATGTATGTGGAAGCCAGAAGTCAATATTGGATGTCTATTAAACACTCACCTTTGTATTTAAAATTATATCTATTTATTAATTCATTTTATTGTATGTACACATGGAAATTAGAGGATAACCAGTACGGGTTAGTTCTCTTCCTCCATCACATGGATTCCACTTGAACTCAAGTGGTCACGTTTGGTAGCAGATACTTTACTCACCCAGTTATCTTGCCAGCCCTCTAACTCACTTTTGGAGATAGGGTCTTTTATTGAATCTGATGCTTATTGATTAAGCTAGCTGTCTGGGGAGTGAGATCTAGGGATCTTCCTCTTTCTCCTCCCCAGTGCACACCTGGTGTGTTTATGTGGGAGTTTGGGATCTGAACACAGGTCCTCGTGCCTTTTCAGCAAGCATTTTACTTACTAAAACATCTTTCCAGCCCATTAAATTTTTTTTATAGAAACACCTTGTACATAGCTGTTTTTTCACTGATTCATTGTGTGTGTGTGTGTGTGTGTGTGTGTGTGAGAGAGAGAGAGAGAGAGAGAGAGAGAGAGAGAGAGAGAGAGAGAGAGAGAGAGAGAGAAACCACGCAGGTGGTAGGCAAGTGCTCTGTCTCTGTCACTAAAATGTATTTCTAGATTTCTGAAATGGGGTCTCCCTATGGAGCATAGTTTGGTCTTGAACTCAGGAGCTTACCTTGCCTCCACCTCTAAGTGCTGAGATTATAGGTTTGCATCACTGACTCAGTTACTCATGTTTGTATTGTGAGCTTCTTACTGTATAATAGGTATTCTTTTATATTTTACTTATCATTTATTTGATCTGTGGATTTTACTTTTTTAAAAATAACAAGACACAATTGTGTTGCTCCTTTCCAAATGATACAATTTTATCATTCTACTTGTAGTGTATGAGAATAAACATTTGCTAACATCCTTACCATATATTCTCACTAACTAACCTTTTTCTACTTGATAGCATAGAAAAATTTCTCTCCCTTTCTTCAGCCTTGAGTCATTCCACAGAGAAGCGTGAACATGTATGGATGTACTCTTGAGGATTTTTAAGAAAAAACAATGTTAGCTGTATCATCTTGCTTTTCTTTACTTGCCTTTTTTACACTTTTCCTTTCCCAATGTAATGAAAAACATCAAATAACTACTTTAAGAGAAAGGGTATATAAAGTATCTTTTAAGTGGCATTTCTCACAATTTTATTTATAAAAGCAATAAATTGATAGCATAAAATTTTATAGTATGGAAGTGATTAAGTTAACTGTAGTCACAGAATACTATGCAGTCATTAAAATAATTTAATGGCAGAAATTATCAGATATGATCATAGTGACCTCAAATAATATGGGCATAGAAAAAAGTCATCAGTGTAAGTGTTGATTATTTCTGAATAATGTAATTATAGTTTCCACCATATTATCAAAGTTCTTCACAGGTACGTATATTACTATTATTATTATCTTAAACAAAACCAATGTTAACAAGTACATTCTTAAATACGACATATGGCAGCAAGTAGCTCCAAGTATCTGCATTCTGGCCATTTATATTCTCCTAAGGGTTTTATGATTGATGTCTTTTCACATTCTTTGAGGTCTGTGGAGCTTTTTGGAAGCTTATATTATCATTTTATAGGGGCAACTTCTAATGAGGCTCAGCAAAGTTGAAGAGCCTTTGCTCTTTTGCCCCTAGGGTTGATAGAGACAGGGTCCTACTTAGATGCCTACTACTTCACTATATGGGTTATGCTGAATATGTCACTCCAAACACAGTGTATGTGTCAGGCTCATTGGGGTTGGTGTTTAGAATGTGAAAGGTAGGGTGGACCAGAAAGTTAATGTTTAATTGTCATTATGAGGGGGTTAAGAATTTATGATAATGACAAGTACAGTAGGGACAGAATCTTGTGCTAATTTTCTCACTGGCTCATGAAGTGGAGGTACAAAGGAATGGGATCATTTTCACAAACCAATGTCTCTATTATTTTTATGATCACAGTGTCCTATTGGGTGGTGTAGCATGTTCTGTGTATCTGATTGGCTGAAATGAGAGATATAACACACTTGATGGGTTTGAAGTACTTTCAGTGCTTAGGTAGACTTTGGATGAAAAGATCATATAGTTGTATAAGAAACAGGACTGGGGAAGTCAGTGTAGTTCTTTCTTATTTTATTATGATGCATATTCAGTGATGTTCAGAGGAAGAGAAAACATTGAGCCTTGTAATCAAAGAGGTAAACTAAGGCAAGGTAGCAGAGAGAATAGATTATTTTCTCTACACTTTGGTAGCATGTGGATATGTTCTAATTTTCTGACCTTGAAGGTACTCAGTGGCATGGGTTTTATTCCCACCAAGTCTTTCATTCTGGAAGAATGATGAGAATTCTAAGAACTGGAGATTTCATCCACCTTATGACTCAATGCCCACTGGTGGATTAATCCACTTGTCTTTGGATGCCATTATTCTGAGCGTTAAAACACTGAATTCACTTTGGGCATCATTCTAGGGTCTTGTCTGGAGGAGGCAATAGTTAGAACGATAGAGGGCTGGAATTCACAGCCAGTGAGGAGCTCTTCAAACGAATGATGTGTGTAGTGGAAGAAAAGCTAATTGAGGGAATGAACAGAGAATGACATTTACCTTCAAAGATGTGAGAGCTGTCATGAAAAGGCAGAATAAAGTTGTTCTAGGTGACACCTGTCAGCATAGCTGTGACTGATGAAGGGGATGCTATAGGGAGAATCATTCTAGCTCAGAATAATGAAGAGCCTTCTAGAAAAAGAGGTGCTCAGACTAGATTCCTAATAACTGTTAGAGGAGAGTTATATACCATGTGACCATGAAGGATAATTTCAAGTCTGTCCTCTTAAAATGCTGTAATTCGATGCCTATCCAATATGTATATTCATCACATGATCTTTATTAATAGTTGTCATGTACTCTGCTACATGTTAAAGGTATTATGATGGACAGATGAGACAAGGTTCTTGAGCTTGGAATCCACTGTCAGAGATTGATAGTAAATCGATTATTCTAAGACATGACTAATGATGTAAAAAAGATAGTATGCCCTCACATAGGAAGTACCATAGGTTAGTTGTGATAAATTGTGAAGGCTTTGTGATGGAAGTGAGGTCACAGACCTAAGAGCTGACCATGCCTTCACTGGGAAGAGGTGAAGGAACAATACAGTGCCCAGTGATACTGGTTATTGATAATGAGCCCATTGACTACAATGGTCTGAAGAGGTTGGCAGGCAGCTGGTGAGGGATATTATGTGGAAAGCATAAGTTTGGACTGTAAGCTAAGAGCAGTAGCCACTGAAAGTCTCTAAGGGAGGAGTCTGCGTGGCCAGAGTCAATCCAGGCAAAGACTACTTTGGCTCCAGTGTGGGAGTGAGCTAGGAAGTCATGATTGACATCAATGGACTGGCTGTGAGTCTCTTTCAGCAGTTGAGGTGAGGAATAATGTGAGGTTAACCCACTGTCCTGTCATCAAGGATTGACAGGGGATTGCAGAAAGGAAGAGACTGTATTGAGCAGTTGGGGAGTTGGGGGTGCCTGAGAAACCAGCCCATGGAGCAGATCTGGGGACAGAAGGGAGGACAATGAGCCTATTTTGGGACATGCCATTTTTGAAGACGTGATGTGTCAGTGGGAATTGCCCTTTCATCAGATATTGTAATGTACCCATGGGAGATTATTTTTTTTCCCCTCCATGATGCCATGGAGAAAGTTCTCTAAGGCAGGAGAGATTGTCTTTTAGAATTCTTTCACAATGGTATCCGCTGGATCCTTAGACCATCCCTGACAGGTTGAGGTGGGGTGTTGGTCTCAGTTAAGTGTTCAGATTCATGGTTTCATGAAATGATGTTCATGTTTCCTTAGAACAAAGGCTTCCAGGTATTTCCCCCCTCCTCTGGCTGGGTTATTTGTATTTCATGAATGTCTTATCTTCCCTCCTTCAGCCTGACTTTAGGACACTGGACAAGGTTGTGAAGGACTCTATAGTGTGTTCTGTGAAAAGAGACTATGAGTAAAGAAAAGGCATCAGGTACAAGGCTGAGATGGACTGTGCCCATTCTCTTCTTGGTGGCCTCTGATCAGCTCCATGGCTGATAGTACCATGAACATGCAACACTTCCTTGGCATTCGGTCCTGAATTTTCCTGGTTGGTTCAACAGGCATTGTTTTAAAATTGTCTTATAGTTCTGCTGTCGATCTGTTTCAGATTCATAACTATTATCAGATTCATAACTGGAAGAGATGTTGATCAGTAAGTCTAAATCGCAGCTCAAAGAAGTATAAAGTAACTTTTCCAAATCACCCATAAATGGGACTTTGGATACCTGTTCTATTTCACTAAGTTGGACTTTTAAAGACTCTTAACTACATAGCTATATGTTATATTTGTTTCCTGTAAAGATCCCTTCTTTCTTTATATTTCTTCTCCATGATCCATAAATATCTGAGTTTTCCAGTGACCTGAAATGTCCTTCTTTCTCACCTTTTACCTTCTCTTTCTGAGTGATCTTTTCTAATCCACACTCTTCACTGATGTCTAAGGGAAGCTGGCTTCCCACTTGATAGCTCCAGCCTTGAACCTCTCCACATGCTAAGATTTCCTGCCTCCTGGCCTTTTGCCTCATAGGTACCTTTACTTAATAGAAAACTGAGCACTGGCTTCAGACCTATAAGGTATCTGGCTTCTGGTTCTTGGCAATTGAGTCTATAATACGTGACTATCCAACTCAACACATTCAAAACTCCACACAATTTTCTGCACGGATCTGAATGAACATTTTGATCTGGAAATGTGGGTATAGCTTCAGTGTCCCTCTTCCTCCACCATCATGCCTTCTGGTTCTAAAATCAATTTTGGATTTTGAGCTGGGGTTATAACTCAGGTGGTGGAATACTTATCTAATATGTATAATGCCTAGGGTTCAGCCCCCAGTACTCCATAAAATGGCAGAAGAGCACACACCTGTAATTCCAGTCCTCTGAAGGTAGAAACAGAAGGACCGGGAGTTCAAGATTATCTTTAGCTATAGTGAGTTTGAGGTTAGCCTGGGCTATATGAGATACTGTCCCAATTTCTTTTAAAAAAGCATTTTTGTATCTTTTAAATGTTAATCTGTGGTATTCCTATTTCCTATTCTCTTGTTATTAGCAGTTTTCCTGCCATCCTGGTCCCACAGCTGTGTCAGCCCCAAATAACACACAGAAATGCTGTATTACATATAAAGCTGTTGGCTTGTTAATAGCGTTTCTTATTGGCTAGCTCTGTCTTAAACATTAACCCATTTCCATTTATCTAAGTGTTTACATGTGGTCTTATCTTACTGAAGAGAGGGTCTGGACCTTCTCAAATCCCTACATCTTGACCCCCCTCACTACAATTTTCTCCTTCCACTTGCTCTTTCATGGAAATAAAATCTAAGCATACTACATCATGTGTAAAATGATGCTCCCAAGAAACCTCTCTGTAGTGTGCCGTGGGTTGTATGTAGTTAATAAGCTTTGATTCTAGAGCCAGACTGCCAGTTCTCAAATTCTGTTAGGAGATGAGTTATCTTGAGTAGGTCACTTAACCTTTCTGTTCTTCAGTTTCTCCTATGAATGGATAATGAGAATACTTATTTCTTAGGTTTGTTAGAAATGTTATGTGAGTTAGTATATGTGCTTAAACTAGTGCTTAGTGTAGTGTAAATATCACATAAGGTTTTATTAAAAAAATAAATACCTAGGACTTTAGCTTGATAAGGAGGCTCAGCAAAATTCGGCATGGCTTGAGTTCAAATTTTTGATCACCCTGCCATCGGCACTGTACTGCCAGCCACACACACACCAAGTGCCATTTTCCACACCGTTATATTTTTCCTGGTGTTTCTCTCTATCCTTGGGTTTCTCTCCTTTCCTCATGAACCTGTAAGTGAACTACTGATTATTTAGTATCTATGGAGCATGGCTCTTAGACAAAATCATCTTTACAGCATTGGACACAGCAAACACCCCCCACCCCGCACCCTGAGCTATGTTCTTACCTGGATGGCATCAAAGCTGTTTGTCTGGAGTTTTGGAGTGGGGTAGACATGGCTTCATCTCTGATTCAACTATGTATAAGCCCTGTGACAAGTGTCTTGATTGATAAAATGAAGGAATAAGTGGTATCACGTGGTAGGTATTCCAAGCATGAGGTGGAGTAAGATCCTGGCAGGCACACTGTTTGTCAAGGTACTTTATACACACAGGCACAGCACATTGTTTGATTTAGGCTTTACGTTTGTGTCCTCATCAAGTTATGTCCCTGTTACATGCTGTTTTGTAATCCAATATTTTCTCTAGATAGTGGTCACTCATATTCCTGGTGACTTGAACTCCTGGGCCCCACACTGATTATCTTACTGGGATGAAGTCATGTCCCAGCCACGTGGCCTCTCCAGCCTTGCTCCCAGGAGATCTGTTTTGTTTTTCTAGTAGAAGGAAGTGAGTCCACACCTGGAAGGTGCCAAGATGTTCTAAGGTGGCGTGAAGGTGTGAGGGTGTGAGAGGTAGGAAGGGATATGGAGAAGGAGGGAGGAAGCAGAGGGTCTGTGGCCTTGGCAGTCAGGATTGTGAGACTTTGAAAAGGGGCAGCAGGGCAAAGAGCATCTGAAGACCCCAAGGTAGAACAGGCAACCACCAGGGTGGCTGTGTGGATGGAGAGAGGACTGTGGGTAGGGAGAACATAGAGGCTGCAGGTGGTTGCTGCTCTATGAGGGTATGACTCTGGCCACTCCCCTGCCTCTGCTCATCTGCCTAGCTAAGAGGACACGCCCCTTGTTTTCAGTGTCTTTTTTCCACCTCAGCACCTCTACTCCTCACTTCCCTGCTTCCTTTCTTTTGGGACTACCTACCCGTCCACCCTGGACATGCAGCTTGTCACTTCCATCTTTGCTCATTCCCTTTCATTGAAAACCCTCAGTGTCACACTCTTTTATCATTTCATACTGATGTGTGCCACCTCAACACAGAGCATTGCCTGGTGCATCCTGAGTGCTGAGCGAGTGTTTGTTGAAGGAGTGAATTGCACCACAAGGCACAGCGGCCGTTCATGTTTTTGTGTATGATCATTTAGTAGTCAGGTCTTTCAATAGTTTGAGTTACAAGTTACATGATAAGGTTGGCAGTTTAGCGGAGTTTGGTGACTGTACCTGTGTGACAAATGCCTCCGTCAATACCTGGAACACCCCAGAAAGAGTTTCCCATGCCTCCTGGTTGCCCCCATCCCTGGCCACAGGCAAGCATTGGTGTAATTTTGTTTTAATGTTATTCATATATTGATTTTCTTTTCTCCAGAATTTCATCTAAATGGGTTCACACCGGTGTCTTGTTTTCTTCAGCATAGCATTTCTATGTTGGGCATGACTGTGGTTCATCTAAGTAGTTTGGCTTATTTTGCTCTGTGGTGCTTTGTGATTGTGGGTTCTGGATTAAGCATATATGGTTGGGATTTTAGCTCTACTGCTTCCAAGCAGGATGGCTTTGCTTAAGGCCTCTCATCAAATAACTAGAGTAGGAGTCATAATCACAGTACTTATAAAATTGCAAGGAGAGAATCTGAGGAGTTAAATTAAATGCATAAAGTTCTCAGAATAGTGCCTGGTACAGTGTAAGTATTTAATATTTATCAATGGTTAGCCATTAGAATTAGTACTTCTGTTTTGCAAATAAATTAAAAAAAACTTCCCATAGTTCACTCGGTGTTACTGGGTTTGCAGGATGCACTGGATTTACCTCATATACTACCATTTAGGTTTTGTCCCATTCCCTTCACACCAGACATGGAAAGGGGATGGAGATGGGGGGGTTGCTGACCTTGGGGCTGTCTGATTCCCATACTTCAGTGTTCATTGATGCTCTATCTAGCTATTTTTCATCCCTGCTTTTTATTCTCATCTCTGCCTTGGTCTGCTGAGGGCTGGGTTGGGGCTTCTTGTCTTTTGCTCTCCTCCTGGGCCCTCTCAGGTAGCTTAGTCTTGCACCAGGAACACCTCTTACAATCACACAGCATCAGCCCTGCAAGAAGCTAATTTGATAAACCCCACTCCAAAGCTCATTGAACCTGTCTATAACGATGCTTAATTAAAGTGCAGAAACTTTGAAGTGATAGCAAGTTACTGTTTCATGCAATACCAGAGTGCCACTATTCCACCATCTGCCTCCTTCTCTGCAGTAATTGCTTCCTGACATTTGTTTATTTTAATTAGGAGAGCAGTCTTGATCAAGAGGGAGGGCAGGCAGGGTCAGAACTATTGGGGAAGAGGAAGAAAATAGAAAGGGGGGCTATGATGTAGTGGTGAGGGCCTGAAGTAAAGTCCTCCTTATCTTCCTGGTGCCTTCCATCATTCTATGAGAATGGAAATAAGGGAATCTCCTAATGATGATAATGTAGGCTTGTGTCTAGGATGGCATCCTCAGGACCTGTGGATGTCATGTAGGGAGTATGGGAATTTCTTTACTAGAGGTCAAGGCTTCTACTTCGTTAGAAAGGATGTAGTCCTATCCCATCTCTGCAGTGATGTCTGCAGAATTAGCTATATTATTGTGACCCAGTGAAGGCTCTTCGAGTAGAGGATAAGTGCAGCTCACTCATGTCCAACATTTCTATTGGGTCTACAGAATGCCTGGTTGTCTTTGAGTGTGGTGTATGCTGGTCCTTATGCATGGAAATTATTCATAAGTATAATTAAGACAGCTTTGATGAAAGCACTTTTCTCTAGAAACATTTCCCCCCCTAGCATATGTTGGAGAGCGCTGTGAATCTCAGCATCCTCTTTAAGTGAAATCAAATGCTTAAGATGCCCCAGAGAATGGGTGATTCTCACCCTGCATTCTGGCTCCCATGGGGACCAGCTGGTTTCTGGTTCCTCCTCAGCTTTGAGGTCCCCATTGTGAGACAGTCTCCTTTTTGTCCCCTATTCTTGTGCAGGTTCTGAGAGTGGATTTTTGTTCTTGCTAGGCCTGTCAGGTTGTCAAAACAAAGTTTAAATTTTCTCTGACTCTGAAGATGCCTTCAGGGCAAAAGTAATTTCCATACCTCCTTAGGTTCCTATTTCCTTTCTGTATTGGACTGTCTTTTCTTACTGTCTGATCAGCATTTTGATGATTTTAAGAGAACTTGGTGTATGTTTTATCTGTATTTCTAGTTGTTTTACTAGAAATAGTCCACCATTAACAGAAGGCCTCTGATAGGTTTTAAATTAACACATGTTTTTGCTTATGGCAACAGACTTTTTTTTTTTTTTAAAAATGAACTCTTGCAAAGGATTTTCATATCCAAAACACATCAATATGAAATAAAAAGACAGAAATGAAACCACTCTAGATAGAGTAGGGCTGGTGACATCCCAGAGCCTGCCAACTGGCTTCTCTCCTATTGGGCCCCTCAGAGCATTGCCCAGGACCTGATTTCATAGGTGTGGTTCAAAAGGCTCTTTTCTAGGGAGCTCTTGGTCTGTCTGATGGTGAGGGACCACAGCTTTGGCAAGGCTCATCTTGTACCTCCTTGGAAACAAATGGTTCTTGATATTTTCAGATCTAGGCTTCTAGCCTAGATCTTGGGCAGGGTGCTATATGAAATGACAGAGTGTGCTGTGCCAGTCTCAGAGAGGCCCTGTGTGAGGAGTGCTGTGGGAATGAGGATCCTCTTAGTCCTTTTTAGGAGGATTAATCTGAGGCAGGAGTGGGATGAGGGGGTTGGAGGGGCATGAGGTATGGGTTGTCCCATTGTCCGGATTCAAAACAGGGCTGATCAGGTACAAAACACAAGAGATATCACGAGGATGTGACTCTTCTGACAGGTGGGAGGGGGAAGAGTAGGCAATGATTAATTTTTCTTTTTTTCAAAATACATGATCAAAGCAACTTAAGGAAGGAAAGGGTTTATTTCAGTTCACAATGTGAGTAGATTGAGAATCTGTCATGCTGGAAAAAGCATGATGGTGAGTACTTGAGGCGGTTGGTCACATTGTACCTCTGGTTAGGAAAAGTGATGAGGAGGAATAGGGAGGACTGGGCTGTAAAAGCTCAAGGCCTGTCCCCAAGGACCTCCTTCTTCAAGGGAAGCGATGTCTCTTCAAGGTTTCATGCTTCCAAACCAGCACTGTCAGCTGGGGACCAAGTGTTTACATTCAAACTAGAGCAGATAAGAAGACCCTCAAATGTCATATAACCCTGAGGGAGCACCAGCCAGACTGGAGCCTCCTAGCAAAAGTCTGTTGTCAGAGGGATTCCTCACGGGGCACGGCAGAACTTTTACTAGGGTCCCTGTAAGCTTTTGCCACTGACTGGAGGCAGCCATGAACAAGTGGTCTTCATGAAATTACTCGATGGGTCCAAAGGGTGGCCGATGGTGCTCTTGTCCCTTTTGCTTTCTTCTGCCAGTGCTCTTGAAGGTTTAAAGGGTACCTCCATGGCTAGCCCATAAGAAAGAGCCCCCCAAAGAATAATGAAACATTTACTGAAAGCAACTTGGAAAGGAGAGCAAGGCAAACTTATCTAGACCAGCGAGGCAGCTGGTGGTGACCTGAGGCTGTCTATTCCCCATCTCAGTTCTTTAGAGCAAGCTTGTGGTAACAGATCCCTCTCCATTCCCTAAGGGCCTGCTGACTTATCCAACAATATGATGTCATCTTTTCTCCTAAACCCCTTCACTGTTTCCCCTTTCCTCTTTCACTGCTTCTGATCACAAACATCCTTCATTTTGGGGAGGGGGCCTGGTCTGAGCCCTCCCTATACCTCTTTCCTTATCGTGTACTATGCTTCCTCCTTCTCCCTGTCCCAGCCCTATTGGTCTTTTGGAGTCCTACTTGCCTTGCTCATTCTGACTATAGGGTCTTTCCACATTTCTCCTTCTTCCTAGAGCACTCTTTCCCTTCCCCACTTTAATTTTGTCGTTATTGTTGGTACTAAAGTCACTTCTCTAGTGAAGGCCAGAGTCTCCTCTCATGGCTTTCACCATCTATGTCCATATGTGGCAATCTATGCCTTAGAGGGATTTGTACCAGCACAGCCTTATGCCACCCTAGCTGATGGTTCAATCTCTGATTTTCTTAGTCGATGGCTATTTCCACAAGGGCAAGGTCTACATCTGTCTTTGCAAATCATACATATCAGGTCCAGCACCCTGGAGGTGCTCAGTCAAAATGATGTATTCTATAGGCTTGTCCTAAAAGGAGGAGGTAAAGAGACTATTTGATTATCTATTAAGTAAAAATAATGTAAGCATGGGAACAAAATAAAAGGAAGGTTGAAACAGCCACTGAGTGGCTGAGGGGCTTTTGAAGTCCTTATCAATCTCCTTGCCTGGAGTGGAAGCTGGGGAGGTGGATGGGGTCTTCATACAGAAGTGTATAGGCAGCCAATAGGGTCCAGAGTTGGGTCTGACATAGTTAATTTTTTTGACTCTGATTGTAGTAGTGTCTTGTATGATCACAGAAGGTGTGATTTGAAGGCAGATGCCAAGGTTCAATGTGGACTACACTTTCACTGTTGATTTAACATTGAGCAAGCCATTAACCTGTTGGACTGTGCCTCCTGTGTAATGAACGGATGCAAATGTGTACTTTAAATGAAAACTTTGAAAATTAAAGGAGATAATATATGGCGGGTTCATTTTGCAATTACTCTACATTGCAAATGTTACCAGTGTATGATGTTTCATTTCTGTTTTGTAAAGGGATTCACAAAAGGATGGGGGTTAGGTGAGGGTTGGGCTGCATTCAGGCCGTTTCTACTGATTTTGCTTCTGTACCTCCTCTGGTTCTCTCCTCTTCTATAGATAGAATACTTTTTAAGATGAAGGTTGTCTTAAATTAATTTCTGAAATTTTTTGCAGCATCAACTCTTTGAAGGAGAGAAGAAGTCTGAGGATTTTCTTGGAAGAGTGTCTTAGCCTATTGGCCCATGTTTTCCATCAATGGAAGGAAGGAGCCAAATCTAATTTGCTCCAAGGACTCTTTAGCTGGAAGCCACATACATAAATACTTATGAATAGGAAATACTAGAATAGGGAAAAGGGAAGTTATTACTAGATAGACTTCACAAATAGAGTCCAAGAGCCCAGAGCACAAGGAAACTGCCATGGCTTTAACTTGAGAAAGATGTTAGATTCAAGGAGGGACTTTCTGATACCACATGCCATTAAAAGTGAGAAATGGATTTTGTGGAAACAGATTTTCCAGATATCTTTACCAAAGAGAAGGAAAACCCAAGGGTAGCCTTTTGGAACTGAAAATAGCTTAAGAAGTGTCTGAAGTGATTTCTACCCTAATATCACATAAAAGACCATGAGATTTGGGGTTTAGAGGTTCTGGCTGTGTATATTTGTGTTAATTACTACTTCTGTTGTCCTGATAAATTACTTGGCATATGTGACTTGAAGGAAGAAGGATTTATTTCAGCTTGTGCTTTCAGAGGGGTCAATCTATCATAGCAAAGAAGGTGCGGCCAAGCAGAACAGTTCATATCATGGTGGTCAGGAAGTAGAAGGAAGGCAACAGAAAAAGTGGTCTTTTTCCAACTATACCTCATGTCCCATCTGTCACTACATCCCAACAAGGTGTTATATTCTGATAGCTGTAGAGATTATTGGTTAAGATTAGCTGTATGACCCCTTCTTGTGTTGGACCCAATTGTTTACTGCCGCTGCCTGTTTGTGTTGAAGGTTTGAGTAGGTGTGTGAGCATTGTTTGGCTTTCTACTTCCTGTCTGTGTCTGTTCTTTGACACTTTCTTGGCTTCCCCAAGTATATTCATTCAAGAGAGTCATTCTGGCACCATAGTCCACACAGCAAAACATGGCTGATTAAGCACTCCAGGCTTAAACATAACATGAGGCATTTTCTGCCAGGATGGCTAATAAAAGAGGAAACAAGAACAAGTTTGGTACTTCAGTTGGTTTTAGTTTTTGCTATCATGTTCAGCATCTATTTCGTTTTCTTATTTTAAACCTCTGAGACTGGGTGGAGATTCCTCAGAACATGTAAAAGTAATTATATCCAAAGACAGGTGTTTTTCCCCCCTTAAAGGTATCAAGTTAATTGTAATTTTGGGATTGTCTATTCAGCTTATGTGTGAAATACAGTTTGAAGCTAATGATAGCTTGCAGTATAAGAATTTTTTTACACACTTTATTTCACGTGGACTTTCTGATGTCCCTCTGGCTACTATTTACATTCCTATTCTTCAGATGAGCAAACTGAAGTCCATCATGGAAAACCTCAGTGAACCAGTGTCCTTTCTGGTATGATCTTTTTCTTTTCTGTCTTGTTTTACATAGTCCAAGTGATGGTGGCTGGGACTCAGGGCTCCTTGAGCCCAACTGTGTGAGCCTCAAAGTAGCTAACAGGAGCTTCTGCAGGTTGGCAAAGGGAGATGATATTCCCAGCCATGGTGTAAATTGAGAAAGTTATTAGTTTCTCTTGAATTTGTAGTTACCTTTGGCAGCTGTTTCTGATGGAGTTGCCACAGGATGGGTATCTAAAGGCAGTGCGAATGCATTCTCTCAAAAGGCTAGAAGTCCATAGCCAAGGTCTACTGGGCCATGTTTCCTCTGCAGGCTTTCAGAGAGTATCCTTCACATCTCTTCCTAGCTTCTGATGTTTTCAGAAACCCTTTGTGCTCTTTGTCTTCTTGTGACAGCTTTAGAGTCTGCTTCCATTATCCCATGGCTGTTTTCTCAGTGCATCTTTGTGTCCAGATGTCTTTCCTCCGTGAGATCACTACTCATTAGATTTAGGTCACCATTCTCTTTCTTTTCCTGTTGCTTCCACAAAACACCTGACATACAACTCAAGGGATAATGGGTTTATTTGAGCTCACAGTTCAAGGCAGCTAAGTCAAGGCAACAGGAACTTGAAGCATACTTGGTCATACTTCCATCCACAATCTAGAAGCAGGGAGCAATAGATGCTTTGCAAGTAGCTTTTTCTTTTTTATACAGCCTAGCAACAGGCTTAGGGAATGGTGGCACGGTTTTTAGTGTGGGTATTCCTACCTCAAATCACATACTCAACAGGATTTCTCACACATGTGCCCTGAGGCTAAATAAATAATCTTTCAAGTGTGTGCCTAGACGATTGTCTTCTATTTAAGTTGGCAATGAGCACTAATCATCATACTTCTGATATGACCTCATCTTAAAACACCAACAAGGGTCCTGTTCACAAATAAGGTACAGGGGGTTAAGATTTCTGTAAATCATTTTTAAAGACACAGTTCAGCTCAGGCCATCTCATCTTGTCCTGTGATTCCTGTTTATTTATTGCAAAATTTTTATTTTTAATTTTAATTATATGTGTTTGTGTATACGTGTTTGATTGTGGAGGTATGTGTGTGTGTGTGTGTGTGTGTGTGTGTGTGTGTGTGTGTGTGTGATTGTACATTTTACACATGCTGTCCAAGGCTAGTCATGTCACAATACCCTGAAGTTGGAATTATAGTTAGCTGCCTGATGTGAATGCTGGGGACCAAACTAGAGACCTCTGAAAGAACAGTGTGCACTCTTAAGAATGAGCCATTTCTCCAGGGTGCTTTTCCTTCCTTCTTTCCTTCCTTCTTTCCTTCCTTCTTTCCTTCCTCCCTCCCTTCCTTCCTTCCTTCCTTCCTTCCTTCCTTCCTTCCTTCCTTCCTTTCTCCCTCCTCTCTCTCTCTCTCTCTCTCTCTCTCTCTCTCTCTCTCTCTCTCTCTCTCTCTCTCTCTGTCTCTCTGTCTCTCTCTCTCATACTCTCTCTTTCTTTTGATTTGAGATATTTAACTTTTGAGACAAAAATCTCACTCCGTAGCTTAGGCTAGATTTAAATTCATTGGTTGTCCCCCTACTTCAGGCTCTGGGATTTCAGGTGTGAGCTACCCTGCCCTACAAATGGCCTTCTTAGACGTGATAGTTTGCTTGTTATAGATGGTAGTTTTTTATTTAATAAATGTATAACATTCAGGAAAACAGAATCCTTCATATTTCTATCATTCAAATAAATAGTTGACATATATTTGTTTCCAGTAATTTTTTGAAGAGCAAAAATATTACAAATATAGATTTAACAATTGCAGTTACTCATTTTCAGACTGTGTTGTCCTGTCTCTTTTCAGAATAGCGGGTCCCAACCAGGAACATTTGGGGGACTCAGCTGTCACTTAGCAGAGGTCAGACATGTTAAATATCCTTAAATCACAAGTCATCCTCATAGCAAAGACTTACTAATCTCCACTATTAACAATACTTAGGGGGGAAATCCCCATTTTAGAGAGACCTTTCCTATATTGACAATAGCCTCCAAGAAATATTTTTCATACTTTTATATACATTTACAAGCCTGGGTAAACAACATATGGTATTATGTTGTTCTGTATGAGTCTTCTTTAAATTTATATAAATAGTATCATAAGATATTCTGTATCTTGGGTTTTCTAAATTTTTACACATCTAACCATGTTGATATATATGCACATATATAATATACATATTAATTTCTCTAAATTGATCTGTTTTCCTTGAAATGTTGGCTTAGTCTTTAGCAGCTGAGCTGTCTCTCTGGCTGTGTGTTTCTTTTTTCTTTTTTTAGTTTCTAGCTGGGCACCATGGCTGAGGTGAAAACAGAAGAATTACTTGAACCCAAGACTTTGAGGACAGTTTGGGTGGTGCAGTGAGACCTTTACCTAAAAAGGGGGATTGTTAGATGAAAGAAAGGGTTGTTAGTTCTTATTTTCCATTAGGCACACTGTGTTTTTGGGGTGGGGTGGGGTTGGGATGGGTAGAATAATTAAATTTTATTTTTTAGTAACATCTCTTAGTATGAAAACCTAAGACCAGAAGCCTAGTTGGAAAGCAGCCCCATTTGGAAGATAATCCTCTCTAAGAACTTAATCCTTCTAGAATGTTTGTTCAAGACCTAGGACCTACAATGGGGTTGTATCATTTATATCACTTATCACTACTCTCATCTGTAGCCTTCTTTGGCGTTTCCTGCTTTTTTTTTTTTTCATTCCATCAGTATTTTCCCTTCCCTTTGAGACTAGAAGCAACAAAAGTACTAGGCCATTTTTGTATTGTGGATCTCTGAAGGAGATTTGGAGATTCTTCTCTCTTCTCTCAATTAATGTGCCCTGGTACCAAACAAACTATTTGCCATAAATCCAAAGTTTCATGTATTGGCTAGCCTGGTTTCTTCTGAGGCCTTTCTTCTTGGCTTATAGGT
Organism: Cricetiscus sungorus; assembly: GCA_030556225.1. Lineage (NCBI taxonomy): Eukaryota > Metazoa > Chordata > Mammalia > Rodentia > Cricetidae > Cricetiscus > Cricetiscus sungorus. Next base: position 22,147,893 of record JANBXA010000588.1, on the reverse strand, counting down.
AGTTATGTCCTCACTGTGTCTGCATACCATCTTACCTTTGTTTTTGGCCATGTGTTCCTATAAAGACAGCATTAAGGTTGGATGAAGCTGATTTTAAAGACCTCATTTTAAATTAAGCATGTTTTTAAAGAATACACCTACAGGCCGGGCTTGGTGGCACACACCTTTATTCCCAGCAGTAAGGAGGCAGAGGCAGGCAGATCTCTGTGAGTTCGAGGATAGCCTGGTCTATAGAGTGAGTTCCAGGACAGAATCCAAAGCAATACAGAGGAACCCTGTCTGGAAACAAAAACAAACAAGAAAAGAGAATATCCTACAAATGAAGTCTCATTGGGTACTGGACATTTAGATATCAATGTAAGAATCTTGTGAGGGATTCATTCAAAGAAGTCCTGAAACAACTTCTCCTCCATGTATTACCTTTTAAATATTCCTAGGAGATGATGGGATCACAGTACGCTACATGTGAAATCTAGTACCGAGAACTTTCTTAAGTTTAGCTGGAGTATTTCAAACCCTATGTTAAACTTAAAGATAGCAGACTCAGAAAACCAAGTTCCAGAGGTAACCAAATAGGATAATGATTTTTTTTGAGACCTCTTGGCCTGCTTTGGAGAAAGCTCATTAGAATAATCATAGATGATTACATAGTCAATGCTGACATTTTTAACTTCAAAACTAATCAATCATAGGTCCAAACAGAATGCACCTCTTCCTGAAGTAGGAGGCTTGGGTTTGCTCTTGACTGTTTCTATTGGGTAACCTTGAGTTATGTAGTCCCAAAGCATCAGTTTCTCCATCTCTACAATGGGAGTTGTAAGTGTGCTGGACTATTACTGCATGAGTAGGATGAAAACAGTACTTGATATCTGGTGAATTTTCAAGAAAGTTATTTGTTTCTGGAATCCAAATATGAGGAGACTCTTTCCTATTTGCAGCAAGGAGATGTCTTAGAAGCCTGAAAGAGATCTGTTTAAATGTGGGTTTCAGAAAGTTAATTCTGGCTTGGAGGCAGGGCAGAAGGCGGGGCAGCAGTGGAGACACTGGGAGTATAAGGATCAGCTGTTAAAGAGATCTGTCTGGATCGAGTTGAGAGGTGAGTGGGTTGGAGGGAGGGAGGACAGAGAGGTGTAGCAAAAGGAAAAGAGATGTAGAAGATAGCACTGTAATATGAGAAAGATGGATAAGGGGCATGAGAGAAGCAGTAGAGAGAAGGGAGGGAACCATACCTTGACTTACTGGGCCTGCTGAAGGGAGGAGGATTTTACAGTGTTCAATTAAGAGCAATGGTTAGAGGGACATGGGCAGAGGCAAAGAATGACTTCGGTTTTGGTCCACTTACAGCTGAGTTGCTTGGAGACCCAGAACCAAGATTTCCAGAGGGAGAGAGGAAGAGAGAGAGAGAGAGAGAGAGAGAGAGAGAGAGAGAGAGAGTTGTGAAGGCATCTGCTGGAGGAACTCTGGGGAGCATTGCTGTCCACAGGTGGAAAGGGAAGAGGAGAAAACTGGGAGTGGCTTTCAAGGACACCCAAAATGGAAGAAGGATAGCACAGAGAAGTGGCAGGAAGGGACCCAGAGTGGGAAGGCAACAGAAAGGATGGGTGTGGGCAGGACACACACATCTGCACTGGTTTGAGTATTTCAGAAGCCACTGGTAACTTTGAGAAAAGCTGTGTGAGATGGGGACATGTGGGGGTATAGATGCCAGAATGCAGAGGACAGGGATAGAAAGGAAATCTTGGAGATTATGAATTTTGATAGAGGAAAAGATTGCAGAGAATATCCTGAAGGGGAGGGAAGATTCTTGTTTCTTTTTCAGGTTATTGGCAGGCTGCTGAGCAGTGGGAGTGGTGGAAATGCAGTCAGTGGTGCCTGGAGAGAAGGTTCAAAGAAGTGTTTATTGCTAGGATAAGGGCCTGGGGAGGTAGGAGGGTTTGGAAGAAGAGTGCTGGGGGAATCAGATTTGAAGGGACCATTTCTTTTTTTTATCTTCCTCCCTTTCTTTCTTTCTTTCTTTCTTTCTTTCTTTCTTTCTTCCTTCCTTCCTTCCTTCCTTCCTTCCTTCCTTTCTTTCTTTTTTTCAACAAAGTTTTCTTTTTTATTTATTTTTTTATTTTTCTTATTTTACATACTGATCTCACTTCTCTCTCCCTCCCTCCCACCCTACCTCCCTCTCTCCCACCCTCCCATGTACCCTCCCCATCCCATCCCCCCTACTCCACAGGTAGAGGTCATCAAAATCTGTCAAGTCCTTTGGAGTAGGGACTAGGCCTTCCATCCTGCCTCTAGGCTAAGGGAGTATTCCCCCCCCCATGGGGAATGTGCTCCCAAAGTCCTTTTGTGTACCAGGGATACATCCTGGTTCCACTGTCAGAGGTCCCTTACACAGTCCAGGCCTTCTAACTGAGACCCATGTTCAGGAGGTCTGAGTCAGTCCAATGCTGGATTCCCAGCTATCAGTCTGGGGACCTATTTGCTCCTCTTCAGGTCAGCTGTCTCTGTGAGTTTCTTTTTTCTTATATTAATTTGAGAAAGGAGAGGAATGGGTGAGTGCAGAGAAAGCATATAACAGAAGGGAAGGAAAGACGTTCAGGGTTCTCAGAAGGCCTTCTCAGCAAAACATGGCACCTGATAGCATTTTCTGGCTAAACAAGGTGGAAAGGGTTTGTAAGATCTGAAGAAGAGGATGGAGATTGGAGAAGAGTTACAGATTGCTGACTAATTGAAATAGGGGAGGAACACAGCAATGGTTGTATTCATTGACATAATTTGGTTGACGGTTTCTGATACTGACCCATTGCTCTGGAGCAGGGCACATTGATACTTAGATTTATCCAAGGAGAAGGGCAGGGGATGAGAGAACCATGGAGCTCTATTTAGGTAAGAGTGATATACTATGGGAGTGAAGGCATTGGGGTGTTATGACTGTCCAAAGGCTATATAAGGGGACTATTGGGAGGTGAAAAGTGGAAAAATATTTGTGAGGGCATTAAGATGATAAGTAGTTCTGGGAGAGTTTAAGGTCAGGTAGTTATTGAGGGAGTACGATGAAGGTGTAGTTCATAGAGTATAGGTGTCAGGAGCCATGACTTTAGAACAACGAACACATGGGCACTGAGTACAATGCTAAGAGTTAGGATACAGAACAGGAATTATAGCAGGGAATTGAGTACAATGATAAGAGTTAGGGCACAGAATGATAGTTATAGCAGCTAAATATCTCTACAGATGTGATTTTGGGTCATGCATCTGTCAGTTATCAGAATCTAACTACAAAAGCCTTGCTGGTGTGCCATAGTAAGCGTTGATTGGCTTACTGATGAGGAGCCTGTCAACCTAGATAAGATTTAATGAGGTAATTCTGTAGATCCAGCTTATGTAGGTTACATGGGGTTTGATTGGTTTAGCTTGGTCACAGTTGGGCTTGATGACTGGCATAGCTCTTGTCATTCACCTCTTGGGACTGACCCAACCATGCTGTCAGAAGTGCATCAGAGCCAAGAACTCTTCAAACATTTTGTGATGGCATGCCTACTAGCCTGATAACATTTCTTTGACCAAAGCAAATCATGCGACAAAGCCTCAAGTCAAGTGTAAGTATACAACCTTCTGCAGATGAGCAAGAATAGAAAGTGGTATTTTTGACTAATACTAACACCAGTTAACCACAGGTGGTAGGTAGGTCACAGCTAGGTGGAGAAGTAGAGGTGGGGCCATAGTTAGCATTGGGCTCTCAAATGATCATACAATGTTCAAGTAAAGGTAAAAGGAAGGATGATGTCTACGTAGTTCTCATCTTGAGATACAGGAGTATCTGATAGAGTGTTTGACAAAGAAATCACTTAACTAGAAAAGATCCCAAATTTTCTATTGTGTGGAGTCAAATAATTCTAGCAGGTCCAGAGAGAAGAATTCAGAAGAGGTATTGGGAGGCAGTTGGTTATGGAGGGTCAGAGAACCTCACATAAGTTCTGGCCTTGGAAATAAAATGAGACCACAGATAATCTACAGACAGATGACAGACAGATGTATACACCCATAACACGTAGATATATGCAGACAGCTTCTAGAAGAGCTCAAGTGGACCCAAAGTCAAGTCTGTGGAAAACTTACTGCTTTCGTAGGCATTGTGATGAGCCCCTGGGTGGCCTTGGATGGGGTCCTGGGTACCCATCTCTTCCCTTTCATGGAACAGGACAGATGCTTCTTTCCAGGAGATGTTTCCAAGGAGAGGTGGCCACACAGATCCATACTATACTTGGGATTTCACAATTGCTTTTACTCTTGACAGCGTGTTGGGATCTTTTTCTTTTTCTTCTTTTTCTCTGGCACTACAAATAAGGAAGTGAGAGGGTGGGTGTGGGAAGGAAACTATTTAAGTGGAGATACAGTAATAGAACTACATCATCTTGGAAAGAGAGACTAGAAGAAGGATGGATGGGGGTGACGCATCTCAAACCTTCCTCTCTTCTCCAATCCTGCCACTCCCTGCCAGGGTTTTCTTCCTTCCTACACCAGGCTTTATGCTCCTGGAAAGGAGATACTAGCTTGTCTTAATTATAGCTCTTTCCTAAGGCTAGCAGGTCACACAGAACATACAGATGAGTGCTCAGTGAGTATATTTGGATGGGTGAATGAATGAATGAATGAATGAATGAATGAATGAATGAATGATGGACAATTCATAAGCCAGTGAATCTGTTTTCATTAAAAAGAACTTCAAATTTTCTTTTTAGAATGTCACTCAGCAAATATTTAGGGACCTCTTGAATTTTAAACAGGATGACTAGGCCTTTATTGCAATGAGACACAGCCCTTACCAGATGGTCGCCTATCTGCACTTGTAGCTTTGGGAACAGTGATTAACAATACAAGAAACAGCCACACTGGATTGTCTTGAGCTTCAGTTAGTCTACCTGCAGAAGTTGGGGGACATGACTTAGACCATTCAGATCCCTTTTTTTCCAGGCTTTTTGGAATTTTTCACATCTATTCTTCATTGTATTATTTACAACAGGCAAATAGTTTCCTTTACCCTTTCCTTTTTAAAAACAGTTTAAAGTAGTGTTTTGGGAATTTTGTAGAATGCATTTTGATTGTATACATTTTGCCTCCCCCAACTCTTCCCAGATCCACCCCATTATCTACTCCTCCAACTTTGTGTCCTGCTAAAAAATCCTTCAAGACTAATCATTCTTGAATGTGTGGTCTTCCACTGCAGCATGGTCCCATACCAGGGGCTACAGTGTTAGACAAAACTGTGTCTCCCTCTCTTAGAAGCTAATAGTTGTTAATAGCTCCATGTCTAGGGGTTGAATCATGTAACCAGCTCCACTCTCCATTGCTGGGACTTGGTATGGCTTAGACTTGTCTAGGTTTTGTACGTGCAGTTGCTGCCTCTTTGAGTTCATTTGTGCAGCTATCTTGCTCTGTGCAGAAGACAGTGTTTCCTTACAGCCATTCACTGCCTATGGCTCTTACACTCCTACTTCATTGATCCCTGAGCCTTGGTGGGGAGGGGATGTGATACATATGTTCCCTTTAATGCTGAGCATTTTTTTAAGAGCATCTTGTGGCACTGGTTTTCTAAAGGCCAAACTTTTGGAAATCAAGGTTTAGAGCAGTGGTTCTCAGCCTTCCAAATGCTGCTACCCTTTAATATAGTTCTTCATGTTGTGGTGACCCCTAACCATTAAATTATTATGTTGCTACTTCAAACTGTAATTTTGCTACTGATATGAATCCTAATGCAAATATCTGATATGCGGGATACCCTAGTGGAAGGGTTGTTCAACCCCAAAGGGATCATCACCTACAGGTTGAGAACCACTGGTTTAGATTGATTCTGGTGTCTTGATTCTTATAGTTTTTTTTTCTTTTTGTTTTTTTTGTTTTTGTTTTTGTTTTTGTTTTCTGAAGATCCTCCTCATTCCACCTCCCTGGATGCACTTGTGTCAAATGTAATCACATCTTATAATTTCTCTCAAGCTAGCTGGGAAACCAACATTGGACCAATTCAGACCCCCTGAACATGGGTCTCAGAAGGCCTGGACAGTCTAAGGGACCTCTGATAGTGGAACCAGGATGTATCTCTGGTGTATGAAAGGACTTTGGGAGCACATTCCCCATGGAGGGATACTCCCTTAACCTAGAGGCAGGAGGGAGGGCCTAGTCCCTACTCCAAATAACTTAACATATTTTGATGATCCCTCCTAGAAGACATCACCCTGGGGGGGGGTAGGGTGGAAGGAGGGAAGGAGAAGAAACTGAGATCAATATGTAAGATTTTATCTAGTGTGGAATAATATGTATCTAGCCAGGCTTGGCAGAAAGATGGAGTTATAGGTTTTTTTTTTTTTTTTCAGATGAAGTTTTGCTATCTTTCAAGCATAGCACATTTTTTTTAAAGCTGAGCTATAAATAGATACTAATAAGTAAGGTGGGAAAATTAATGCAAAATTACAGGTTGTATTAGTCTTGATTGTATAATAATGCATCATAAACAAAGGACCATAAACATTCCTGCACTATTCTTAGAGCTCGTAACCTGAAGCCATGCAAGAAGAATCATTAATTTTTTTCCTTGATTTGAAAAAGATACTAGTTTTCTGCTTTAAATTTAAAAGTCTCTTTTATTGTTAACTAAAATAAAGACATGTAAGAAAGATGGAGTTGAAGTTCTCTGTTTTTTGAAGGCAATGGAAATTGCAGTTGAGTTATATTATAGTTCTGAGTTAGCAGCCCTATCTGAGGGGGTTTGCTGTCACATATGAACTCATTACCAGAAGAATCTGGCATAGGTGGGTCCTCTGTGTACTGTCCAAATGTTTTTAATTAGCATAGGATCAACCCATGGGTTGCATTTCATATGCTTCTTGCAATTTTTAATTCATGGAATGAATGTCTGTGGCAGGGACTACACTTTTGGGTTGAGGATGGTTCTGAGGCCCCATAGGCACCTGATAGTGAAGTGTTCTGTGGGCATATGAAAGGGCCATTCACATGCTTACCAGTTTCATCTAAAAGATCTGCGAGACAATTCTTGCCAGTTAAACCTAAAAATAGGAACATGAGATTTGTTTATTATTTGAGTGCGTGAGTTTAAGATTAAGTTACATTATTTCCTCACCAAATGGTGTTCTGTCTCTGAGCTTCAGTTTCTTCAAAGGTAAAAGGAGTTGAGGAAAAGGTAACACTTTATTGAAGGCTAGGCGAGAGAGTGTTTTGTGTATGCTGACCTAAGCTGCACACATTAGCATGTACTATTTTTAAAGGGGCCTATGAGGTCATTGCTGTATGTATTTCCTACTCCTTAGTTGTTTTCTTCTTGCTTGCTACCTATAAGGATTTCCATGGGCATTGCTTGCTTTAGACTCTTCATTTCATAACACATAGGGGCTGTCCTGGCTGTTGACCATGGCATACCATTCAGCCAAGGGCTCTCCCCAGGACTGACCTTGTGGACTGTGTGTGGTGGTGGCCTTCAGAAGAGACAGTCACACCAAAGTGAATGAAGTTGAACCCCATTGTACGGGTCATGAGCTTGGAAATTCTATTCCTCTTACTTACTTTAAGTGCTCATAGTAAATCTGGAGCTAAGGACTTTGCTTTTTTTCCTCTGGCTACCCCACAATTAAAGATCTAGAATCCCAGAGCTCAAGCCTTGACCACAATAACTAGGGTGATAGAATTCTGTTCTGTGTACTTCATCATCGAGGAGGCATGCTTAGGTGTGTTCTCATGGTGATGGAGCACAAACTAAGAGAGTCCCTTTCAAGTCTCTGCTTATGTCACTTTTGCTAATATCTCATTCAAAGAAAGCAAGTCACAAGAGTTAAGGACTGGACACAACTGTGCTGAATAGAAAAGGGGCATTAGCAAAAAAGGTTTATGGCAAAGGATGAGCAATTGTTCAAATAACATTATTGGAAAAATCTCTAAAATCATAGTGTGAATAGGATGAAATAGTGATGATGATGGCGATGATTATGATGATGATAGTAGAAGTGAGGATAATAATAGCAGTTATCGTCTTGCCCAGCCTTCCTTAGCTGCCGACAGGAATGGACTTCTAGAATTGGTTTGCTATTGGTTTATCTGATCGGAGGACTTTCTGATTTAGATACTTCTCCTCTGATTGACTCTCTCCAGTATGTGGTGACTTTCTGAGCAAAGGTGGGGCTGTGTGGTCCAGTTACCTACATCACCTCTTCTCAGCTCCTAGGTAGGTGGTAGGATGTGGAGATGTGGTAGGATATGATTTTACTACAAAAATCTTCCTCCTCCTAGTCTCCTAGTCCCGCCTATCTAGTTTCCTATTGGCCACAGGGCTTTATTAACCAGTATGAGAAACATATATACAGAATCACATCTCCCATCAATCATAGGGAAGGAAGGCTGGAGAATGCTGACCAGTGCTGCACATTTTTCAATACAGGAGACAGGAGTTAAGCTGAGAGGACACATATAGCAGGTATGACAGCTCAGGAGGGCATCCCAAACAGCAGGAGCAGCAAATTCAAAGGCTCTGAGCCTGGGTTGTGCTTGGCCAGTCTTGAGAATTCTAAGATGCAGGTGTGTTTGGTGGACACTAAACAAGGGTTACAGAAATAGTAGAGGTGATTGGAATCGCCAAGTTGACTATGGCTGCATGGAGAATTCTGGGTTTCAGTCTGGGCTCGAAATGTTAGAAAAATTATTGGCAGAATCTGACTTAAAACATACTTTTTGTGTAAAAATAAACACACAAACAGATAATTACCCTGATAGCTGAGTAGGCAAGACTCTGTATGGGGCAAATGTGGACTCAAGGAGCTCCTTTAGAATTCTGGCGCTTCATCTAGGAATGAAAACAAAACAAAACAAAACAACAACAACAACAAAACAAAAACAAAAACAAAAAATAAACCCATGAGCATGGTTAAATTGATCAGGGTGCAGCAAAGTCTTGGGTTTAGGGCCAAACTTAGACTATTTTATTAAACTATTAATTAATGAATTCATAGTGCAGTTTTCATTTTATATTTCTTGTGTGATCGTTGGTTGAAACCTTTGGGCAGTGTCTTGGGTCTAAACCAAGGGGAGGGGTTCAGTTCTTGCAGGTGTCATTGAAACAGTTGTTTACTGTTTTTTTTTTTTTTTGTGGCTGTCACCCCTCATGTCACAGTGTTTTACACAGAATGGGAAGCACATAGGCATGGGTGATACTTTCTTTAGCTAGTCCCCAAGGACATGACCTCTGCTGCATTTGAATGAGGAACTTCTTAATGGCCTTGTCGTTACATTTGCAAGTGGTAAATCTGTGAAGTGGATAGGGTACCCATGGCTACATTCCTTCTTAACCTCATTGCCTTGGATATGAGGCCCTGAGATCTGCCCTGTATTAGCTTAATTATAATTTGGGAATGTTCTTTGTTCATCTCTCAAATGGATCATCACAGTTCCTACAGTAGACTCTTCTGGTTGCCTCAGCCTAGTTAGGTGATAACTTTCTTAGCAAAAGCAGGTCTGCAGTCTGACTATTAATTGGCCAGGATTAATTGACTTCAGATGTTAAGATACTTGGCATAGTGTGGGGCGTGTATTGCTTTTGTGCTTGTTAAACGTATATGCTAGAAGAATAGTGTGCCAGCATTCCAGGGATTTCCAAAATCATGAGAGGATCAAATTATTATTAGCCTTGTCCTGAATATTTATCCATACTGCTACCTTCTTCAAGGCTGCATAGAGACTTCTGGATCCCAGGTTCAAGTCTTACCCCTATTGTAACTTTCGAGAAACAGCATTTGTGGGTACACCCCTTCCTGGCTTCCTGCCTTTGCTCTGCTTCCTTCTCCTCATGCACACTGTCTTGCAGGTATTGTGTTCTGCACCCCACCTGTCAGAGGTACAGCTGCGGGGGTGCTATTCCAGGCTCACATCCCACTAATGGTGAACTAGGGATCTGTCTTGCCTTGTCTGGGCACTCATAGCCTGAGTCTGCCCAGAGCCTCTGCCAGTCCATTCTCCTCTCCCCCTGCCAGCTGCGGCACCTCTTGCTTTGTTAATAGAGAAATTGTCAAATAATGGGAATAATTAGCACAGTGGGAGCTTTACTGTGTCCTGGAAAGAGAACAGAGAGAGCCCTCCAAACAGTCCCAGACGTAATTGCTAGGCAGGCTTATTTTCTCTTGTCTGTGTCTTTCTCCCCTTCTCTTGCATTCGTTTGATTTTTTTCTTTCTTTGTGTTGAGAGAGTTGGCTAGGAGAAAAGACCAGTAAATTGCACTCTTGCTGGGCTGGTGCTGTGAAGGCTAGGTACGATAGTCTTCTAGGGCTGAATAATTGCCCCCTCTCCCCACCCTCTTACAGGGGGGAAGGATCGGCTAAGCATCGAGCTTATCTGTCCCTCTTATTTCCCTCCCATTTTCTCTCTCTCCTCTAGCCCTCCCTGTTCCCCTTCCCCATCCCCTGATGTAAAGAACTCACAGGCTCTCAACTGAATCTTTTTTAATGGTCCCAAGAGTCGAGGATCTTGAAGGGTGATTATCTTCATTATAAATTATTAACTCTCCTAGCAGCCAGATGGCTTTCCACCTCATGGCTGGGAACTCCAGGCTGGGGAGGGCCACCGGCAAGCAGAGGAAGGGACAGGAGAAGTGAGTTCACTGTTGGACAATGACTCCAGCTTTTGGGGTTTCTGGCTGCCTTGGGGATTTTGGGGAGTCCACTAGCACCTTGTAGGGCTCAAATTTTGTGATCTACAAGGAAACATTAACTGTGCCATGACTTGCTTCTTTATAAACCTTAGGCTTTGCCAAGACCTGGTAGGGAGATGTGATTATTATTTTGCTTTGTGTGTTCTTTGGTGTCCATAGGATCCTAGAAAGTGAACCCACTGATCTACCCATTTTACAGGAGACACATCTGGAAAGGTCTTGTAGCTTTTTATATAGTGACTTGGTTCAGAATTTGAGAAAGACTGACTCTGAAATTCAGTCTAGTGCTGTCTCACACCAACCAGAACCTTTTGTCTGTCTCACTGACTGGTTGTCTTTCTCCCCTCCTTTCCCTCCTTCCCTCCCTCCCTCCCTCCCTCCCTTCCTCCCTCCCTCCCTCCCTCCCTCCCTCCCTCCCTCCCTCCCTCCCTCCCTCCCTCCCTCCCTCCCTCCCTCCCTCCCTTCTTTGCTTTTGATTGCTTGTTTATGAGATAAGATGTGCTGCCTTAGCTAATCTAGGACTTAGGACAGCTTCAAATTCATAGCGATTCTCTTGCATCAGACTTTCAAATGCTGGGATTGTGGGTCTGCCTTACTACACCTGGCTTCACTTCTTTTGCCTCACTTGTCCTTCAAATTTCCATGAAAGCAAGTCTTTCTTTATCTCAGAAGCCTCCCCCCGACCACACTAGCCCAGAACTATCTCTGGACTTTGTCTGGACTCTATTATATCCCATGCATACATGCACTTAGCACTGAATATATCCCCCAAAAGTATCCAGTCCTTTCCAGGTCAGGGAGACTTAGTTCATCTGGAGGTCCTTGTAAGATCAAGACATAAGTACTCTTTTTAGATTTTCCACTCATTAGATTGAACTTCACCCAAAGGTCAATGGAGAACCTGTGGTCCTTTTTTCAATTTAAGAATGCTTCAATACCCTGCTAAAGACCCTGTTTGAGCAATTGATGGTTGCCTCTGTAAACCCCCAATATCTCCAATGACACTGTGTGTATGTATGTGTGTGTGTGTGTGTGTGCACGTGTGTGCACATGTGCATACACTGTATACATGTGTGAACATGCATATGTGTGCCTGTGAAAGTCAAAGGACAACCTTGAGTGATGTTCTTTAGCCACATTCATCTTCATCTTTTTTATTTATTTATTTATTTATTTATTTATTTATTTATTTATTTATTTATTTATTTATTTATTTATTTTGAGACCAGGCTGGCTGGTTGATGAGCCCTAGAAATCCATCTGCTCAGTGTTGGGGTATGCAGCATATACCCAGTGCTTTTTATGAGGGTTCTGGGGGTCAAACCCAGGACCTCATATTTGTATAGTAAGCCCTTTATCAATTGGATTCTCCCTCTGCCCTCAGGAATGACTCCTTACATAGCCTGTGATATTGGGATAAATTTAAAAGAAGTTCATCTGTCTTGAATGCTGTCCCTGATCAGGCCATGTGGAACCACGTTATCCATTCTGAAATAGCCCCGAGGACAAATGTTAACCATAACAGAAGCATCCGACAGTGGCAGGATTCTATTTGTGCTGAGCAGTGTGGACTTGAGCTAAGTGTGCCCTCTGTTATTATATCCATGATTCGTATCTAATCACAGAGAGGCTGTGCGTCTTGCTCTAGGTCACACAGGTGTCATATCTAGGATTTTTCTGACTGTAGAGCCCATGTCAGAAGCTGCTATTCCATACAGCTAGATGTTCTATGTTGGACCCGAGGAGACTTCCCCTTGCTATACCCAGTCCATACACAGCCTGCCTTGTCTCTTCAGCTCTCCATCTTAAATTGTTTAGATTCAAGTCTTTCTTCTTTATTAGCATGAAGCTGCCTTGCAGGTCTTGAATTGCTTTTTAAAAAATTGATCCTTGTATCCAGAACATGTTTTATGGTTTAAAACAAGATAACAAAAGGAAAAAAGTCTTTTTCCATTCACCACCTCTCAGCTTACCCACACCTCTGTCAAAGAGTGCAGTTTAAAATAAAATCATAGTGAGAGGCACCACACTTCAGAGACAGCCATCTTCCCTCTCACCTATGGTTCATGTAGATTACATTAGATTGCACTTGGTTTCCTGGCAGTCCAAAAAAAGATGTATATGATATATACATCCAGGTGTGAGTGAGACATTGGGTCAATTTAATTCCTGAACTACATAGCTAGAAAGCATAGGTTCTGCCCTTGTTACATTGGAGGATCGAGTTGTATACCCTTCCATTATCTCCTTTAGAATTTGTTTGATGTGACATAGGCTGTAGCCTACCATGATCCCTTGGAATCCCCACAGCTTCATCCATATACTCTCGGTACCAGATCAGAGACGAGAGGGCTCTTTCCTCTTCATCCAAGCACTTGATGAAACTAAGGAATGGACATGATCTTCTCTCCCATCTCAGCCTGCCTTTCAAGGAGGGCTCACTTCATTTAATTTCTCCTTTTCATCCAGTGCCAGATCTTAGTAAACCTCACTTTCCTCATACTGTGAGAAACTTGTACATAAGATTGGCATCTGGCCTACATATTACTCTGGTGTAGCTCTTCTGTGATAGATTAGTATCCCTGACAAGAATGGAAGTTAGCCCAATGTTAATTATTTTTATTTATGTATATGTATGTGTGTGAGTGTGTGTCTGTGTGGTGATTGAGGAGGCCAGGAGAGGCTGCAGATTTTCTGGAGCTGGAGTTGCAGGCATTGTAAACTGAATTGGGTACTGGGAATCAAATTTGGGTCTACTGGAAGAACAGGACGCGCTCTTAGCCACTCAGCCATCTCTCCATTCACCACTCCTTATTTTTTACAGGAATTATTTTTAAAATAAAAAAAATGTTAAAGTTCCAGGCTAAAGGATAAGTTTATTTTCTCTTTCTATGTGTATTACCTTTTCCAGTGTTAACACATGACTTTCCTGGAAGTCCATTTGACAGATTGAAGTTGCGATCCCTGAGGACTCTTGTCCCTTTCCTGATCTGAAGGGAAAGCAGAGGCACTTCTAAAATGGGTTAACTTGGTGTGTGTGTGTGTGTGTGTGTGTGTGTGTGTGTGTGTGTGTGTGTGTGTGTGTAGAAGTACTTTAGCAGGTAGATATAACAGTAGAAGGTGGAGTAGTTTTCTTAAACTTAACAAATTGTGAAAAGGGGGACCAGCATGTGAATGGACTGAGAGAGAAAGGGACAGTTGCAAAGCCTGGTGGATAGATATCGGTTCTAGCTTTCCAAGATGAGAGATTGGCTTTATCTTGGGTACTGTCAGTAATGAGTCCCAGCCTCCAAACAGAAAGCAGCAATGACTTTCTTTAAAACCCTCTTCAAACACACACGGGCATCATTCATCCATGCCTTCCCACATGCAGGAGCATGCGTGTGCACATGAACAGTATGCTAGTGTTTTTTTTTTTTTATTGAAATACACAAATAGGAAGGTTCATGCATCAGAAGGTGAGTTTGCCCTAAACATGCAGCATCACTCAGATTCTGGAATGAAGTCTGCTACCTCTCCTGCCCTCTTCTCATTGATACCCACTGATCTGATGTCCAATAGCATGAAATAAGTATTTTTGCTTCTTTTCTGCTTTGTATAAACAAAATGTGCACAATATATTCTCTTCCATACATTATACTTGTTTCAACATTATGCTTGTAAGATTCATCCATGCTGTGTCTAGAAACGGAGACTAGTCACCTTCAAATTTGGGCAGAATTTTTCCTGTATAAATTAAAATGTATATATACACTCTGCTGCAGATGGGAATTTGGTAATTTTCTACTATGGAGAATAATGTTATGAACATTTTTAGATGTCTTTGGACATATTAAGCATTTCTGTTGTTATCTACTTAGTAGGAGAATGAAGTTAGGAGGATTTTTAAAAATGTTCAGCTTAATTAGATATATCCTCATAGTTTTTCAAAGTTGTGCATATATACAGTTTTACAATTGGTAGAGTTCGGAATTAAATTATTGCTTAAGTATTATCAACCCTTTCCCTCTTTTGGATGCACAAAAGCTTAAAGGAGTTGTCCAATGTTAAGTGCCTATAATTATGTGAATCTGGGTTCACTTATAGCTCTGCCTGACTCCAAAGTTCATGTTCTCCATTATTATCTATACTACTTTCAGATCTTAGAATTTGTGCTCTGACCCCCATTGCCTGCAGCAATGGCCAATACTTGTGTTAGGTATAGTGTCAGGGGGGATGATTGTTGTGCTTTAGTTGTTGAAGGAGTTAATTTCTGAAGGAGACTACTGAGTAAGAAGAAACCTCCATCTATTTTCAAAGTGAGAAGAGAAGCATGCTAAGTCTTATGGCTTTGTCTAAGATCGTGGGTGGTGGGGATCCAACGCTTTGTTTCAGGAAGAGGGCAGGATATGGGACTCAAATCACAGAGAGTTCCTTCAGGTACAGATGGGACAGTGTGAATGGAAGCTTTTGTCAACTTCCTAAATCAGAACTTTTCATAGCACAGTTTTACTAGAGTAGTATTTATCAGGACTCTTGGTCTTGCCTCAGCTCAAACTTGTTTAAAGGAAAAATAAGTTCGGTTTATGCTAAGAAAGTCCTAGGACCCACTCCTCTTTAGGCTCACTTAGATCTAGATTTTAAAACAATACCAATAAAAATCTGCCTTTATGCCTCTTTTGACTCTTACTTTTCTGTGTTGTCTTCATCCATAGATGAGATTATCTTTAATATTAAGAATGGTATTGTTCACTAAGTATTGACTTTGAGAGTTTAACAACATGGTAGAAAGATTTAAGTGGGTCATATTCCCAATAATTTCAATTATATTTCCAGCATTAACTCTAATTTGACTCAGTTTGGATGGCAGACTTATCTCCAAATTTTTTACTGTGACCAAGAGACTGGGATGCCCTAATGGACTAACCTAAATTGTGTGATCTGAGACTAAGGTGAATCCCATTTGAATGACACCAACTGGTATTGGTGGTAAAAAATCTTTTACCTGTAGGAAGACAGATGTAGTGAGTGAGGATCAAAACCAACATAAACCTCTTATAGAGCCTCTGGAGTCCTGGTATGGGGTCTAAGAAGTAGTTAAGAAAGTTCTAGACTCTATAGGAAAGATTGAAAGTACCATTTGGGCATTGTAGGGCTGGGTAGAGGATGGACATCATGTCATCCCAACCATTCTAGTTATCTCTTGTGTCTGTTTCAAGCTCAACTTAGTCCCCATGGCCTTTGGAAAAGAGAAGAAGTGGGTGGGAAGGGCAAATGGCAGCCAGATCTTCTAAACCATCCTTGTGGCAAATAGCCCACATGTCAGAGTTGTGTGAGGTCTCCCTTGCATCCTAAGCAGCCGGAATATGAGACATTTGCAAAGATGTTCACCCAACATAAAAACTGTGCTGTTCGATAATTATGTAAATTAGCTGGCAATTAGATAATGTCACTCACTTTCCCTCTCTTGCTTGGTTCCCACACAACAGATAAGTGTTTGGAGTTTCAGTATCATCCTCAGCATTCCTTGTAGTCTCTGGAGCCTACCACCTGGTCCCCAGCTGCCTGTGCTGAACTGTGGCTCAGGGATTGGTGACCATTGATTGGCTGGGTGAAAAAGGTTCTCTGTTTTCCTTTGTCCCATTTCTTGAGGGAATTTCTTCAGAGGCATGTTCTGATAGATGGATGAAGGAAGCTAAAGGATGATTTCTGGCAGCACTTGGCTGAAGGCTTTGGATACCTAATATAAGGTCATATATAGCATTTGGAAAAATTCCCAAAGGTCCTGGTAATGTCCCCAGAAAGAAATAGTTAGAGCTTTAGGAAAGAATGTGGGCAGTCAATAGTGTGTCAAGTCTTGATGGGATGGTTTAATGGTATCATTCTTGCATCAGACCTGCCTGGTACTTATGAGAATGGAAGCTTGGCTTCCCTCAGTCAGCCCTTTAGATCCCTCCTGAAGCAGTGTAGGGATGTTGGTGTCTCCAAAATTAATCTGATTGAGGGGGAAGAAGAGTCTTAAGATAGAGGCTCATCTACATAGACTAGTACTGTCATCACAAAACAAGATGGGTAAATTCCTACAATCCTCTCTCATAGGTGTGTGTGCCTGAACATTGTAGCTCTCCATTCATTCGTGGCTTTCCACAGATAGATAGGTATTGTTTTGTCCTCCAGGACCATTTGGAGTTGGCATCTTGAAAAGTTGAGGGAGTACTCAGGAATGTTGTCCTTGTATACGATGTTGAATCCTCTGCATGGATAGAAGTCTTGAATTCTGTTTGATGGTTCATTCTTTGTGTAGACATTTCATTCTTCCTGTTCTATGACAATGTCCTGTGGTGGGCACTGTGGTCAAACAGTTGCTTTCTCCAGTCCCCAGGGTATTGCCACAACAAACAATTTGGTTCTAATACAATTTTCTGTCCCCAAAGTATACTTGTCCTCCACCAGTCTGTGATGCCTTTGAGTATGGAAGAATGTCTTAATGGTATTCTGATTCAATAGTGCCTGGAGTGAACTAGAGTTAGGTACACTAGAGTTTCCTCTTTCCCAGAGAATGCTGCTTTGGAACTTGGTTGGCATATCTCATTCAGCACTCTGATTGACTATCAAGTCTCTTGTCTTTACTTCTTGTTAACCACCTTTGGTCTCATACCTCCAACCTACTCCACTCCAACAGTACCAGCCTATGCCAGACTCATGACTTGTTCATTGACTATTACTCTGGAATAGTCTTTCTGGATGTTTACATGGCTAAGATTCATCCTGTCTGTTGTTTGTGATGTTGACATTTAGCTGTGGTATGAGTATAGTTGACTTCATGTTACCAAAGTGATATTAATCAGCATACACACAAAGAAATCCTGAACTCCTGGTGGTTGGCACACACCCAGACAAGTCAGCATCAGTATATTCCTATGTCTACATTCTAGTTGGCTATTCCTTGAGCCTATGGGGAATACCCATGCCACACTCCAGGAAATACTGCTTGGGTGAAACCCTTTCATAGAACAAAGACTTTTCTGATGATCGATTTGACCAGGCTCTTGTTTATTCAGAAGAGGAGTTTGTCCCTGCTTAAAGGGATGGCATTTTCCTCTTCAAAGATGGGAACTGTCTAGCTTTGCTGATGTTTTCATTGTAGATAGAGTTAAATGTGGTGCTCTAACAGAGACCATTGAGAACAACTGTGAATTACCAAATGTGACAAGGAGTAAGCCACAGCTCACACAGCCCTTGGAAATTATACCAACTGCTTTATCTGAACAGAGAAATCACCAGCTTGGTTAGGTAAATCAGCAGCTTTCTTCAGGAACCAGGTCACAAACTCAATGGATATTGGCTGCCTTTCTAGTAATAATCAATGATTCACTCTGTCTGAGATACTTCTTAGCTTTTCATGAATTTTCTCAATATTGTGCATATATACATTGCTCTCTCTCATTCCTTCCTTCTCCCCTTCTCTCTCACCTCATCTACTCATTCCTTCTCATTTTAAAAATAAGAAAGAAATTAATATAGCATATATTGACCACTACTATATGCACACTACACTATTCTCTCTAATTTTTCTCTCAGTCTTGGAAAGAGACTATTATTTTTGTCTACTTTTCAAATTATTGGTAGAAATGCAAATAGGTTAGGAATATTGTTTTACATTTCATGTACAGGAATTAGAATACAAATATAGCCTTTCAAAGTTTTAATCTTAATGTTTGTTTTTAAGGTGTCTCTAATATTTAGTTAGAGAATGGAGGCTGTTTTGCCTACTTGTTCACTTCCCCTGCTTCATCATCATCATCATCATCATTATTATTATTATTATTTTACATATCAATCCCAGTTCCCTCTCCCTCCCTACCTTTCTCCCTTCCTCTCTCCCATGACCCCTGACCATCCTCCCATCCAACCCCGCCCCCCTCCACAGGGAGGGTGATGCATTCCAGGAGGGATCAACAAAATCTGTCAAGTCATTTGGAGTAGGGACTAGCCCTCCCTCTTGCCTCTAAGTTAAGGGAGTATCCCTCCATGGGGAATGTGCTCCCAAAGTCCTTTTGTGCACCAGGGATACATCCTGGTTCCACTGTCAGAGGTGCCTTAGATTGATTGCCCAGGCCTTCTAACTGAGACCCATGTTCAGGGGGTCTAAGTCGGTCCAATGCTCATTTCCCAGGTATCAGTCTGGGGGTTCATTAGCTCCACCTTGTTCAGGTCAGCTGTCTTTGTAGCCTGGTCTTGCCCACATTTTCTTATCACTCCTCCCTTCCTGTATCTGGATTCCAGTTTGGCTCAGTGTTTAGCTGTGGGTGTCTGCTTCTGTTTCCATCTACTAGATGAGGGCTCTATGATGGTAGATAAGTTAGTCATCAACCTCATTATCAGCTTACCCTGGTTTTTATGTATATTTCTTGCTAAAATTTAAAGTCTTAGGTCTCTTCTCCTTAAATGATGGATTGTAAAATTGAAAAATAAAAATTGTTTTTATATATAAATAAGTAAACATTATATATGGGTATTTGAGTGTTTTTAAATGTTCATGTTTTAATTTTGGCTGTTTCCAAAAATATGCTGATATGGCTTTGGGGAGTTTCCATGGTCCTCTGTTTTACATCTGGAAAAACTAAGTGTGTCATTAGGAGCTGGGATCATGGTCTTCCCTTGGCCATGGGAGAACTGGGCCCTTGTCCTGTCTGAAGTACGTAGCACTGAAGGAGTATTTGGAGTTGTCTGACTGGCATCAACACTCCATCAGTCTTTTGTGCCATGGGATATAATCTTTGGTGCTTAGCCCTAATCCTAATCTGTTCTCTCTCTTCCTCCACAGGTCTTTTCTCCGGAGTCTTGGGAGCTGTGCTATGGGCAGCACTGCCTCTGGTCAGCACCATGAAGCCTGAGTTTGTTCCTGCTCTGCTTTGGGCCCCATTCCGCCTGAGTACTCAGTTGCTTGCCATTCCCCTTCCCAGGGCCTGCTTCTGCTAGACAGTAGAACCTTAACACTGGTCCTTGGCTTGGGCCTACCTTTCCCTTGGCTCACTTCACTCTTTCCTCCTCCATCACCGCCCTGAGGCTCCAGCCCTGCCCTTGGTCTCCCTGGCTAGTGTGCTTGCCCAGAGGAACACATTGCTGAAGGTTTGTTCCTACCCCTGGCTCCTTCTCCTCCTTGAATCAAGGCCTCCGGATCCGTGTGGGTAGCTGAGATCTATTCTTGGAGGACACTTTTCCCTCAACCTGCCCCTTGTTGGTCCCTCCCAACATCCCGTCCGTTTCTTCTGCCTCTTTACTGGATTTCTTGCCAGTCTGCCTATCTAGGGCTGTGTTATTTATTCCTTTTCTTCTTTCCTCACCTTCTTAACATCCCTGCGTGTAATCTTCTTGTGTGTTCTCTGTGTATCACTTTGTCTTTTCTGTCACCAAAGCCTACCCCCTGCCTCCTGCCCCCAGCCCCCAGGGCTGATCCCTGGCCTGTCTACTCCTCTGTGCCCTGGCCCAACAGCCACAATGAGCTTTACCCTCCACTCAGTTTTCTTCACCCTAAAGGTGAGCATCTTTCTGGGCTCCCTGGTTGGGCTCTGCCTGGGTCTGGAGTTCATGGGCCTCCCCAACCAGTGGGCTCGCTACCTTCGCTGGGATGCAAGCACGCGCAGTGACCTGAGCTTCCAGTTCAAGACCAACGTGTCCACTGGGCTGCTCCTGTATTTGGATGATGGTGGTGTCTGTGACTTCCTCTGCCTCTCCCTGGTGGATGGCAGAGTTCAGCTCCGCTTTAGCATGGACTGCGCCGAGACCACCGTGTTGTCCAACAAGCAAGTGAACGACAGCAGCTGGCACTTTCTCATGGTGAGCCGGGACCGCCTGCGCACTGGGCTGGTGATTGACGGTGAGGGCCAGTCTGGGGAGCTACAGCCTCAACGGCCCTACATGGATGTGGTCAGTGATTTGTTCCTCGGTGGCGTCCCTGCTGATATCCGCCCTTCTGCCCTGACCCTCGATGGAGTACAGAACACGCCCGGCTTTAAAGGATTAATACTGGATCTCAAGTATGGCAACTCAGAGCCTCGGCTTCTGGGGAGTCAGGGTGTCCAGTTAGAAGCAGAGGGACCCTGTGGTGAGCGTCCCTGTGAAAATGGTGGGATCTGCTTTCTCCTGGATGGCCATCCTACCTGTGACTGTTCTACCACTGGCTATGGTGGCACACTCTGCTCAGAAGGTAAGACCCAGCCCTTCCTGCTATGAGTGATAGGGTGAAGGCAGAATGGCTGATTAGAAATCAGTTCCATGTGCAAGTGTAGCTTCAGCTGCATGCTGTATGACTGGGCCTCCTTCAAGGAGGTGGTAGAAATTTGTCTCTTTGGTCTCAGGGGGAAAAACTCCAGATCTCAACATGAGGAGAGAATCCAGGCACTGTGACTCAACTCAAAGGGCTAGGTGGAGTAGACTGCAGAGTCTGTATACAGCTCTGCAGGGTTAGCTCAGAATGAGAAACAAGAGAGTGACAGGCAAGGTGGCTAACTCCACTGCCCCTGACTCTTGGAGACTTGGACCCCTGTGGGTGGATGGGATAATTCCACATTGCATCTTCCAAGTTGCCTGTTCAGAGAATGGAAGATGATGTCCTGTGCATGGACATGTTGCAAATCAGTCTTGTTATGCCATGCCTTAGCCCATGAGAAGCATCAAGAAGGCAGTCAAGAAATCATTTGAGAGCCTTCTGCCCTTGCTTTTGCAATATTATTTCATGAGGCTCCTCTTTAGAGATTATTTCCTTTCCTGAGAGCTTCACACACTGGCACTTGTGTGGGTGGGCACAGGACTGGTACCTCCTTCAGTGGAATTCCTCAAACTACACTAGAAATCTGCCTACATCTAACCACAGTGTGAGACAGAGAGGGAGGGAAGAAGAAGAGAAGGGAGTGAAGGAGAGAGAGAGAGAGAGAGAGAGAGAGAGAGAGAGAGAGAGAGAGAGAGAGAGAGAGAGAGAGGGAAGAAAAGAGAGTAAAGGGGGGAAGGGATAAAGATAGATAGACAGACAGACAGATAGATAGACAGATAGAGAGGTTTTCTGCAAAGAACTTAAGTTGCCCCAACCTTGCCACACTAACTTCCTATCTTCTGTTTGGTATTAGATGTGAGGAAAAACCTTTAATATGACAAATACAAATGAAACATAAATTCCAGGTCTGCTGCATTCACTATAGGTTTAGATTTGGGGAAGAGAAATCACTGAGATTATCAAGTATGTGAGAAATGATGAGACAGATGTGTGTTTTGAGAGGGTAGGATGCTGAGGACATAGAATGGGTTATACCCTGATTCTTCTTGAAATGTTTCTTCTTATCAACCCATTGGTCCCCTTCATGGAGGTGGTGGCATCCCAAGATCAATGGTTCTCAAATCCATCTGAACATTGAAATCACCTTGGGGGGACTGAGAAATTTTCAAGCCATACCCAGGATTATTATAGCAGCATCTCTTGGGGGTGGGATCTCAGCAACTCAATTTTTAGAGCTTCCCACATGATCCCAATGAACAATCAAGGGGAAGAATGCCTTGGTACAGGCTCAAAGAGGTCACAGTGTTAATGTTGGAAATCAGGGTTTCTCCTGGAGTTCTTGGTCTCATTAATAAAAGAATTTAAGAATGGACTTCAACAGAAGCTTGAAGAAAATTTTATTAGATTAAAAAAAAACCAATAAGCATACAAAGTTCAGCCAAGCTGTGAATCTCAGCAGTTTCCCAGGGGCAGAGAGAAGGAAATGAGCCTTACCCTTTGAGATAATCTGGCATGGAGGCCAGCCACACAGTGAACAAGCAGCCACATGGTAGGGAGGGGAGTTTTCAAGAAAATAAGGAAGCCCAAAGTGTTAGAAAAAGCATACTTAGGCTAGGACTAGGACGGTAAATGAAAAGACAGAACAGAAGAAAAGGTAAGAGATGCCTATTTGAAGGACTCACAAAGGTTCGCAGACCTAGCCGAATCCCATAGTGGCTCCTGGGGACTGCTTTAGTGGGGCGAGGCTTCTGGGAAGGAAGATTATCCCATAAGAGAAATAATTACTTCAGCTCTCTCTTTAGAATGGCTTAAGGAAAGCATCCCTTCCTGGGGTAGTCCTGCCTCTCTGAGGGCTGCTCTCTTAGTCAGATTATTGACCTGCCCACCTGGAATATTAGTCAACCTAGGCCAGAGAGTTCATTCCCTGTAGAAAAAAATTTTCCCTTAAAGGGCCGTTGCTTCTGTGTCAAGAGGGTGGGGCCAGGTAAGTATTGTGTTCCTCCCTCTGTCCAGGTAAGGGCCTAATTTTTGGATTTGTTATTAATGTTGTATTTGTGCGTGTTCCTAAAATTTTTTGGGAATTGTCCATCCCTTATAAAGCAGGTTATGTTTGATATAAACTTTATGTACTAGGAGCTATGTTAAAATATTGTTATAAGTCAAATCTAGGTTTATTTTCCAGGTGAAACATGTTGGAGACTGGCATGTTGGGAACTGGGCAGGAGTCCCCAGTGTAGGTTGTGCATGGGTTCCTTGGAAATATTCCCCCACCATTCTGCTTCTGTCCTCTACCAGGCTAGTTTTTACATCTCCTTTTTTGGGATGGGGACACTGAACATATACATTATCCCTTTAGGCCCACAGACATATCCAGCCTGAGGTTCCCAGACCACTTGCTTCCCAAGATGACTATAAAAATGATTCAACACATTTGTGGATGACAATGTCATGTTATAGTGTTAAAAAGTGTGGCACCCTTGTAGGCTTCAAATTTTCCTCATTGAACTCATAGGAAAGAAAGTTGGTGGAGAAGAGGACCAGAGTTCACTCATCACATAAAACTACACTGTTGGAACGAGGTTATTAAAGGGCTTCTTACAAGCAGGTGCCTTCCAGAGCTGATTGACACTCTGAAGCTTTTTGGCATTGGAGAGCGTTCTGCCTGAAGACACTGACATGATCACTTGTTTTCTTATTCTCCCAGAGGATCTGTTCTGCTCTCAGAACTTACATTAAAAGTTGATTCTTCCTTTTGAGGGACCAGGGCAGCTGCAAGTGTGTTGTTAACATGCTGATTATCTCTGCTTGCATTTGTGTGTGTGTGTTTGTGTGTTAAAAGAACTCATTTCCTCCAGGCAGGTTTGGATCAGCACTTTCGGCAGGAAAAATTGACACTGTATATGTAAATTTTTTTTCTCTTTTTATTTATTTTTGTGTGTATGTGTGTTATTCAGTGCTCAGTGGAATTTCTTCAGAACAGATTGAGTGCAGTTGATATTTTTAATGTTTAAATGCAATGTGTACATTTTAATAATTGTTCTTTTTGCAAAGTTCAGATTTCTTCTCCTGTATAGAAAGAAGCAGAGCAAATAGACTCGGTGATAACTCAACATCTAGCTAGCCTGAAAACAGAATAGCCCAAAGGTTTTGGTAAAAACAAATATTGGGAGGTAGGGGAATTTACTGTGGACGACTTGAAGCCTGCTGATCCCAGTGATTGCCATCGTGTCTGATCAATCACAAAATTGCATTGCAGACTATTACAAAATATCTCTTGTCTCCACATATAGTTAAGTTTTGGAGAGTAAGTGCAAACACACACACACCTGTGAAACGTGGAAGGGGTCAAACCAGAGCAGTTTCTAAGTGTCAAGCAGATATGCATGAACATGATAAATAGCCTAAACCAATGCCTGCCTTTTCCCTAGGGATTATGTGAAGTGGGTAGCAGATATGTAGCCACACCTCTCTCCCCATCAAATCACACATAGCACAGAAAAGAAATCAGGGAACTTTCCCACAATAGTGGGGCCTAGGTATCAAGGACCCATTTGTTCTAGTTTGCTGGAGGGACCCTTCCATTTGAGGGTGTGTTTTATACTTTATTGGTTCTGAGAGCAGGGGCAGCTGGGTGGGTTCCTGCAGCTTCCTATGGTCTATTGGGGCCTGTTGGAGGCGTGTTTTATAGTCCATCAGTTTGTAGCATACCTGCAGTGTTGCTGCTTATTTCCTCGGCTCTATGTGCCTCAATGGCTCTAAAATGTCTGTATTTTACCCCAGAAAGAATACACAGATGCACCCATCTCTTTATGTGTTTTGGGCTATTCTGATTCCATGTAAGAAGAGGAGAAGACCACAGAGATAGTTGCTGTGGAGGACCTGGGCCCAAGGGTAAGGGGTAGTGGACACACTGTCTTCTCTTTTGGGTGAAGGATTGTGAGCGCTGGCTGCAAACTGACCTCTGAACTAGGGAAAATGTCAGTTTTCAGCTCATGTCCTCATTGATGGTCACACTGAGCATTATGGTACACTGCAGATATATGGAGAAGAGGTTTCAGCTTCGTACTTCTAGAGGTATTATGTTTATAAATAATAGGCTTTGATTCTCAACCTGTAAATGGCCATGAGGACAGAAGAAAGGCAGATAAAACCAGACAGTTTTAAGACGAATGTGGTTTGGAATTTACTGAGGGCATGGTCTAGCACTCTCAGTGGTCCTTTTGTCTAGGTCAGTCCTCTGATGGGATCCTTGAAGCTTAGTGGCCAGAGAGTGACTCAGTGTCCCCAGTTTCTTCTAGGGACAAGTCCCCTTATAGGCTATGGAAAATTTGTCATTGCCTCAAAATGAGTTGAGATGATTATTTTTGAAGTATTCTTAGTTATGAAAGTACATGCACTGAATTTCTCAGCAAGCTCGTAGCTGTGAAGCATCGATTCACTGCCAAGGCATATAAAGCTAAGTCCCAGTTCCCCTGAAGACTTCATTTAACATGAAGTCAGCCTGTTGCAGGGAGAATGGGGCCAGGGAACAATGGAGAAGGTTTGAGCTGACCTCCCCTGAATGAATCTCGTGGCATGGGCCTATCTATTATTTGATTGACTGGTAGTTGGTTTGACTGATGCCTCATCACTGCCATGTGGTCTTTGTATGCCTTCTGGAATGCCAATTTCAATGACTTTTCTTTTCCTTGAGAATTGTATTACTCTGCCCTCAACTTTCAAAACCAAGGAATGACATCCGCCCTGAAGCTGAGGTTCTCAGCCCATTGTTAAGGTACCAGGGATGCCCTGGGTGGAAATTCCTGTTGGAATAAAGCATGGCCATCTTCTCTCATTGTTCCGAGTTTGCACCCTGCTGCAATTATAATGTCTCAACTCTTAAGGCCTTGGGAAGCTGGTCACAAGGGCCATTGTGAGCATCGGAGGACAACTGGTAGCTCCCTTCCCAACATTTCCCTGTGATTTGGAGAAGGTAGAACAGCAAAAAGATCTTCCACTGTACACAGAGGAGGGACTGTGACCCTGAGTCCTGACTTCCCACCTAGCATTCAGGCTTTCAGTGGCATCAGCCCCTGCTCTCTCCAGCCCAGCCAGCCAGCCAGCCAGTCAGCCAGCCAGCCAGCCAGCCAGCAGGGGCTGTCGCTAAACGGAGCTTGAATAGGGGTCTGATTGCTCCTTTTCCCTCCTCTTCTCCTGATTACCAAGTGAGATTTCCTGGGTATGCTGTATGCTAAATGGCAGAACAGCCGCCTGCCACTTACTCCAATTATCCCTCTTTTAACTGCTGAGGGAAGAACAATTTTTCTAATCTTCCCCTCCCATAACATCCCTGCCTCCTCCCTTAAAGAAATAAGACCCCTTTTCCTTGTTCTCCCTTCAGTGGGCTGACAGCAGGCTTTTCCCTTTGCAGAGCCGGAACACCAGCTGCAAGCTGAAAAGGGGGTGGGCAGTGGGGAATTATTTGGTCCACATTCAGCAAGGTTGAGGGTCAGGCAGGCATTGTGCCAGGAGCCTTGGAGTGGTACATGAACTTGAATTTGCATTTGGTAATGAGATGCCACAGGCCCAGCACTGGGGGCTAATTATTTTAAAGACCCCTATCTCCCTTTGCAGGCTGCCCTAGAAGGATGCTTTCTAGTTCCTGGGGCAGCTGCCCATCAGCTGAGTACCCCCCTTCCTTCACCAGGAGAAGAAGTGGGGTACAGGCTGTGCTTGGGGGATGGGATGACTATGCACATTTACCCTCTGGCCACTGGATTGCCCTTGTACACACAGGCCCTGCTGTGTGGTCCATAGCAATGAGACCCCAGAGTGTAACCGAAGTGAGAAGCTGTGGGGTGTGCCTCTGCCCAATGTCAGTTGCCCTTTTGAGGACAAAATAATAACGGAGTTATTATCACCATCGCCATTGTGGAATATCGCCATTTACCTGACATTCTGGTGCATTCATATTTATTGACTTATCTACTCCCCACAATCCTATGGGACTGATGTGATGGAACATCTGGTTTGCATATGAAGAAACAAGGGCAGAGAAATTTGGGACTCCAACAAAATTTAGTACAGTGGCTAAGAGTGTGATCCCTGGGATGAAAATAATCTTGACTGAAATCTGGGTCTTGTCCATTTATAGAATGTGTATAAAGTTTGTGAAGCTTCAATATTTTCATTGACGATAATAAATAACAACAGCCACTCCTAATAACCACAGAGCATTTGCTTGATATCCATATGGTTATAAGTGCTTTGAACGCATGCAGTTGCTCTTGCAACCCTCAAAACCGCTCTTGATACACAACTATAGTTCTATCTTGTAGGTAAGGAAATTGAGAGACATGGGATTCAACAATTTGTCTAAGATTTTCAGATTCAAGGTAAATCTGGGCTTCAGAGTCCACCCTCTTCATTCATTTCTGTTACGCTCATAAGAAACCAGACCTCAGCGTTTTTGAGGACATGGAATGAGATAAAGTGTACAAAGCTATCTGCATAGACTTTGGGACTCCTGGCCTGTGTAAGAAGAGTGTCTATCCATGAGGCTTCCCCCAAGTTTTTAGGTATCCCTTTGAACTTTGCCCACCTCCTCCATTTCCCTGTATCTCAGTTTTAAAGGTGGCAGGGGCAAAAGGAAGGGGATGTCAGGGGGGCACAAAATCAAATATCATTGCTGTGTCTTCGGTTCAAAATCCAGGGGTTGCTGACTGTGGCCTTTTGGTTGGATCATATTCACCGCTCTTTGTCTGCATGTAGCTCCTAAGCAACCCAGAGAAGGCAGAGGGGAGGCTTCACCTTTGTGAATAGCTGAGGAGATGCAGATCCCTGGGTGTCATCGAACTTGTTATGTGTAGAAGGTGTGAGACTGAGCTGGCTGCTGCCTTCTCTCAAAATGGAGTGCCCAGACCCCCAACATGACATTTTACTCCCAGTAAACTCCCCTCATCGACACAAATGGCCTGTGTCTCCATCGTGAAATGGAGCATTGCCTTCCTGGATGTCTAAGATAAGCAAAATGTCAAACTCCCAGTGCGGGAGGTTATCAGCTGGGCCAGTCCCAGGAACCTTGCTGTTCCCAGCCAGGGAGAACAAGAGAGGATAGATACAAGGGAAAGTGAAAACAGATGAAAATTAGCATTTGGTTCCTACCCTCAAGACCCTGATTTGCAGCGAAGTAACTGGAGACTGGACCCAAGGGTCTCCAGGCAGTTGGAGCAAAACCTCAGCAGCTGGAGGAGCATCATTGGAGGAGGGCAGCCTCGTCCGACTTACCTTTGCGTTCGTTCCTAGGTACCAGGAGATGCCCATCACCCACTCAGGGCTGGTGCTTAATGGAGGTCCCTGACTTCTTTTGACAGACTCATTCTGATTTCCTGCTGCCTTCTGTTTTCTTTGCACATAACACAACCAAATTCTGCTTTCTGTGTTTATTCTTCTCTTTTTCTTTTGCGTATGTGTAGCAGGAGGGGCAGGATGACAGAGGCGGATTTATGATAATGGAATTAAACCTTTGATAAATCTTAACTTGCTTGAGCCCCTTACAAAGCCCCAGACTTAATTTTATACTAGCAAATGTTTTTCTTAAGGAACCCCGGATATCATAGGCTTCAGGTACCACTTCTATGCACGGATCCTGGTGGAGAAGACTCATTGCTGTCCAGTGATAGCAATGTCTCTCTCTCTCTCTCTCTCTCTCTCTCTCTCTCTCTCTCTCTCTCTCTCTCTCTCTCTCTCTCTCTCTCTCTGTGTGTGTGTGTGTGTGTGTGTGTGTGTGTGTGTGATTTCCTCCAACCAGTGACTACACTTCATCACAGACATGTGTACTACTTTGTAACCCACAGAACTGGAAGAGCTATGACTGGAGAGGGGGGGAATGGGGAAGGTATAGAGGAATACACTTTGTAAAGGGGAGGAAGAGGGAGCTTCAAGAATATCCAGGGATTTAAATGGAGGAATTGTTTGCAAGTATTTGCTGCAGATTCAGAGGAGCAAGCTAGTATTTGAATGAAAGGATAACTCTAGTCATTCCCCCAGGCTTTTCTAGCTGAACTGGGGATCTTTGATGTGGTTAGCTCTCTGGGGGCTGTGTTGCAGGTGACAGTCAGTGGCCAGCAGAGGAGAAGGACAAAGTATGGCTCCCTAGGCCTGTCTATGATCTATTTGGAAAGCCACACTGACAGTGGTTTGCCCTTAATGATGCTTTTCTCCAGGAACTGGTGTCTTTGGGTGACCCATTTAAAAGCGATATGGGGCCCCCTTTAAATGTGTCTTTGTCTGTGTCTGCTTTCAGACCTTGACTTCTGTCCATGAGGTTCCTGACTGGTGTATTTTCTAGAGTGCGCTCTGTCTCTCTCTCTCTCTCTCTCTCTCTCTCTCTCTCTCTCTCTCTCTCTCTCTCTCTCTCTCTCTCTCTCTCACTCTCACCTATAATCCAGGAACCAATCACTTTAAAAATAAATTGCCCTCATAGTTATCCAGCTGAACTTCCTACATCTATTCAGTGATAAACCTTGCTTTGCATCTAGCCCTAGAAATGAAGAATGCTTTCAGCTTTTGTGGGGCATGGCCCTAGAGTGTGCAAGAGAAACAAGGGCCTGAAAGTGGCATTGATGACAGAAAGGCAGGGCAGGAACTTCAGGACCGTCCAGCTCCTGGTATGCAGGTTTTTCAGCCATGAAACACATTCAGGAGCCTTATTTAAATACGTGTGTGTGTGTGTGTGTGTGTGTGTGTGTGTGTGTGTGTTTAGGTGTGTGTGTGTTTAGGTGTGAGTTGTGTAGTTGTGTGTGTGTTTAGGTGCGTGTGTCTGTGTAGGTGTCTGTGTTTGTAGGTGTGTATGTGTGTGTGTAGGTGTGTGTATGTGTGCGTGTGTGTGTGTAGGTGTACGTGTGTGTGTTTAGGTGTGTGTGTGTTTAGGTGTGTGTTGTGTAGTGTTGTGTAGGTGTGTGTGTGTGTGTGTATGTAGGTGTGTGTGTTTGTAGGTGTGTATGTGTGTGCACACATGCGCACGCATGAGTGTGTGGAAGCCAGAGGAAAACCTCAGCTATTGTTCTACAGGCACCATCCATTTCTTTAAGGATAAGGTATCTTTCAATAAGTAGACAAGGGTGGATAGCCAGTGAGCCTTCAAGAACCACCCGTTTTCATGTCCTCAGTGCATCCCACATTTACTTTTCAAATTAATGGTGTGGGGATCAAACTCAGCTCCTCACATTTGCAGGGCAAGCACCTTACCAATTGAGTCACCCCCTACAGGATCTTTGTAGCTAAGAAAATGGCAGGGGAGTTTTTCCTTCAAGTTTCTTGGTGAGACACTATTCTCTGCTTTCTTGTCACTTCGCCTCTCATCTGCCAGTTTGTTTTTCCTGAAGTTGTCTGTGTTGTCAGTGTGACATCTGTAGAAAAAAGTCTCTTCACAGTCCTGTGGCTGTTGGACACACTGGGGCTGGAGTCTCTGCCCTAGGTGACAGTTCAGTCCAGACAACCCCATAACTGCTCCTGTAGGTGTTATTGGAAGTATGCCGCCCGCAGCCCTGGAACACAGAAAAAGTGCACAGAGAGAGTGTGCAGATTATTTACTTAATAAGTTGCTTTCAAATAAAAATGAGGACACCACTTGTGAAGCGAGATAAGCTGGGTAGCAGAGCTGAAATCACTTGCTTGTGATTTCAGCAAAGGGCCAGCCAGGCTGGGAGGTCAGTGAACACTCAAGGTTTCTTCATGCCGTGTCACTTTCTGAAGCTTCTTGCCACTCCAGATGGGGTCCCGTTTCTTGCATGCTTAGTTCTGAAGGGCTAGAGGAATGGGGAAGAGTGGACTTGGAGATTGATGAGCCTCTGATCCAAGGGCCCCCAGGAAGACTAATCCTCCTGCAGTGTATTTGCTCTCATCTGGGTCAGAAAACACAAGGCTGCAGCTTGGATAGAGGAGATATATAACGGAAAGATTCTGGGAGCCTGCCTTCTTTTAGGGGGGTTATGCTGAAATCTGAGGGGTCTCTTGCAATGCAGAAGAAATCTGTGAGATAAGAAGTATGATCTTTGTGTGTGTGGGGGATTCTAATGTGTTTCTATGGCCTTCTAGCTATGGAAGCCAAGCTGCATTTTAAAGAATGCTGGGATAATGAGTTTAAGGCAACTTTAAAGTTGATTAGATTTAACTACTTATTTGTCACAACTTAATTCTAACTACTACCCTTCCATCAATAGCAGACTAGTCACCTGTAGCCACCTGTAGTGGTGAAGGGCTTGGTGCATTTTCAGGTTAGTTTAATGTGTCCATGATTTGCTCAGAGTATCAGAAATCTCTGTCGTTGGGACACACCATGCTTTCCAGCCACATTGTCACTGTCCCATTCCGTTTAAAGTAATTTTTTTGTGAGCCATGTGGGTAAGGAGGGTGACTGTCTTGACCTTCCTAGATGTGTGTATGTGTGTGTGTGTTCACGTGTGCACAGGAATTAACTATGTGAAAGCAAAATTCATAAGGGATTCTCTTGCTATTGAAGGTATTTTCAATATGTAGCCTGAGGGTTATATGCACCTTGGGATAGTTATGAGTATGACCCAACCAAAACCTTACTTACAGCATAAAATTCTTTTATGATATATTTTATAACTTTATTGTACAGTTCTAGAGTGTGAACTTTGTAGATGGCCACAGCATGTTGTGATCTCAAAAGGTTGGAATCTGTAAACAGCACACTGAGTCTCATTATTTAGAATTAATAATGCAATTGAGTAATTGTGTGTGTGTGTGTGTGTGTGTGTGTGTGTGTGTGTGTGTATGCATGCACGCCTGGACTGTGTGTACATGAGTACATGCTCACTTGTTTTTGGAAGCCAGAGGTCAGCACAGATGTCTTCTGCTATTGTTCTCCACCTTACTTTTTGAGACAAGGTCTTTGGCTGAACCTGGAGTTCACTGACTCTGTAAGAGAATCTCAACAGCAGGCCTCTGGGATCTTTCCCAGTACTGGGATTGCAAGTGTGGGCCACTATGTCCAGCTTTTTTACATGAGTGATAGGAAATGGAGCTCACATGCTTGCTTTCCCTGCTTTGCTTATTAAGCATATCCACCACCCGTTTGTGACTAATCTTAAATAATGTAGGAAAGACGGATCCAGCCCAGTACATGGCTTTCTGATGCTCAGCACTGGTTCAAGGTACATTAGGTTGTTCAGTTAACGACCTTTCTCTTCTGTGTTGTTTTGGGGTAAGCAGGTGACTTCCACCTCTGTTATTTTGTTCCCAAGTGGTTTGCAATGAGTCAGATTCAAGAATAGCTCACCCCAAGCTCTGTTGTCTGTCTTATTCCATTTCTCCAAGATGCGCTGTCTTCCTCTATTCTCACTTGGGTTTTAACATCGGAATTTCTAGTCTCCCGAAGCTCCTGAATTGTTCCATAAGGCTGTGAGAAGTTCTGGAATGCAGTGAGCATTGGGAGAGGAAACTTGATTGGACTGATTTTTTTGGTGACAAATTTGACATGGTATTCAGGCTTTATATATCTAAAGTAAGAGGATTTTGCTAACCTAGTCAGATGCTTTAGTTTTTTGTTGTTGTTGTTGTTGCTTGTTTGTTTTGTTTTTATTTTATTTTTTTAGATGAGAACATGAGATAAAGTAGTATAGAATAGTGGTTCCTGGAAACTGGCCTTGGAACCGTATACCGTATTCAGAAATGCTCCTATCTGGACAGGTTGCCCAGCTACCCATGTTCTTGGCACTGATGGGCAGGAGTCTCTCAGGGAGTAGTTTAGGTTGTACTGCAAGTTGTTTCTATGTGGGTAT
Organism: Cricetiscus sungorus; assembly: GCA_030556225.1. Classification (NCBI taxonomy): domain Eukaryota; kingdom Metazoa; phylum Chordata; class Mammalia; order Rodentia; family Cricetidae; genus Cricetiscus; species Cricetiscus sungorus. Next base: position 22,115,159 of record JANBXA010000588.1, on the reverse strand, counting down.
AGACTGGAGTCCAGTATACAGATTTTCTCCTGGATCTCAAAGAAGTGAGGCTAGTCTTGGCTCTTGGTTAAATCTGTATTAGGAAACGGTTACTGACATGACAGCAAAGAAAATAAATCTCATAAATTCCATGATTTAAAATGATTTGCTTTATAAAAGATTTTATTTTATAGGTATGAGTGTTTTTCCAGCCTGGATGTATGTGTGTCATGTGTGTGCGTAGTACTAGCAGAGGCCAGAAGAGGGCTTTGGATCTCATTGGACTAGAGTTATGGATAGTTACGAGCCACCTTGTAGGTACTCAAAACCAAACCTGAGCCCTCTGCAAGGGCATCAAGTGCTCTCAACCACTGAGCCATCTTCTTATCCCCGAACAGTTGATTTTCAAAATTATGAGCATCATGTTGAATTCAGGAAGTGAAGTTTGAATTTCCCAGGCTTCATGGACCACAAACATCTGTTGGAAGTTGGTACGGCTGTCTCAAAAATGACAGTGTGCAAGAGTTAACATGTGTTTAGGATCGGTGAATTTTAGTGCTGTGGAAAGTTTAGGATGTACTCATTCCAGTTTTGAGCCTCGAGTTAATGCAGAGTGGGCCTATTCCCCCCCCCCCCGTGCATAACCAATGGCTACATTTTAAAGTGTCTGGTAGCTCTCTTTGGTTTCCTATCCATCATATTCATGTGGTTGCTCAGCTGCACCATTCTAGGTGCAGGAGTGTATGTGAGGATAGGATAGACTCTCCTTGGGAGCAATAGAACATGAAACTAAGAAGGGAGGTCACCCCTTTCCCTTTAGTAATTGATATCCCTGCAGAAATGTATGGTACTGTCATGTCTGTTACAGACATGACACTCAGTAAGAGTTTGTCATCTTAATGAAGCATGTGTGTGTGTGTTTGACAGAGAGAGAGAGAGAGAGAGAGAGAGAGAGAGAGAGAGAGAGAGAGAGAGAGAGAGGTGTATTCAAGTTTCAAGTGTATACCTGTGTGTCTGAGATTGCATGTTGGCATGGAAGGGCTCAGTAATATGTGAGCAGATTCAGATTTATATGCATATGAGCTTAACAGTGTCTATTGAATAAATGAATCACTGTACTCATCCATCATTTGGACCACACTGGCTACCATTAGAAACACCATTTCTCTTTTAATGGGAAAAGTGGTGTTTATGTGGGACAGCTCTTACTGAATTCATGTTAAGAGTATACACATTCTCTTTGGTTTGATCTGCTTGAGAATGAACTCAAAAGACTGTTTTTAAGTGGTGGTTTTTGTTTACAAACCAATGGTTTTCTGTAACAATTATAGGCAGCCACCAGCCTGGGTTCATGTAAATGCTTGTGAATTAGCTGTTTGAGATGTGCATGTTGTTGTCACTGGAGATGGAGAGGACCCATTAGTTCCTGTAGATTCCCTGGGGAAGACAAGCTTCACTAGGGACAGGATAATTGTCCTGAGATAAAGGAAAAGCTTTCATATAGAGGAGGAATAGGATACATAGGCAGAAGAGTTGAGGGAATAAGAGCTACAAAGGAAGAATTACATGATAGAACTGTGGGCCCACAGAAACAGTGTCAAGCCGTATCACTGTGGGGTACAGAGGATGCTGGAGTGGACCTGGGAGGACTGTGCCTGTGTACGTGCTAGCATGTACATGTCTTCAATGCAAGGACTCCTTGGCTCTGGATGCTTTACAGCCAAACCCTCCCTCCCGTTTTGTCCTGTACATCTGCCTAACAAAGGGGTGTGGGAGATAAGTCACTAGATCAGCAGCTTCTAAAAAAATGATATCAGAAAGAAAAAACCAAATGCAGTTATCACATATGGAAGTTGTTCATAAATAAACATTCTGCTCTGGGGAGACTATTGTAAAGATGTTCTTTGCTAAGGAGGGATTTTGTTCAGAAAGGATCAGAGGCCACTTATCAGAGTGCAACTCTACGTTCTCCACTTCAGCTGCTGTAACAGTATCTTTCAACCAAAGCCTGTGCTGTCTGGTGGAGGTTGACTCTAAATTATCCCTGATGCTAGGGCTGGTGTTCTCGGTGGTCTTTGACTCTGTGTGTTGTAGCCTTATTGTTCTGGCCAGCAGGCTCCAGAAGGTACTTAGTTACACCTTATCCTTTGGAGGCCTCCACAGTTGCTAATATTACCCCAGAGCTGTTTTCAGATGAAAAATTACTGGCTGGTGGCAAGTTTAGGCTCTGTAAGAGAAGTCCTTTGCAAAGCAGACTTTGATGTCTATTCATCAGTGTGGTGGACTAGGCTTTCTGTTTGCTGGTATAGGTTCATTTATTGAACTTTCACTAAGTATCTACCAGTATGGTCTCTTCCCTTAAGGATCTTATGATCTAGTTTGGAGGCACACATACATCAGAACTTCTCTAGGGCCAGAAAACAGGAGTTGAAAGTAGGAAGAAACTTCACTAAAAACATCCTGGGTCAGGACTTGTAAGTTTTGATTGGCAGTCTGGGAAGAAGGAGCATTTGGATCAGTCCTGGCAATCAGTTGGATCTTGATGCTATTTGCAGGACTCAGTGTCACTATATGTCATGATCTGAGGCCAATGGGAAAGTTTGAGAAGAACAATCATGAGGGAAAGTCTTGACTTGTAAGGATTTTTAATAGTTTTCAAAGTCAAAAAACTTGGGAAGTTTTTCAGTGGGGTAAGTGAGAGGCAGATTTGAAGTTCTGGGCAGTGTGTATGATGGGTTAATGATAGGAAGGCTTCAAGCCAAGAGGCCAGAGGGAGGCTATTGTGTGGGTTTGTGACACAACAGCATAGATTGGATGAGAAGTGATAGGAGACGTGAAGGAGAAGCATTTAATAGTTGGGCAAGGATTGACATTTGGTTTTGGATTGAGACTGCATGGCTCTGCCACATGATAGTTGTGCAAAGTTGGGCAAAGGACTTCACTTCTCCATTTCATTTTTGCCATCTGTGACATGGGGATGATAATAGTGCCTGCCATTTAAGATTGTCTCAGGTTTATATGAGAGAGAGAGAGAGAGAGAGAGAGAGAGAGAGAGAGAGAGAGAGAGAGAGTGAGTTGCTGGGTTTGTGGCTCAGGGATGGGGCATTTGCCTAGCATATACTACTAGGCTCTGGGTTTGATTCCCAGTGCTAAGAACACACACACACACATACACACACACACACACACACACACACACACACACACACACGAAATATAATGCTAGTGGACTGCCTAAAATAATACCTGACATAGAGAATGCGCCAAAATTGGGCATTACTATTCTTTATTATTATTATTATTAAAAATAGAAAGACAGGATTCTGATGACATGCCCTTCTGTTTGTATGTATTTGAGAGAAGGAAGGTGGCAACAGGCTTGAAGTGAGGGTGAGAGATGACACATTATAATTTCACGATGTCCCTCCTCTTCAGGGACAGTGGGATGTATAGATGTAGGTGGAAGCAGTGGTTAGCACCAGGGGTGGGATGGGTTTGTGTACAGATGTCAGGGATGGTACAGGGGGAAAGGAAAAGCTTGAGCATAGGGAAATTTGCCCAGGGAAAGAGCATGGTTGAGAAGGAAGAAGCCTAAATTCAGACCCATGGGAACCTTCATATCTAAGACTGTGAAGAAGAAAGAATTTATAAGACAGACAACAGTAGATGACCAGAGACATTCAGAAGGAAACAGTGCACAAAGAAAAGTTCTCTAAAAGTCTTTGCTGGTGAATATAGAAAAGAGTCCCACATTTCCACCACAGTTGAAATTGCACTTGAATGTAATAAACTGGCTGAAAATTGGCATCTTTTGTTTCAAAGTCTATTCTCGTTGGCCTTTCTTTTAACTTCAATTAAGTGAGGTCTGTCCATTTGAAAACATATCTACAAGTGGAATCTCCATTCTCCTAGACAGGTAGCCAACCTGGGGGTGTTTGAAGCTTTCTACATGGTGGGGGTGTCTGTCTTACAACACCCGGACTTCATGTGAGTTAAAGAGTGAGAGATCTGAAAGAAAACACCAGAGGAATGAAGTAATTTGCGAATGTGTGTTCAGATTTGAAGCTCATGCTTTTAAAACCAAACACAGTGTGCATGCCTTGTTACGTTTTTGTTTTTTTTTTGTTTTTTGTTTTTGTTTTTCCTCGAGTCGGGTACCTACTCTTAGGGGTATCAGCTCAATGTTTTACACCTGCCTACTAGTAGTAGGTTTCCCCTATCATCTGTGGCTGAAAGATCAAGAGCCTCCCCGCCCCCCACCCTCCAGAAATGTTGGAAGGTCCCGCTCAGCTAGCAATATCAGAGCTGCTAATTAATACTCCTGTGGTTCCATTATCTCTGCCCAAGGGTGGGTTGCTTGGATAGGAAGCAAAATGCTTTAAGGAAGTAGAGGCTGAACCCCAGCTGCCTGCTTGCTTCCCTCTTCCCGTGGGGCTGGGAGTAGGGGCTGTGCCCATGCTCCAAATGCTTGCTCTGCAGCATAGTTTTCCAGGAATTTCAGGACACAGGAATTTTCACCCAGCTGTGTTGTGTGTTGCTGTTCAGCAATCTGAAGTTGCTTATCCAGCGTAAGTCAGAATGGGGAGCCCAGGGAGGAGGGGCGGGAAGGCCTTCTAACATTTTTCTAAGCAGAAAAAAATTGAGGTGTTAGGGACCCAGCTGGTGTGTGACTGCAACCAAGAAACGCAGCCTATGTGGGCACATGTGCCCACATACCACCCCTAACTGAGGCTTTGGGGTGCTATTTGAAAGATACTCTATCCCATTTCAATGAGTCCTTATTAGTAGGCCTACTGTGTGTCAGGGGAGGCTCTGAGGTTAAGAGTGGTGAGGAGGATAGGAACATGCTCTTACTGCTCTGAAGGCAGAATGAAGATTGGTTTCTGTAGCCCAGGGGTTCCTTTCTGTGCCAGGCATAACAAAGGCTGGAATTCAGGAGTGTGAGTAAGATACTACAAAGCTTTCTTGGATTCACTGTTCTCATACTAGGAGCTTGCCTAGGCAGAGGATGCTGACCGAGGATCAGGAATGCAGCTACAAGAATCAGGATGAAGATGGAGCTGTGCTCATCAACAACTCCTTGCTTGCTCTTGAGTAGTTCTTCCTGGTGAATTTGGGTCTCACCAAAGTCTATGCTAATCACTTGCTTAATTGGATAAACTCAGTATATGTGGTGGTTAGCTAATTCTCAGGAGGCACTTCCTACATGTTGGGGACTGGTGTAAGTTTGTGTGTTAATATTTCGTTTCATTCTTCCAGTCGCCCTTACTGTATGGTTGTTTACTAGGTTTTACTGGTGAAAAGGGCAATCAATGTAGCATTTCAATTCTCAGATACTTCTCCCTACTCCTATTCAATCTGGCCTCAAACAGTGGTTTCCATGACTATCACAACTCAAGCCTTTCCTGGTTAGCCTAAATGGGGTATGTCTACCATGTAGGGCACTGCCTATTTCACCATTTGTCTTCTAACTCCCCATTTCCTGAACATTTTGACTGACATTTGCTCTGCTGTGACATGACTTAGTTACCTGTTCTGTAGAAGTGACTGGCATGCTACCCTGTGCCCCTACCTTTTCTACTGCTGTGAGCCATAGACACCTATGGTTGGAATTCTCTATTATTTTCATATTTTTAAACCCAGGAAATCCCTACTACTCCTAGTCATTTGATCTCTTGTCAATATATCCCATTTTTTTCAAACTTTAATGACAGGTTTTAAAGCATATATTAAATTTCAAAAATAAGTATGTAAAATAATTAAAATATTACATAGTCCTATAAAATAAGAATTTTATTACCTTACAGTCTTCTGAGCATCACAGTTCTTTTTTTATTTTTTTTAAAAAAACAGTTATTACATTTGTCCTATCACAATACTCTCTCTCTCTCTCTCTCTCTCTCTCTCTCTCTCTCACACACACACACACACACACACACACACACACACAAACACACACACACACACACACACACACACTACATTCAGATTACTGTCACTCTCCCCTTTAGTAACCACTTTCCATCACTATTACCCCCCACATCTATATTAAACCCATTCCTACATTCATGTCTTTTTATTTTGTTTTGTGACCCATGAGTTGAACCAGGGTCATCTATGTGACCATGAGTTTGTAACTATCCCTTGATACGTAGTGGGCTCATCAGTGGATAAACAGCTGAAGATAATTGTTACAAGCACTTTCCCACCAGCCTGGTCCCGCAGCCACAACAGCCCCAAATAACACACAGGGATGTTGTATTAATTATATTTGCTATTGGCCAATGTCTATAAAGGTGCTCATAACAGATAATATCTGCCATTCCGCCAGAATCAGTAGCTTAGTTCAGCAGGGAGGGGTAGGGCCATGTGGGTTCCACTCTAATTTACAATGGTTGACTATTGACAGGTGCAATTTTTTTGTAGAGCCATTTTAAACACCTGCTTCTGCTGTTAGACCATGATTGTACTGGCTATATAACGCCCAGAAGATAAAATTCCACAACTCGTTTTTATTTATATTAAGGTTCTTATATCCTTTTCACACCTTTCTTCCGCATTGTTACTTGGAGGAGGTGGTATGAATGTTGTTAAGCATTGAACACTTGATTATCATTTATTTTATTTTCATTTATCTCACACGAATATGTATCTTTGCACTCAACATTCATTGTGAAAAGAAACATACTTAAGACTGAGAATAATAATTTTCCTTTTGGTATAAATGTATTTAGAAGATAGCCCAGTACTATGTCAACTTAGCTAAAAAACATTAATACATTCCCTCCTAAGGCATAAGATCTTCTGATCCATGGATTTAAAAACTAGGATTACAGTATTAAGCATGGGTTTTCTCTTGTGGAATGGGCCTCAAAACCAATCAGAGTGTGTTTGGAGCATGGGGTATTTGGTTGCCCCCACAATAGTTGTGCCACTGTTGTGTTAGTAAATACAACCAGCCTGGTGGACTCGTATTGCAGTTCATAGAGTTCTCAGTGGGTAAAAATACTGATGCCTTTTCTTACTTGGCAACCTACATTGTACCCTTTGGAACTATGAATGCTGGACAGAGAGGAGGAAGCTTCCACCTCAGGTCCAGGCCTGATTTCTCTGTAATTCGAATGGTGCTTCTAGTAATAAGGTTTCACAAACTAGTTCTGATAGGTATTCAAAAGAACTGATAAGAACCTGGATTATTTTAAGAGTCTTTGGGACCTTCATGGCCATCAACCCATTAGGAGGTATCCCATACTTGTCACTGTGGGTTTTGTTTAATAACCCAGGAGGATTATATGTGACATTATTCAGCTATGCAGGCTGTCATCTTCCTAACTTCCATTTTTTTAAAGTTGGCTTACAAAGTAGTAGGTTTCCATGTGGCTTTTTCAAGCTCTTTCGATGAAATTGTGTTCTAAAGAGGTGAGGTGAGTTACTTTACAATATCTTGAGGGATCGAATCATCAAAAGAAATGTATCTGTGCTGCATTATATCAAGCAAAGGTACACGATTAAGAAGAGGTAATTGACTCCACAGAAACCGTGTCGCCAAGCTCAATCAGTGGTGACCACAAAAGACTTGGTGTGCATTTGCCATGAGTTTACAAATGCAGTGAGCACTTGTGAATATGAGGAACATACTGCTATGCAAAACATAAACTAATAAGTGTAAATTTTACTGTGTGAGTGTTTGAGATGGAAAGAGTAACTGAGGGGAGAGTGATAAGAGGAGAATGAGATGATGCCGTTTGGGGATGGAGAGCCATTTGCCTCCACTGTCCCTTGCTTGACTTCAGAACAAGGTTAAAAGGAACTGTGTCTTTCGCTTTTTATTTATCTGCTTATAATATGGCTTATGGGTATTATGGGAGAATGGATGAATGGATGGATGGCTGGGACTGGGGAGGGAGGCATCATCAGGGATAGGCCGGGGCAGTTGGCCTTGTCTAGAAATGGAGTACACAGATCTCAGAATTTGGAAGGCAAGGACCTGGGTTAAGAATCCATGCCTGAGGAACACTTTCTTCTGGAGAAGGAGAAGATGAAAGGCAACTGAGCAATGGAAGCTACAATGAGGGTCATTTGCTGCCAGCCTAAAGCAACTTTTTCCTTGAATAGCTGCACAGCAGGACTCCCACCCACAGCCCAGAGATCATCTGAACATTAGCCAAACAGCTGCCCTTTCTTCCCGGTGTTCAAGTTCTAGCTCCTTCCCTGTCAGACCCTCCCACCTACCACACCAGGAGAAATTAGCTGTTGTCTTGATCAGTCCACTCTCTCTAGCTATTGTTGCTAAGGATGTTTTCAGAATATTTAAAGAGTTTTTAGCTGGGGAATCGGCGTCTTTGCCAAGGGCAGTTCTCCTGGGTTTTAAGCTGACATTTCCTGACTTAGTATGTTGTAGGCACTGTGAGTAACAGTTTAGTCCACAGTTTATAGATTCCCCATCCCCATCCACATTTGTAGATTCCCCATATATGTGACTGAGGCATAAATAACTCCATGTTTTACCCTCCAGCCAGTAGAACAAAGATAGCCACTACAGTGAAGTATAGCCATTCTCCATTGAAACAAGAAAAAGAAAGGTCATGTAGTATTCATGTAGTATGATTTTTGTGACTCCATATTCAGCTTTTCACACATCTGATATTGTACCTTTTTTGGGGGGGGTGATAAAATACCTTTTCTTTTTAAGAAGTGTCAGGTTGAATATATGTATATATATACATGTATATATCTATGTATACATATCTATGTATATGTATATATATCTATGTATATATATGATATATATATATATATATATATATATATATATATATATATATATATATAATCTTTCTGAGTAAAGTCAGAATTAGCCTGCATTTGTTTCTGTAATTGTAATTGCTTTACAATGCTTTGAGTGGTCTACAGGTAAACAGAAGTTGTTAGCTAAGAACCATGACTGTAGGTGGTAGCTGCTTCCCTTGTAAGTTTTTACCAGGAAGGATGTATTTGTGTACTTTTATTCCCCTTTGATTCTGAACATTTATCAGAAAATAAAAACCTGCAGCTAGACATGACCTCTGAAGGCATATAATTTATTTTTATTCAGCATTTATCAAGATGTTTTGATTGCATAGTTCAATCCTGAGAGTTCTTTACCTTTACACCAGCATAGTCAGAATTAGACTGAGCCTGGAGTACATTTATCAAGGGGCAATTTTTCTGAAACAACCAAAGTAGGTCTCATGTAATTCCTAAATCTATTTTTTCCAACTATTTTTTCCAAGTTCAGAGAAACCGTTCCTTATTATTCTAGTTCATTTTTACTTTACTGAATTATTATTATTTTTTTAGCAAGATCAGTTTTGCTTCACATATGTTCTAGATAGCTTCTACCATTGAAATGTTCTTTTATGGACATTAATTTTTACTATATTCACGTTTTTCAGGTCAAATTTGCAGGTCTACATTTTATTAAGAATGTTTTTTTTTTTGATCCTTTCCCTAATTTTTTTTAGTAAATAATGCATTTCACCATGTGCATTTAAAGCTACTGACATTTCTATTTTGTGTTTTTCTTTTTTTCCCTTGACAGGTGCACACGCACACATGCGCGTATACACATACATACATACACACACACACACACACACCTACACACCTACCTTTTTTTAGGTCAAATTTTGCACTTTGAAGAACCACATTCTCTTCTTGTACTATGAGAGTCAGTCTTCTGATAGGTTCTCATCATACTTGAGGTATCAAAACACCCTGCATTGTTTATTGAGACAGGTGACACAGAAGGACTATGAAACCCACTGAAGGTCATATATAAATTGAGAGCCATGTGCTTCGAGGCCACCTCAGAATATATAGACCCTTGTGTTCTATGTAAGAATGTAACACTGGGGTAATCTTGGGGGTATGCTTTACTCTTAGCACTCCCAACTATTCTTTGAAGCTAACACACAGCTCCTATAACCTGACTTTCCTCAGGGTTAGAATCTAGGGTCATAATTCCAAGGCCCTTGGTTCTCTCTACTTCCTGGCAAGCCTGCCTTAAGCCCTCTGTGCACTGGGGTGACATGATTTATAAACAAGCAGGACTGAAAAAGGAAAAACAATCCTTTGTGGAAAATGAGGTCAGTGGCAGAGATGGGGAGGGGAGGGAGTCCAGACCTCACTCTCCCATCCTTTCTGCCTCCTGGCCTATAGCCATCAGGTCAACAGCCTGTGGTGCTGTTGGGAACCAACATCTGTGTGTGTGTTTGCAGGGTGAGGGTGGGGGTGAGAGGGTGGTGGGGAGGGCAGTGCCAGTGCATGTGTTCTTAGGAGGCCTGTAACATGAGAATCGTCTGTTTCCCAGCCACTTGGGACTCCCCATCTCTGAAAGTATTTGTCGGGATTACTCTGAGGGGGATATTAGTGTTGTCTAATAGTGGCCTCAGATTTATCAAGGGATTTGTTTGATTAATTCCAAAGCATCAGACAGCAGATAGATTAGAGCACAGACTGTGTGTGTGTGGGAGGGGGGAGGGGGCACAGCCTCCATACTCTTCTAGTACTAGGGAACCTTTCCTTTCTTCTTGGGTGTCTTTCCTTCCTGTCCAAGCTTTAGCTTTTAGGAACTTGCTGTGGGGCAGTTACAAAACATTGTCCATTGATAGGATGCATGAGGAGGTGTCCAGAAATAGAGGAAATTTCCCAGTCTGTCTGTTTTTACCTGTTACAGCTCAGAGATTTGGCCGCTTGTTTTTCTTTCCTGAATGATCCTTCCATATACTTCCCCAGAGCCTAGATCAATGCCCTGGAGCCTGGTTGTGGGATGATGGGAAAAGCTGTGAGCGGGGAGGCAGATGACCTGAATACTAGCTCACATATGTCGATGTGTAGTCACCTTTTCAGTTTGTGCACTCTCCTCTCAGCCTCATGGTATCCTATACCACGCTGCGGCAATAATCAGAGTTACTGTGCATGACTTGTTTACCGGGCTGTCGTGGGTGCTTTCTGCTGTTGGACGTTAAACCTCAAGAGTACAATTCTTGTACTTATTTTCTTTGTTCATCTGCTACCACCCTTGTGCATTACCCACTATTGCTTGGGCATGGGTAATGTGCAAGGAATTTGCCTCACCGAAGTGAACTTGAAAACAAAACAGATTAATCTTGCCATGCGGCTCACACCTATATAATCACAGTGTTCAGGAGGTTGAGGCAGGAGGATTGTAGAAAATTTGAGGCTAGGCTGAGCTGCAGAGCAAGACCTTGGCTTGGAAATGGAACAAACAAATAAAAACCCAAGAAATGAAAAGGAATGGATTTAAAACATTCCAAGTCTCTTCCAGTTCAGAAATTCTGTTTTTCCTTTATTCTAACTCAGATACAGACCCCACTTGGTTGTATTGTTTTTAAACCTCTTTTAATTATAGCGCCACAGCTGTTACAAGATAAAAAAAAAATGGTGATTAATAGTAATGATGGGAACTTTAAGAGCTGTGCACATGTGATATTCCTTTATAGGACTTTCCTCTTCTTACTCTGTGGCAGTGTGGTGTCTGCCTGTCTCTCTGAGCTCTCTTGGGGGGCGGGGGCTGTAAGAGCCCCCATTGAACCATTTTGTAATGGGCTAAGGGACTTATTAGTAGACTTTACCCACAGGTTTCAGACCCTGTCTGTTAGGTCCAGAGCATCACAACCTTTTGCTTGACAAAGGGGGTTGGGGAGGGAGGAGCCGTTTTGCTCATTTTATGAAAATGAGAAATAATAAAACCAGTGTGTGGTGGGGTTAATAAGGAAATCAGAAGAGCTAACAAAACACAGCCTCCCAGGAGAACTTCTTGCTTGCTGTTTGGCTTCTTTGGGCAACTAGAAACTCCTTCTCTCACGACCAGGCCTTTGTGGGCAGCATTTGGTTAAATGCTAACTTAAGGCAAAATTCCTTATTAAGGCAATGGCACGCTGTTAGTCCTCAACCTCCTTCTATCCTAAGCTTGCGTGTAGTTTCATATGCTTCCTTAACACACTATCTCAGGGTGTTGTTCATCAAATAAAAGGGAAATGATACCTGTTGAACCAGCCAGGTGGTCAGGCATGTATGGGTCTCCTTTGATAGACTGGAAAACTCTGAAATGGATACTGTGATCAGGTCTCAGATGATAAGTAGCCTTCTGAAGGTCATATAATGATCAGGCACATTGGCATTTAAGCTCAAACTTTCTTTACACTCCATGTCTCTCAGGCAGGCTGACCCTCAGGGGTGTCAGTTCACGAGTGGTCAGTTATGGTAAAATGTTCTTATAAAGGGCTTCTCTCTACTTAATTGTTGCTGTCTTTTCTCTAAGGACCACTTTCCTGTCTCTGTAGCAGGAGTTTGAAGCATTCTCTGTCAACCCTAAATCCCCCATTAGCTTTAAGTACAGTAATAGATGGCCTTGAACAGCCACCCTACGGGGTACAAGTGCTATCTTGGTTTGTTAGATTTATTGCTAATGGCATGCAGGGTACCTTTGTTTGAGTCTCTAGTGCCTAAGTTGGTGTGTGACATGCAATAAGTGGCTAGTGAGTGTTAGCTATCGCAAATCGAACCGGATACAAAGTTCACCCTGAGAACAAAGATGGGATGTGGATACAGGCTGGTGGTGACGTTTAAGTTTTAGAGCTGTTTTGAAAACCTCAAAGCCAGCCTTTTTCAAACCCACTCTGTGATAAATAGGTGTTTTGTTTGTGCAAGTGTCTAGTATTCCAAAAATACACATTGCATATGGTCAGTAAGACCGTATCTTTTTTGGATGTTGTGGTGTAACAAGTATATATTCTTACAGGTGAAGTTTTCTGTTTTAGATACTTGATTACATTTTAAAAATTCAGTGCCTTCTAAAGTTATTGGACCACAGACCCCATACCCTTTTTCCACCTCCAAGAAATATGCATTCACTTTTTTGCTTGGTGCTGTATTTTTATAAAATTCAGTTTTGGATGTGTTACCCCAGCTTGACTTCTTAATTTAAAATATGGATCCCATGGTCACACCCTGTGGCAGATATCATGAATATTATAATATACACTATGCTTTGGAATATTTAATTACCATTAGTTATTTTCATCAGTTACCCACTGGTCATGGAAAAACTATGTTAGTTTTCTGAAATTTGTCTCCTTGTCCTAAAAGGCAGTTGAGTTGGGTGGTTAAGCTAATGTAGGAAAGAGTAATTAGGATGATACACTGGAGGGGAAGGACTCTAATTTTAAGGAAGTTGAGTTTTAATCTAAGGAAGTTACACAGACTTTAGGAAGTGAACCTCCAAGCCTTTGTTTCCTTGGTACGAAGTGGGAATAACTTCAATACCAGTTAGTGAGGCCATATGAAGACATACAGTCCTGTGAATGTACAATACAGGTATGCCTTCTGTATCATAAGCAGCTGTCTGCTGGGGGTGTGCATTTGCAACTTTAATGTCCCCGTTGTGTTTAGGGAGCTAATTATCTAGCACAGTGGCAAATAAAGAATTGCTTCTTGATTTGTATTTCTGGACCAAATAAATGAGTCACACAATACTTTGATGTTTCTGAGGTACATCCACATTTATAGTCACCAGCAACCTGGTCATTCAATGGTGTTCCTAGTTCCATTCAGTATGGATATGGAAAGGGAGGCTTAGAGGGACTGAGTAGCTCAAGGTCAAGTAGCTGATATGAGGCTGGAGAAACAAGTGCCCAAACCAGTTTTTTTTTTTTTTTTTTTTTTTTTTTTTAAACAAGTGAAATGTGATTTTCACACACAGTAAGAACTTCCTTTACAAAGAAGGGAATTCTGACATATGTCACAACATGGGTGGACCTTGAGGGCATTGTGCTAAATGAAACAAAACAGTCACAGAAGGATGAACATTTCCAGACTCTACTTATATGTGACACCTAGAATAGTCAACTTTGTGGAGATGGGGAGTTTTGGTTTTGTAAGAAGATGCTGGACATGGATGCTGGTGAGATTTATATGCCATTATAAAATGACGTATTGCATCTAAATTATGTATTTAAAAATAGAGGCTGGGAATGTGGCTCAGTAGAACATCTTACTGATAGTGGGTTCAGTTCCCAGTCCTGCGATGTTGGGTTTTATGTAATACTTATTTTACCACAGCTTTTGAAAATTAGGAAAACAAAGCACCAGGGCCTTTGACTTCAGGCCCAGGGCTGTCCCTGCCTTCCACCCCGGTTCCTCCAGAAGTAGAGCTCCTGCACCCTTCCATTCCACAGCTCTTCTGGGTACTCAATCACAAAGTCTGTAGGATTCCCTCTGCTGAAACTCTGGGCCACCACCTGCTTCTTCTAAAACAGTCTTCCAACTGCCATGAACTCCAAGAATGTAGAATCTTTTGAGAGAGCAGGGATTCTTGGAAAGAAGGCAGATCCCTCCTCACCCCACCCCACCCCTCAAGAATCACTGGACTGAAGTAATGCAGTAATTACTATTACCCATGTGGATCAGTGCTTTCTGAGTGCAAGGAACCTTGCTCAGTGCTCTGTACAGACCAATCAGTTCCTTGAGAGCCTTCCGCCAGTCCTTATAGGTAAGGGGACTGTTACCACTCAGTTAACATGCCTGAGTGAACACATGTGGAAGAGTCAGGATTTTCATCAAAGTCTACTTGAATCCAGAAGCTGCCATATACATTCTCTGTGTTGCAGGAGACAGAGGAACTTATCAAGTTTTCCATCACAGTATTTGAAGATTTTCTTTCCTATGATGCATTTTCTTGGTCCTATCAGATGATTGTCATTTTTTTCATTTAGGTTAACACCTTTCTTGCTTTCCTGCTGTTCTTTAAGATTCCTTTCTCTGGTGGGTCAAACTGGAGTGGGGGGAGGGGTAACTCCTATTTCTTTTCTTCAGGAAAAGAAGCCCGGCCTTTGGAAATGTCCACTGCCTGTGAGGACTTTCTCAAAGCCCCTGTTCTATTGGATGGGAGACTGCTGTAGTTGTATACCTTGTGATGTAAGGTGGGGAAGTCTTATTTTTCTAGAGATGTCTTCTACCTCAAACAGGTCAATAGAAGCTCAGTGTGTCACCTTCAGTGTCCTAGGGATGAGTCAACAAGTCAGCAGAGACATTACTAATTCCAATCAGTGTTTCCTGAATATTTACTATGTGCCTGGCTTTTCGCTAAACACTTTATATGGATCATCTCACTTCCTCCTTACAACAGTCATATAAATTAGGGACAGTCAGTTCTTGGTATAATGCTTGTTTTGAAAATGCAAATTTGTTCCAATGCAATTGATATATTAGGGAACGCTTTGAGCATGGTAATTTTCTTCTAATTATACACAATTTTGGTCAGGAGAAGCACTAGGTGTTGTTAGTTGAACCGAGCTCCGCACACAAGCTTTAAGTGAACTCCCAAAACATGCTCACCTCAAACCCCAGCCAGTGTCTTTCTCTTCCATGTGTGATGTGAATTGCATCCTACATCTGATGTTACAACTCTTGCATAGTTGCAAGTGACTCTTTCTATCAATTCTCAGCAATTCACAAGCTCTCTGCTTTAGAATATTCCATATCTATTGTGTTCTCACATATTTCTTAACACGTGTGAAACTGGTTCTTTCTTTTTATTATGTACCGTTAATAACATTTTTGGTTAGTGTACCCTAACTGTAGTTTCCTGTGAGCATGCAGATTTTACCATGTGACCAAGGAATGCAAAGATGGTTCCAGCAAACCTGGCTACTATTTCCATAAGGTAGAAAAAGAAGTTGGAATTAAGAAATTTGGTAAAACTATTTTCAGTAAGTAGCAAAGTCATGACTCAATCAGGTTATCTTACCTCTATATAGCTACACTCAGAATCTCCAAGACATCAACATGAGGCTGTCTGTGCTGGTCTCTCTCTCTCTCTCTCTCTCTCTCTCTCTCTCTCTCTCTCTCTCTCTCTTATATATATATATATATATATCATGTTGAGTGACTCTTGTCAAGCAAACTCTCATTCTGCAAGCAAGAGCTCCTATAAGTGCATAAAGGTCCCTAAAGATGTGGGTACAGCAGCGATCTGGACCATAAAGATGCCCATTGGGCTCTTGTTGTTTTTCTTTTTTCTGCTCCTGACACTATTGTTGCCTCTCAGGCTGTCTGGTACCCACCCATTCACCACTGCTTGCTGCTTTGTCTTGAGGTCTAGAGTTACTATCATCAAAGAACAAAATCATGTAACACTGGAGCTGGAGGTTTAATAATAGATAAATGGGCTCTCATTTCAGGGATGAAGTTTACTGTAAGGTCCACTCTTCTGTGTTTGGGGAGCCCAGATAATGCCCAGCCTGCAAGAGCTGCCTTACTGCTGGAAGATCACTGTAGGACTTAGCTGAAAGAAATATTTCCATGTATGTGTGATCTTGGAGAAAGGACGTCCTTAGACTTACTCTTTCTCAAGACTAGGGGATGAGATATGGCACTGGGGAGGTACAATCTTTGCTTTGATTTTCTTTCTAACCCGTGGCCCAATAATAATACTCAATCTATGGCCACCAGATGTCTACTCTGATGTTTGAGAACATGTGAAAGAGTACACATGCAAATCAGCAGCCAGTCTCTATCTCGGGACCATGAAGGCCCTGCTGTGCATGCGTAAGGGATGCCCAGTCCTTGGAAGTCAGCTGCTCTGTAGATGTTTTCTCCTTGGCAATTTCTTCTTCTTCTTCTTCTTCTTCTTCTTCTTCTTCTTCTTCTTCTTCTTCTTCTTCTTCTTCTTCTTCTTCTTCTTCTTCTTCGTCTCCAAGCATATGTGCTTGTATAGAGGACAGAGGTTTGTTCTTTAGGAGTTACTCAGCTTGTCTTGTGTGACAGGGTCTCCCACTGGGACCTGAGATTCACCAGTTAGTCTAAATTGGTTGACCAGTAAGCTTCAGGAAACTGTTACCATGCCTAGCTTTCTGCATGGATTCTGGAAGTCTAGCTCTAATACTCACAATGGCATGACAAGCACCTCTGAAACTACCCATCAGTCCTTTGGTCACTTGCTAATAATAGAGCACACTTAACAGTGGGCTAGTCTGCTTCTGGAGAATGGGTTTTCAGAAGTGACTCATGTGGATTTTGGTAATTGGGCAAGGGATTCTGGGTATTCTGTGGAGGCTTGGGCAAGTGGATCATAGCTTCAGAAGTACAGGGGGGTTCGAGGATTGGGGCCGTAGTTGTTCAGGTTAGGCTGAGTCTAACTGCTTCCCCTGTCCTGGCTAATACCTATTTTTTATATCTGTGAGTTGACCGGTAATTTTAACTTCCCATTTGTATCATCCTGGGTCAATTGTTTTATGTCTTACTTTGAGATATTTATTTATAAAGTCTGGGTCTCACCTGATATATTCTGAGTCTGAGGGGTTTTAGAAAAAATAATTCACCCTGTTAAGGTCTTAATTTTCTAACCTGTAAAATGGAATGAATGATGCTTCTTCCTTCTAGGCTTGTGGCAAGCATTGAAATGAAATGGCACATCTACAGCACATGGCACTGTGAAAATGCTGTATAAACGTGGACATTTATGACATCTGGTATTGCTTTTATCTCATTTTCTTCCTATAGGTACCTTCTTTTGGAGATGATGCTATCAGCATGGTAAATGACACACAGAGAGGACTCAATGGGCAGATGATCAGGATCTAGTATCTGGTTCTATAGACTGCATGACTTAGGGCTCATAGCTTAGCTACCTAAGCTTTGTGTCCATCACTCTCTTAGCAGGATGTGACAGCAGCTCCCACTTCTTAAGGTAGTTGCTGTAAAGTACCTGCCACATGGAAACCCACAGACAATATTAAACAGGTAATTTAATTTCCTTCATGTAGGAAAAGATAAGCATTTCATATATATTACCATTTCCAAGGCAACACAGAAAGGAAACCAGGCTGGGATGTAGCCACAGGTGTATCTAGCTCCTGTCTTGGTGTTCCTATTTTTGAAGCCACCATCCTAGTATTTCCTCTGCTATTTCAGCCTTGGTCACCAGAACTGACCCATTCAAACACATACATAGTGTGTGTCATTTTTTTCCCCTGTGTTTATATAGGTGTGGATGGTGTGTGTGCCTATATGTGTATACATGTGAGCATGTGCATGGAGGCCAGAGGACAACTTGAGTGTTGATCTTTGTTTTCTACCCTATTTGAGGCAGGATTGGCCTGTCATTTCCTATAGCATATGCCAGGCTATCTGGCCTGCAAGTTTCCAGTGACTCTCCTGTCTCTGCCTTTAATCCCACTGGGAATGTTGAGATATGCTACTGGTGCTTGGCAATTTAAATGGGTTCTGGGGATTTGAACTCAGATCCTTACCCTTGTGCTGTAAATACTTATCGCTAAGCAATTTCCTTAGCCTCGTATCAATTTTTAGGTGACTAGAAAGTGGGGGCACATTGTAGAAACAGTGGCCATTGAGAATAGGATGAAACAGTAGGCTCACCAGTGCCAGCACTTTCTCAGCCACCCCCTGCTGTTTTATTTTCTCACACTGCTGGGCCTGTAGTTTTCCAGAGTGCCACTGCATTTAAGTCTATATTCTATTTTCTCTCCTGGAAAATAGGTCAGACTCAAGGCAGAGTTCAGCAGGTGGTGTCCCCTAAGGTTTGGTTAGAACTGTCCTTCAGGAGTCTGACTGTACAACCAACTCCATGTTTCCAAACCTCCTCTAGGGATGTGAGAGGGGTATGAAAGAGGGGAATTTGGGACTCTTGGCACTTGGTATGATCTATTCCAACTGAAGGGTGAGGTGGGAGGCAGTTTCCCCAGAGAGGATCACATCTCCGAATGTAGCAGTGGTAGATGGAGAGTCTTTTCTTTAAGCTCCTCCCCCACCCCAACAAATTGCTTTCTCTGAACTTGTGGCTAAAGCCTTTGTTGAATATGTCATCAGCATGCCTGCATGCAGGTGGCAATGCCCTGCTTCTCGTCTCCCCTGCTTGTGATGCTGAAGGGTGAAGGGCAGTGGTGGGGTTCAAACCCTACTTTTCATCTTTAGCATACCCTGGTTGAGTATGGAAGTTCTGGGACGGGGGCTGGCTTTAGACCAGGTCAGAAGGAGTTTCCACCAGGGTTTGTTCAGCCCTGAGTACTTTCTGAGCATCAGTGACCTGCTGAGGACCTGCTTGGGAGGAGAAGAGCTGGGAGGAAATCACAGGTCAAGGGAACCAGTCAGACCCTCTGTCCTCTCTGTAGAGCTGACTATCAGAGTGGGTCCTGCCTGCATCCTTTACAGATGCTGAGTTGCTGTTTTCTTGCCTGGGCAGTCTTCATCGGGTATATATAAGACTCCTCTTCTTCAGGTATCATCATAAATATAATGTTATTTCCTCTGAAGTATTTCTTTAACCATCTTTTCTGACAGAGGGACTCCTGCTGCTTTTTACCTCATAATCTAAGCTGGATCACAGAACTCCTATTAGAATGGGAGTTATAGTAGGCATCATCTTTTCCTATCATATGATTTAAAGGTAAAAAAGGAGATCTGGGGGTTGTTATAGGAGAGACGGTGTAGATGCAGCCACGTTTCTTACTCTTTCCCAGTAGACCTCCTCCCACCTCCGCCCACAGTCCCAAGGGACCCCCTTCTTTCCCCCCTGCCTCTGCCACTTTTGTTTTATTTTTGGACAAAGGGCTTTTAAGGATGTTATTGCTGCCCTTCTGTGATGAGAAGAGGTACTGTATGTTTATGCATATGATTACAACTACACTGCGTTAAAGTATGAGAGGGTAAAACAGAATAAATAATCATGGATTTTGTTTTAACCTCTGCTCCTACTCACACAAGACTCCAACCCCTTCTCACCTTTCTTGGCACTGATGAGTAGGGGAGTGGACAGGGTGGGGGTGGGGCTCAAGCTTTTATCCTGGCTCATAAGTAGAAGCATTTAACCTGAGTCACAAGCTTACTTCCTGTGGTCTCCTAGTGTTACCAGTGAACCATTTGGTCAGTAAATGTTGGCAACTCCGTCTGTGGCGATTCCAAACGATAGCAATCAGAACCGCTACTATTTACATGGTGTTTGCCTGATACTAAGTGCTTTGTGAGTACTTAAGTCTCCTAACACCCCCATGGGGGAGGCTCTATTCCCATTTTTTTTTACAGTTGAGGAAGATGAAATAGAGAGAAGCTCAGCGATTGGCCCAAGGTTGCAGAGCATGCTGGGATGTGATTTCATACACCCAAGTTTAGGATTGTAATCACAGTGCCAATGTGGGTAACTAGCTGACATCTAAAGACCATTGGGTTTCAAGGGATCCTATCTCAGTGGGTCTTGGACTGTGTATGAACAACAGTGTTGACATTCTCACCACAGATATCCTGTTTAATTAAGGGGTATTTTAATGAGACCACTATTCTAGGCAATCTATCAGTCACAGTTAATGGCACCACTTAGTTATTCACACAGCATCCTTTTCCTACCCACCTCTTTTATTTTATCTCTTTTTTTTTTTTTTGCCTTCTCACATCGCTCCACCCCTAAATCTAAATTATCAGAAAACCTGAAAGGGGGCATGTCAAAGGAACGATTCAGAGTTCCCAAGATGTGTCTTTGAGCATATATAGCTTCCAGGGATTGCAGGGCACACACTAGGTGAATCCTCAGCTGTTGCTCTGACTTTGCCCCTCCCATATGCTAGGGTGCTGCTCAGACTGGTGAGAGCCTGGGTTTTTCTGGGGTAAAAGCCCTAAGGATATGCTATACAAATCTGATTGCAGGTGTTTCATCATTGTCATGGAGAACGTTAACTGTCCCATCTTGGAAGCAGGTTAAAGTCACAGAGGATTAGTGGTGGTCTACTCATGGGGCAACTGGGGGATCCCAACCTATCTTTCCTCCAGTTTAAGAGTACTTCCTTTAGACTACAAATTAAAATGGATCCTATGTGTCTTGAGAAATCTGGGCTTTGGTTGAATGAATCTTAAACTTGATAGGACTCAGAGATTGAAGATTATTCTCTGAGTTCTGTCTCTGAACTGGCTGTGCAAACCTGGAATAATCTATCAGTGTCTTTACCTTCCATCCTAACACAACAACAAAGACAACAACAAACAATAACGAACTAGATAAGCTTAAGGTCTTCCCAGATCTACTATCCAATAATTCTAAGTCCACCACCCAGGATTTCCTGATGGTCAGTGGTTTCCCAGTCAGCCTCTCCCTGCCTGGCTATACTTGATGCCACTAATCTGTCTGAGTTTTTAACAGCCCTCTGGCAATTTTCACTAAAGTCTCCCCAGCACAATTCTGTTTCACATCTGGGGTGGGAGGATGGAGACATTCCATTGTTGATGAAGATGATGGGAGTAAACTGTTCTATGTGTTTTAAAGGTTCATTGGCTTAATTCATGCATCACTCTTTCCAGGGTTCTGTGTTCAATCGCAGCTGACAAAAGTGAATTGCACCAGGTCATTCTTGTCATTAGTGATGGGGTGAAAAGCAGGGAAACAGTTTCAGTTTCTATGGTGAATATTTGATTTACACAATCTCACACGCATGTTGCTGTCTGTGATGAAGAATGGTCACTGTGTTTTGTCGTCTTCTGTCCTTCTGCTCTACATGCTAACGAATGCTGCAGCTTGCTTTTAATGCTGATGTCTCTTTTTCTTTCTTCCTCAAGGGAGTGGTTAATTTGTTTCCTCTCTGCTGGGAGCCTCACTTGACTTCGAGTCCAGTGTTTGGTATCTGGAAAAGTGAAGGATTTGCGTGGGTGTCAGTGTGCAGAAACCAACCAGAATATTTTAACCAATATTCTTATAGGATTCTAGGTTGCTTGGCTCTCTGGAGCCCTATCTGATTCCAGGACGATGTCTTTCCGGACAGATGCGGCCTTACTCTTTTGCAACATGCACAGTGTAAAGGGAGCTTGATTCCTTGGCTTGCATGGGTGGTTTTTGGGTGAAGGTAGAAATGTGGGGGCTTGCATGACCTTCTACTCATGCAAGAACACATGGTATTGTGTGTGGGTGCACTTCTAACACTCTTCTTCATTTCTCTCTCCTCTTCTTTGCCTTTGCTTTGAAATTGCTGCCACAGATGTCAGTCAAGGTCCAGGTGAGTCTTTGTTTGCACAGCTGTTGTGGGAATTTGCCTTCTGCCAGACTGTGCATGGTTTGATGCTGAGTGACCCCCTTTCCCAGGGATTTAAAAAAATGTCAGTATGTTGCATTTTTACTGATTTTTGGTTTAGAAGAAGAAATGCCTTGAAGTAATATTTTTTTTTTTTTTTTTTTTTTGCTGGCTTTAAAGAACTATTTTAAAACCAATGGAATGTGTTTCCCTGGCTTAAGTGATTGCTTCCTCATGAATTCTGTGTGAATCAAAAAAGTAGAAAATTAACATTTTTGGAAAATATTTTAAAACGGATTTTTAGCTGCATGCTATCTAATGAAATGAACACTTTTTCCTTATTTTATAGCTACAACTTCTTGTGGTTAAAAGCTGACAATATGACCTATTCAATCCAGGAATTATATGGGTAAAGGAAGGTTTCTTTCTTCTAAGAAATCCCTATTTTCTACAATGACATTGGTAATATTCTATTTATTAAACAGTTATGCAAGAATTACATGTTCACTGTAGAAATAAAAACTCAAAAAGGGTGTTTGATTGGATTTTGTTATTAAAAATCTTCATGATAACTGTACACTTCTATTGAAGATGCATGTTCACCAAAAGTCTTACTATTAAGCCTTGTGTTTGTGAATATATAATACCATGATAGAGGACCGAATTGTTCATAGATAAGAAATGTGAGGTGATTTAGAATGGCTTGACATCTACTCTAAATAAGCTAGAACTCTGAGTTAAAAAGAACAGTTAATTACAGATAGGAAGGGAGGATATCTTCATGTTTACTTAGTCCTTTTTACATTTTATCCTTTCAGAACAAATATAAGATAGGTATTGTTATTTGCAGTTTAAAGTACATGAGCTTTATGGTCTGACAGATTAAGTAGTCTTGTCATAGGTCATAGAACTTATAAATGGTAATAACTGAATTCTAAAACCAAGTCACACTTTAATGGTATATGCTGGGGTCATCGTTGAAAATTCCCAATGACTGACGATCTTGTAAGTATCCCCTAATGGTATGATTACCCACTTGTTTGTTTTTGCTTAGAGGTAATATGACCTTTTCTTTACTGCCATCCCTTTCTCCAAATGAACTATCCTTTATTGTTTTTGAATACCTAAAATAATCATGCATACCTTGGTCGGGTCCTTCTGATCATTGCTACATATGAGATTACAGTAAGAGTACAATGTAGCTATTCTTATCAAATGCAGAGGAGAGTATTTTTGTTATTTTTTCTGTCCATCCTTCATTTTTATTTGAAGCACAGCATGGACAATACCTCCCACAAAAATACCACTAGGGCTGGAATTATAGCTTGCTTGGTAAAATGCTTGCTGTGAAAACATGAAGACCTGAGTTCTAACCCCAGGCCTCATATTTAAACAGTAAAATCTTGTTGCAAGGATGTACTTTGTGACCTTAGCCTGGAGAGGTTAAGACTAGCAGCTCTCTGGGGATTCCTAGCTCACCAGCCTAGATTTCTTGGTGGGTTTCAGGCCAGTAAGATGCCCTGTTATAAAAAAGGACATCCAAACATGCATTTTGGCACCCATATAGTCCCCATACACATGCACACATGTGAACATACACTTGCACATGCATACAGACATAACATTGCATTCATTCTTTCTATTTAAAAAGATTTTAGTCCAGTCATCACTGAACAGACATGTATTATCAGGTACTATAGATTAAATGATTAAACCAAACAGGAGACAGTCCCTGGTTTCATGTATTTTTTTTTCTAAATGGGGGCAGGCACATGGATACACATACATCTGTATAGGCACATATATGCATGTATATACATTACATGCATGTATTCATTCATATTGCATCATGTGGATTGCTAAGTGATATGGAGAATGTGGAATGTTGTAAAGGCGAAATCAGTAATTTATAAAGAGTGGACAGACGAAGCCTCTGTGGTAGCACAATATTTAATTTAAGGAAGTAAGGGACTAAAATCAACACCTTGGGTGGGTCTTGTTTGCAAGGTGACTGATGGGAAGGATGTTCCCAAAGGTGCTACATAGTCTTCCTCCTGAGGAATGAATGGGGTTGAAGCTCAGCCTCATTTCTTTCCCCTAGCTGTGTTCATGAGGAAACTCTTTTTTTTTTTTTCTGAGTCTCACAAGTTCGCTATATTGGTCCTGTGTGTAAGAGTGACAGAGGAGACTAGAGGCCTTCTCTGATCTCTTCAAAGGGGTGGAGGTTTATGGCTGCCCCTTCTTAGAGAATAGCAACTGTCAATGCCCCCCTTCTCTGCCACATATCTATTTAATGTCCATTATCTCATTTTATTTTCTTAATAACCTTCTGAGGTATGTGGCCTAAGCCCCATTTTATTGCTGATTAAGCTGGGGTCCAGGGAGGTTAAGTGATATGCTATACTCACCCAGTTATTGAATAGCAGGACCAAGAGGGGATTCTAATCTAAGTCTAAATTTTTTTTGCCTTCATTTTGCCCTTGAAATACCTAGGAATGAATGCCAAGCCTGTCAATCCTCCAGCTCCTTTATTTTGTTGTAGTTTCTAAGCCTGAAGAAAACCTTTGGTTTAGATGCTTCAGTTGTGGCTGTGGGTATGGCAGGAGCAAGTCTGTGAGGGTGAGGCCTGCTGGAGGTTAGTGAGGAGCCTTCTACCTCCTTTCAGCTCCTGGCCAGGCAATCTAAAGCCAACACCTTGTGTCTCTGACATCTGAAACCATTAATGGCTCTCTGACGCTTTTTTTCCTTATTCCCAGGAAGACATATTGGAGACTTTATGAGCTAATGTAACTGTTTACCCAGAGGCCACTAGAAGACTATAAAAGGGATGATTGATTAATTGGTGAATTTTACATGCTGAGCACATTGGTTAGCAATAAAACTACTGTAAAATGTGGTTTGAGGCAGGACTTGTGGGCAAAACTTTTCCCAGAGTTCCAGAGACCGACTGGGGACTCTTGACAGTGAGTCCCGGATACCTGGGTCAAAAGAGCAGGCAAGTTCCACTGGACCACACCATGCTATAACTTCAAAGCCTCTCACCTTAGGCTAGGCAAAGGGATTTCAGGATAATAAAAGCAGCAGCAAACGTTTCTAGAATCCTCTGCAGGCCTTGGGAAGATGGCTGAGCATTCTTCTGCATCTTCATGTTAACTCCTCAGGGTGGGCATTGCTGGGTGCATCACAAATGAGAAGCTGTGGGGAGCTCCAGTAATGAGCCAGTGATACCTCCTGACAGTGACTGGTCCAGAACCTCAGAATTCAGATGCCGTCAGACTCTATGCTCTTATTCTTCTAAAGTTCACATTTCCACAGTGGTAATGTGGGTTGGCATCATATCTTACTTGTGTCCATACATACCACTGTATCTGTGAAGAACATATAACACATAGAACCTAGTGTTTATTGGACAGGAGGAGTGACCATAAACATAAGGAGTATCTTACTCTATAGGGTCCTGAGACCCAGTAGAGCTTAAGGGGGTGTATTCCTCAAGGAGCATAGACATTACAGTTAAGGAAACCGAAGCCTCCAAAAGGGAAGAGGACCTCTTCAAAGATATATAACCCATGCATTTTCTGGGAGGGACCCTGTCAGGTCTTTTCATCTACTTTTGCCCACTGGAGCCTGTCACTGGTCTCCCTGGACAGCTTGAGGGTAGGCAGTGCCATCCCTGCTCTGCCTTCAACCTTCTCTCTATTTCTGCATATTCTCAAACTCTCTGCTAAGAGGCATTTGGAATGTGAAGAAAGGGGATAGTAGTGGAAAGAGCCTCATTTCTACACCCCTCTCTTGGCACCCCTCATTCCTGCCTAAGAGTTGTTTATGATGCTCTCTGTCAGCCTCTCCTCTCAGAAAGGATAATTTCTCAGGCTCTGCCTGCTGATTAGAGCTGGAATTTAAATGAATAACTGTGACCTTGTGGGTGTGCCCTAGTTATTCACAGGCCCTGTGAGGAAATAGGCCTCTTGCTCTGTCCATCAGGGCTCAGGCAAGTGCAGGAGGAGGGGCTGCTGTCTGCCGGGGCGCCTCAGAAGCCAATGTCTCCTGCTTCAAAAAGAGCTAATAGTGTAGCTCATGGCTTCCATTGTCTGCTGACTCTTGACCTCTGCCCATAGTTGCCTTTCACTTGAACATAGTCAGCCAGGGGACCTAGTTATCTGTCCGGAGCATTGCCTTGTCTCCAGGGAGTCACTCAATCCAGCTGAGGGATGCTGATGCAAATCTGCAGCCAGGATACAGCATCTAACATGCATGACTCAGGCCTAAGGGCACAAAGGGGATGCTGTAGAAACACCATGTATGGCATCAGGACCAGCAAGACTGGCATTTCTAAGACTTCAGTATGAAAGCAGATGCTCAGGGACCACTTAGAGCTATTAAGGTAGAATCATCATTTTATCAGCCCCCCCCAAAGTATCAACGAATTAACTATTGCAAACACTGGCTTTGGGATCACCTTGGTTGCCTGTACTGAGGAAGTTGTCATCCACCTTGCTGAAGCCTCAGTCCTCCCCTCTTATGTTGCACACTGCATGGACCGCTTTCTTGGTCTGGTTCATAGGAGGAGCAGGATAGAGGATGGGAAAGAATGAGCATCCATCCACCATCGAGGGGTCTCTGTTGACCACTTTTCAGATGTGTTCTGTACAGCAGCATAGGTACTAGAGGAGAGGCAGCATGCGCAGGAGTGGGTTTGGTAAATATCAAGGAAGGAGCTTGACATTTCACAGTGCTTAAGGATAATCAAAAGAATAATTGGCAACACAAAAACTGTGAAGTTTGGCTTTTACTGTTCATAAAGTTTTTATCTGAGCACAGCTATACTTACTCCTTTCAAACTGTCTGGGTTGTTTGTGAGCTACAAAGCCTGAGGTCTATTTGTGACTAAACCTAAACTATCATCTGGCCCTTTAAGAAAAGGCTTGGCCAACCTGGGTTACATAAAGCCCAGATTGTGAGCCAGATGCTAGGGCTGACCTCTTGACTCTACTCAAGCAATTTGACCTGTTCACATTGCTTTAGCTTTGTGGGCTCTACTTTCTGTGTCTGTAAAATGGGAATAAAATGAGGATGCTTAGCTCATGGGGCTGCTTTAAAGACAGAGCTCCTTACATAGTCTTTAGAACACAGATACACAGTAGGCAATGTGCAGCTGCTTCCATACTAAGTCTCATTTGATCTTTACACTAAGAGTTTCTGTTTCATAGATGGAGATTTATGAAGGCTAAAAAACCTGAATTCAAGTAAACAACATCTTCTTTTTGTTTGTCTTTCTCTCCTTAATGTCCAGAAGTATACTCGCTGTGTCTGGTGTAGAGCTCTCCACATGTACCAGATCCCCCCACCTCCTACTGCACTCCTCTCTTTGGAGTCTTGATCTTCATGCTTCTAGACTAGAGGTGTCTTTAGATGCTATGTCTGGCCACCAGGCATGACTTAGGATCACAGTACAAAGCAACAAGGGGACACATGGGCTCCAAGACAACTATGTCCTTTGCTTGAGGTCAGAAAGAGATATGACAGACTCCGAGACTGAATTCACATCTAAAGTTCCCTCTGCTTTACCCAGGATTTGAGTACATTAGGCTAAGAGGGAAGCCTCCCAGGGTAACAGGGTTCTTCCCTTTAATGTGAAGGATTTGAGCCAGAGGAATTTTCAGGCTCTGTCCATTGCAAGTGCTTATGACCAGATTGTCTGATTGAGATACTGAAGAGCTGAAAGAATGTCCTATCACTAAGATTAACAGTCATGCCTCTAGTACGACTAGGAACACATTTTGTCTCTTCTTTCCCATTCTTTTGGGTAATAGTCCTACTTGATATTTCTCTTATTACCTCACTAGGAAAAGTGCTTGACATTTATTGAGTTTTTATTTTGAGCCAAGCATTGAAATGCTAAGTTTTGCATGTATTATTTTAATTCTTTAGACACCCCCATTAGGTAGATTCTTTTACTAGGTGCATGTAACCCATGCACAAACTGACTCAAGTTGGTTAAGCAACCATCAACAGTGCATTAAAGATTGGCAGAACACATAAGCTCTCATCTCTATGGCCCTGGAGACATCCTACGGGGAAGCCCACCAAAGCATACATGCCACAAATTTCCCCACTGCTTATTACTGTGTGTTCTTAGCTTAGACAGGTGCCAGTACATGGCAGACACACTGTAAGTACTTCCTGGGTGGATGAAGAATGTGCAGGATGCAACCTTTAGTTTTGCCCCATGGTTTTATGGAAGGCTCCTTTTCTTTGGGAGTCATTGTTAAGACAGAACCGATTTTTATTCAGTATTCTATGTAGGCCTAGCTTGCTGGGAGATCCAGGTTACAGAGAAATCCACCTCTTCTATGTGTAATTGTATTGGAAGGGGACCCTTGACTGGGTCAGCACTGCTTACTTTCCAATCAGTTGCCCAGGACAGGCCTGGGAAGACCCTCTTGGCTCCCATAGCTGTATGAGTATGTATGAGTAAGGTGCTATTTCCAAGACTGCCTCCCTCTTCAGCTATCTTAAAATAATAGTCTTGAAGCTTTTTCTGTAAAAGCTTTTTAAAAATCTTCTCTTTTATTGCCTTAGAGACCCATGCCAGGGGTTGTAGAACATATCTGCAATCCCAACCCAAAGAAGTTTCTGAAAGGAGGATCATGAGATCAAGGCTAGTCTGCACTACATAATATGTCTGAGATCAGACTATACTATATATCAAGGCTCCGTCAAAGGGAGGAAAGAAGAAATAAATGAACGAGGAAAAGTAATGAAAGAAGAGGAAAGAGAGGTATTTTTAAAAGGCTCACCATAGCCACTGGATGATGGTTTCAGTCACATTTTATTTATCATTTCTGGAGGGTAAGATGAGAGTTAGAGGAATATCCTATACCCGATCATAGTCTGAGCTCATCAGACACATGATGTTTTTTTGTTACTTCATTGATGAGAGGCACCAGAGGCATTTAGTAGTAAAAGGCTATGAGTCCCAAGCATCCTGTGGCAGATGGGAGAACCCATGCAGAGATTTGTGCTACTCAGAACACCGTTGATGAGAATAGCATAGAACAGTTATTCTCGGGAGGAACGAGGCTGTAGAACTTCCACCTCACCTCAGCCTGTTCATGGGGACCTCGTCAGGCTTTAGACTGGCTATGGAGGTCTGCTAAGGACATAGGCTATGCTGGCCAATTTGCTGGGCCAGGCCTCAGGAGGGGTGGGAGATGGAATGTAGCCCAGAGTCCAGGACAGTGAGTTCCTTGGTGGAGCAGCTTTGCTGACTGTGAACACAAACAGAAGCGTGCGAGGATGCAGAGGGCAATGGTCCACTAGTGCTGCCAGCATATTAGAGAAATGATGTTGGGCTTGGCTGGGTGGTGCACACATATAATTTAGGGTGCTCAGGAGGCTGCAGCAAGAACGTTGCCAGTTCAAGGCCAGCGTGAGGTACATAGTAAGACTTGTTTCAAATTCAATCAAAATGTTGGCAAGATGTGGGAGGGGTCAGAGAGGTGCCCTGAGTGCATCGGTCTTCTAAACAGTGGCAGACAGTATAGGTTTTCAAGCACTTAATATGGACTTTAAACTGTGCCATGTGCTTTCTGTGTGTTGTTGCATGTGATCATCACAGTGCTCCTGGGGGCATGTCTTATAGGTGAGGAGTAGACTATTTAGAAAGAGGCATAGACAAGTTAATGTGTCCCTTATCTCAGAATTTGAGGTAGAGCATGGGTTTCAATTATACTTTGGATTACAGAGAGCAGAGGTTTGCAAAGCACCAAATTGGCCTGGAGAGTTAATAAAGACGAGTCAGTCTCATTACAGAAAGAGTTCTCCCAGGTGAGTCTGATATGGCCAAAGTTAGAGAACCATTGCTCAGAAGAGAGTCATGTGGCTGATGAGTGGTGTGGATCTTCACCATTATGCTTACATGCACATGGGTGTTAGAGGAAGCAGGGCGGTAGAGAGAGCAGGATCAGTGGTCCCCTTTGTTCCAATAGCATTTAGACTATCAGGCAGTATAGCTACCATCCTCACAATTTATCCTGCTTCCCCCTTTCCCCAGTGCCCTGTGGGATCCAGCAGTGAACGGAGTGTTCTTTGAGGATAGAGACTTCTCTGTGTTGCACACCAACTGCCTGCCACACAATCTTTTTAGTATCAGTTTGTTTTGGATGGAAGGGACCCAATGGGTCATCAAGACTGTGGCAAAGTCTTGAATCCTTTGTGTAAAATTTTATTCAGACTTACTTTGAACGCTTTTGGCAATGAGCAGTTCATTGATCCCTTGGTCTTTTTATTCTGTTCCAGCAGGGCAGAATATTTGAGAGTGCTTTCTTATCCTCAGTTTCTACAGCTTTCTGTACCTGTGTGGCTTCCAGCCCTTGGAGACCCATGGAACAGATCTAATTACACTCCAAGTGTTTGAAGTCAAGGCTCTTTGTCTTTGAGGAGTTTCTTTTCTAAGGACTAAAACATCTCCAGTTTCTTTGGCCATTCTCATCTAAGGGTTTTTCTTCTTTCATCTAGGTCATTGTTCCCTGAAAATGGACCTTTTGTTTTCTATGTCTATTCTGAAGAAGGATGCCCAAATAGTGTACAGTACTATGGGCATGATTGGGATCAGTTCATTCCAGGCAGCTCTATTGCCCTTGTTCTAGATTCTATACACACATTCAGGGCAGCACCAAACACTTTAGCTTTCCTTTTTAAGGCCTATAGTGTTAAACAGAACTTGAAGTCAATGAAAATGTCTACTATTTTTGTGTGCACTGCTAAGTCATTTCTCTCCCCTTCCTGGACTTCCATAGTTGGCCTATTTCACTTAGCATGGGGCTGCCCTTTGATTCTGTTAAATCTGGCACACCACGATCTGTTTGGATGCAGTTCTTTCATTGGGAACATCAACTGTTCTTTCTGGTCTTATGTTATTCATGAATGAGAAGCAATTTCAGAGAAGTTCGTGACAGGGAGATCAAGGACTTTATCTGTTGTGGGATGAGTCTTTTGTAAAAAGTTTTTCTTCTTGATCCTTTAACCCTTAGAGAGAAAAGCATGGCCACTTTTGTCTCTCTGCTATCTCTGGCATTCATTCATGAGGAAATTTTGCCATTTCTAGTCTCTAACTGAAAGAATAGATCAGGACAATGTTGTAAAGGTCTTTGACACTGTGATTATGCCATATTGATGCTATCAGTGACTCATAGTCATGATTGGAAGCAACATTTTCTGTTCCATCCAGCCACCATGCTATCAGAACAAGGTTGGTCTCGAGACAAACAATGATCATCTGATTCAGCTACTACCCTACAAAGGGCTAGGCAGTGGGGATTAAACATAATGGCATCATAAAAATTCAAAACTCAGAGGCAATTGTCTAGCTGTCCTTACTTAAAGAACTAGCATCAGGACCTCTTCTCTATTGTGTTTCTGGAAACTACCACCACCACCACTACCACTAGACTGCCTGTACAAATGATCCATAGTACTTTGCCAAACTTTGTTCTACCCTCTGTTCCTGCTGGATGTCTTTTCCTATTTGCTTGTACAGCTTTTAACATGATTGGCAGTGGTGCTCAAATCTTTACCTAGATTTCTAATATCTGAGTGAACATGAAAGTCCCTTCAGCCATTCTTTGTTTATCCTCTATTCAACTAGCTCATTGCCTTCCTAACATGACCATACCCATCCTGTGACCTTAAACCCTGTTAACAGTGCTGAGAAGAGGGGAGACTTGAACTGTTTAGTTTCTAGAGTGTGCTTAAGTGCCAGAATTTATATTTGCCCCTTGATATTTTTTTGAGAATATGTAGCCCATGCTGTCCTCAAATTTATTAGTCTTAATCCCCTCAGTTCTATGACTATCCATCAAGTCTAGCCCTTAAAATTAAATTTCATTCTTTTCTCTTTTTCTATCCTTTTAGATCCCCATTCAAGTAGCCAGTAAATTATCTTATTCATCTAAGTTGTAGGTCATCAAAAAACCCAGATGGTGAGTTATGAATGGTCTCATTTAAGTCATTGAGCATAATGTGGGTCAGCCCTGGGATGGGCTGTCAGGTAGGAGTGAAAT
This sequence comes from Cricetiscus sungorus, assembly GCA_030556225.1. Lineage (NCBI taxonomy): Eukaryota > Metazoa > Chordata > Mammalia > Rodentia > Cricetidae > Cricetiscus > Cricetiscus sungorus. Next base: position 22,083,046 of record JANBXA010000588.1, on the reverse strand, counting down.
CCTGGTAGAAAAGAAGACTACAGTCTAAAATGAAAGTCAGGAATTTCCCAGAGAAGAACTAGTTTGAGGCAACTGTGGACTTAGTGGAGCTTCTCTTCCTCTTCCCTTTAAGCATTCTTGCCACTCCCCGTACCTCTGTCCTAGACATAGTGGCAGACTTCAGCCTACATACATCTTTTTTCCTTTATCCCAGAGGCCCTATATATCATGCTCCTGTCTTTAAGGGGAGACCTTTAGTTTGTCTGTCCTGACAGTCTTCTCACAAGTGATGTCAAAGGCTGAGTTTGAGCATGTCTCATGTATAGATTTGCATTTTCAAGAGGGAAATTAATTAATAACTCCTAAGACATGGGTTTATAAAGGAAGAATCTCATGTTTATATGGGAATATGTAGTTAGAAGTTTTCTCTTCCAACCACTTATGAAATAACACTTTGAAGCTTAATATCAATTACAATTGTTACAAATTAACCCATTTCTACTAATCTATATATTGCCACAAGCTGTAGTTTACTGGTAATGCTCTAGCATGTTACTCCTTAGGCAGCTACAGGGTGTCTTTGTGACTCTGCCTGCCTTCTTTCTGTATCTCTGTTTAGATTTCCTGCCTAACTATATTCTGCTTGTCCATTAACCAAATCAGCTTCATTTATCAACCAATAAAAGCAACACATTCACAGCATACATAAGGTCATCCCATATCAGGAATACACATTGTGGCTGCTTAGTGCTTAAGTACTTACTCATCAGGCATGAGGATCAGAGTTCAGATCTCTGGAACACCAGCATCTACATATATGCTAGTGGATGTTGTGGCCTACCTATAACTTCAGCCTCTATAAGGGCAAACAGGGCGTCCCCAGAATAAGCTGGCTGGTGAGACTAGCCATGTTGGAAATCTCTGGCTTCAAATAGAGACACTGCTTTATTCAATAATATAGAACAGTGATTGAGTATGCTTCCTGACACCAAACTCAGATTCCACATGCAGATGTGTACACAAGCATATCTACTGCAAATACACAATGGGAAGAACACACACACACACACACACACACACACACACACACACACACACTTCCCTCTTTAAAATTCAAATCTCAGCATGAATTTTTTCTTCTACACTCCCAAATTCACAGTCACCTCACTTAAGAGACAAGATCACTCCAGCCATGCTTTTATTGTTACCCTCTCCATCTTCACTGTTTCTTTAGTTCTGAAAAAAAAAAACAAAAAAAACAAAAAAAAAAAAACCAGGTGAACATTTTCATTATTTTCTGTATTTAAAAATATCCTTGTGGCTTTGTAAGGATTCGTGTTGGTGCTTGTAGCAATTAATGACTTTTAATCTTGCTCCTTTGGTGTAGAAAAGATGGGAATTTTTTCACTTGGGTAAAAGTTATCCTGAAAGTGAATGAATTAAAAATCTTGAAAGAGATCTTGTTTCTTTCCTCCTGAATCCTTTTCTTCCTCTACGATTTTTTTGAAATGCTTTTCCAATTACCCAGCCAAGGTGAAGGAAGGAAGGATGGATGGATTGAAAGTCATCTCATATAGATGGGGTGATCCTGGTTTCAGACAGAGACAACATTAGCTTAGATAATGGGAATCTTCAACTTCTGGCCTGGTTCCTGAACATAGTACCCTCCTTTTGCCTGTTTCAATAAATAGTTTCTGTTTTCTGTATTAGTCATCCTCATGACAGGCTTCATCATGATCATCACTTCTTATAAATGATTTAGATTTCATAGTTATTTCCATTTTTCATGGGTGGCAAAATCAGCTATCTCCAAGGGGGGTTTTCCTAAGGCTATAACATAGTTTAGGCAGCCATATGTATATTTTGCATATACTTTACATATGATTTACAGTCTGTTCTAAGGCAATTTCAACTTTACATGTTTTATTGATTGGTGATTTTTTTTCTTTGTTCTAGTATACTCTGGGAACCTGTGTACCACAGATGCAGATACACAGACATAAATAGCATTTAAGGAAAAATAGGAGGGAGTCATTTTGTATCAGATTCCTTGTTGGGGTTCAGCATATAGCTAGAGTAGCAATTTGTCAGGGTCCAGAGAGAAGACCCTTTCTTTCCTTTTATTTTTATTGTAAATATTTTTAAAAGGTACTGAAGTTCCCTAAGAATTCTATGTTGGCAACTCTTAATATATTGCTTATCAAAGGGTCATTTAATTACATATCCTGCTCTATACCTACCTTATGTGAGTATTTATTGAATTGAGTTTTGAGTCATAATTCAGTATCTGCTCAAATCTAAAATCTAAGATAGTCTTTTTTGTTGTTATAATCTTTTTTGTTCTTATGTGTGCTTGACTTAGTCCATGTCTGGAATACCAGTTGATGGGAGTTGTCCTTCTGTATACATATTTCTCTTATTGATTAATGAATAAAACACTGATTGGCCATTAGCTAGGACTTCTTATTAGCTAGCTCTGTTTTAATTATTAACCTATTTCTATTAATCTGTGTATTTCCATGTGGTCTTGGCTTATTGATGAACACCTGGCACATCCTGTCTTCCTGTCAGCCTACATTTCCCAGAATTCTCCTCATTTCCTAGCCCTGCCTATACTTCCTGCCTGGCCAATCAGCCAATCAGGGCTTTATTCATTAGCCAATAAAAGAAACATATATACATATACGTACATACATACATACATACATACATACATACATATATTGCCAACTCCCATCAGCCAGTCCCAGAAGAAATGCTATATTTCAACCAAAACCAGCAAGCTAGTTTTGAGGCTGGATGTATACTTGTGGGAATAACTGATGTTAGCATGTGTTTTGACTCTCCTCTGAGGTTGACCAGAAAGCCCATATGTATTTTAATCTATTCCCACACATATAAACTATATACAGTGTGGCTCCCACTTCCTTTCTTGCTAATTATATGCTTCTCAGTTAAGTTTTTAGCATTATTTTCTATAATTTAAGTTGGAAACCATATAGTTCTATTTTAAATATATAATTTAACTATTTAAAGTTGAATTAATGAAAAACTATCTTAGCATCCTCCCACCCTTACCAGGTTAAGACAGAACTATAGCCTCTTTGCTTCAGGCTTTCTTCACTTACTTATCTCCTGTGCAATGAAGAGAGTGTTTTAAGTCCTTATATTTAACTGGATCTCCTTTCAGATCATTTCATTATAGTGTTAAATTCCTGATGGGCATTTTTTCCATTCAACTTCATCATGTCTAATATACAACCCATGATCTCCTCCAACAATAAATGTATTTCCCCACCTCATTTCACTTTCTCTATTTCTTCTATTGTTTCTCCATTTCCCCATCTCTCATCTGCTTCTTTTTAAAGCATCTTATTCATCACCAAAAAAGCTGCTAAATCCTCTTTCTTCTTTTTCCTTCCTGCTACTTAATAACTATTGGGTCCTTTGCCTCTCACTGATTTTTCTTCTTTTGTCTTACTCCCTTAATTCATTTAACCCCTCCTTTTGCAAAAGTATTTTCTCCAGGTCATCTGCCTGTTCATGAACCCTCAGTATCTCTCATCAGCTGTAAGATCAGTCAATTTTCCTTAGTCTTTAAACTTATGGCCTCCATGCTTGGATTATTGGGATTATCTATTTTTATATAAGCTAATTATATACATGTATTCTTTTTCCCATAAATTCTATTATTACATGCCTGCCATGTGCCCCAAAATGCCCTTGTTTCTGGAAAGCAGAACAGGGTGGTCTTGGAAGGTGATGGTATTACCCACAATGCTAACTCTTTCTCCAAATCTTAAACCATTTTTAATCCATTTGTATGTATGCATATGTGTGCACTTTTGTGTGTTCAGGTATTTTGTGGTGAGGGTGGGCAGAAGGAAACCTCAGCTGTCTACTTCTTTTGATAGTGTCTGTCATTGGCCTAGAGCTGACAGATTTGGCTAGATTGGCTGGCTGGCTAGTGAGCCAGGGATCCTCCTGTCTCTGCCTTCCTTGTGCTGATATTATAAGTAGGATCCAGCATGTCTGGCATTTTTATGTGGGTTCTAAGACTCCAACTCAGGTCTTCTTGCTTACAATGCTGAGGTAAAAATATCTAGTCCCTAAGCCATTTTCAAAGGCATATTTCAAATCTTCTTGTCTTATAGGAACTTTCTCTGAATAAGCAGCATCTTCTTATAAGTCTCTACTCATGGAGTCAAAATTTTATACTTAGCAATTAGAAACTACCTATTCATTTTTCACTCAATTGTCAAACCTATACTGAGTGTCAGATACCAAAAGATAAGTGTTTCTATGTATAGCATGGTATACATAACAGCAACACTTACACAACCCTTATCACATGTATATAAAGGTCAATGATTCTCAACCTGTGGGTTTCAACCCCTCTGGGGTTACATATCAGATTTCCTGCATATTAGATATTTACATTTCAATTCATGGCAGTAGTAAAATTTCAGTTATGAAGTAGCAGTGAAGTAATTTTATGGTTGGGGGTCACTATAGCATGAGGAACTGTATTAAAGGATGCAAGCATTATGAAAGTTGAGAACCCCTGGCATAGACCTCAGAGCAATGAAGTGATCATTATTATCTGTATTCTCTAGATAGAAAAAAATCAAAGTCTTGAAAAATTCAATTATATTTTTCAAATTTATTTTTAATTTTTAAATTTATTTTGGATATTAACCACAGTTCCCCTTTCCCCCTTCCCTCCCCTTTGCCTGCTCCCCTCATTCTGCCCCCCCCATCCACTCCTCAGAGAGGGTAAAGCCTCTCCTGAGGGGCCAGCTAATATTGGCATATCAAGTTGAGGCAGGATCAAGACTCCTCAATCCCCACCCCTGCCACCATATCAAGGATGAGCAAGTTATAGTGCCATAGGGTTAGCTATTTGCTTAAGGTTACAAGGTATAAAGTAACAGAGGTGAGGTTCTAATCTGGCTCTGGAGCCATATTAAATGTTCTCTTCTACATGGTCATGTGCCAGTACCAAGCCATCCATGTGTGCCTGTGAAGATAAACACACAGATTCCTTCCTGCTAAAATTTCCAGAAGCCAAGCATACTGTACTTTCCTTACTTATATTCCTACCCCTCAGCCCATTTTTGCATATAGTAAGTTTTATTTGCAATTTTTTAAATTAAAAATGTTAATTACATAATTTCTTCCCTTCCTCCATTTTCTTCAGCCCTTCCAAGGCCCCCACTCCCTAACTCAGGAGCCATTTTTTTCTTGAATTATTTCTGAGATTTTAAATGGTAAATAGTGTTTTGAGGCAGAAAGGAAAGAAAAAGAATTCTAGAATAAGACAGAGTACTCAAGAATTATTTAATTCTGTAAGCTTTGAAGATAGATTTGTATAAGAAAAGACACTAATATGCAACTGTTAATAAAGTTAAATCTTCCTCATGCCAAAAAAAAAAAAAAAAGAAGAAGCCCATATTATGACCTCTTCTCTCCTTGTGAACCATTTCCTGGTGTTCATATCTATTTTGCTTTATTCTCTTCAATACCAAAATTTGACATTAGGATCCCATAGCTGCATTCCTGACTTGATATGTCTACTTGAGGTTTTTTAGGAGAGCAAGAAGATGAACATTTTACTTGAGTCATAATGCTGCAACTATGTAGGTAGTCTAATAAAACCTGATAAGTACATATTTGAAATTTAAAAAACACAGGTGGTAGGTTATTTGCATTTTAAAAGGATTCTTCCCTTCACAAAAAAGATCCACTGCAGGGTTCCATTAAACATCCAATTCCTCTTGCTGCATTTATCATAGAATTTAATTTACCAATATTTGATTTATATGCCACCATAAAATGGTAGCTCTCAAAATTCCATGAGCATAGGAATCCGGTAAGCAACTGATGTAAATTTCAGATATTGTCCTAGCACCCCCCATTTCCACCCCACCCCAGGACTCTAATTTAGCTTGCTTGGGATGGGGGCTCTGCATCTTCACTCTTTATCTGCTTTGGGAAGTACATTAGCTAGAGCCCCATTGGTGAGTTTTCTACTGAGAAGTCTATTTACTGTTCATTTGGGAAATTTTACATATGGTTTTGCATCAGGTGGAGTCTCCTATCTCTTTCCTACTCCCATTGAAGTTATAAACATCTTCAGTCTCAGGTGTATAACAATTGCCCTGCCCCCCAAAACCCAAAACCTTTCAAACACCCTATTTTATACTGAGATATTTCTCCAGATCTTTACTGCTATTTCTCAAAGGTGACAAAGCTCTCTGGATTTATGTATGCTCTGTTCCTGTCACCCTCATTTCTGCAGAGGCCAGCCCCTGCCCCACATCCTTTCCCATTTGTACTCTTGACCATGATGCTGGTACAAAGGACTTGGCCCAGAAGCATCTGCTATAGAGGAAAGGTTGTTTCTCTGTGCTTCATCTAAAATGAAAGCTCCTTTCATCTCTTCCTTCTATTCCTCTGCCCTGCAGAAGACAAATAAGAAAATAAAAAAAGAAAGTGTTTTTGAACAAAGGAAATTGTGAGAATCACCTGCTTTGGCATGATTTTATTCTTTCACAAGTGTTAATCCTGGTCCTGCTGCACTAAGTGCCAGAACCTGAGCTTTTAAAATATGATTATAGTTTAATGAAACTTGTTTCAAAAAATAGACTCCATGACATTTATGGCACGTGTGTCTATGTATTTAATATATCACTGATCTTTTAAAAGTCAGTTTCTTGACCTACATTTAGCCTCTGGTTATTTTTCTAAATCTCTAGTAATCTCCAAAAACATTTAGAGATTTCCATACTTTAGAGGGTTTTTTGTCCTTCATTAATCCTCTATATCCCTGAGTTTTACTTCAAGTAGAGGTGCTCTGGGGTGATTTGGGTTTTGTGAAATATTTTGTGTAATAGAAGCAGCTCAAGAGCAAACAGCTAGTATAGTTGGCTACTGTGCAGTTACAAACTGTTTCTGTTAGTAGATTTAACAGAGCCCATGCTTCCCTTGTTAAGGAGTCCTGAAGAACCTAATTTGCCCTCTGTTAGGACTCTCCAGTTGTCCTGTGAGCTGTTTACTGGGACTTTGTGTGCAGGGCTAGGCCTTCCTCATGGGACATGAAAGACGTTCTATTGGAGCAGAAGAAGTAGAAGATGGAGGGTGGGTGTCACTGGTGAAAGTGAACAGAACAGAAATGGCTCTAGGTACTCCGAGCAGCCCTTTTAAGTACAAAGTGCGCTGCCATGTTCAATATCACCCAATTTATGTAGAGAACAATGCAATGGACTTCACACTCCAGATGGTGAGTTTTTAACTGATGTTTTCTGTTTCGTTTTTATTCTTTGGAATTCCCCCCAATTTCTGCAGTGAACATGTATTACTGATGCAAATAATTTGAAAGAAAGAAACTGTTAACCTGGTACTTCTGAGTCTCTTTCCCAGAGACCTAATCCTAGTAGATCCATCACAAATCCTGTGGTATTGCCTAGAATAACAATAAAAAAGAAGTCCTTGGTATTATTCAGCCAGCAGAAATCTGCTCTTTAGATGAGAGAGGGCCAGCCTTCTCCCAAAGTGCGGGGGCTGGTGTTTGGGGTGTGTAGCATGCTACTGAGTACTGCATGTGTCCTTGTTGCACCTCCTTCTGTGTAACAACTAAGAAAGAAACTGTTGCTTTGCATTTCTGATTTTAACCATCTCTCTCCACCCTCTTTCTCTTCTCTCTCTCTGTCCCCTCTTCAGGCCTTTCTCACCTTATGATGAGTGAACAAGGTAGGTGCTGTGATCCTGCAGATGCCTGAACTGCTTGCCTCTGTGCCTCTGGCTGGTCATTCAGAGCCTCCTCCATAGAAGGCCATTTGCTGCCTGTGCCTCCTGCTGTGGGCCAGACTGGGAGCAGGGGCTACTCGGCTGCTGCAGAGGGACACCTTTCCTGATGCACTGTGGTATCCCACCTCCTACCCTCAGCTTCCCCATTCCTCCCCACCATTTGTCATCTGGGCCTGGCAGGGCACTGGCCCTGCTGCTCTGCTTCTAAGAGGAAAGCACGAAACAAGGCATGACATGTTGATAATGGGGGTGAATGAAGCTAATTTCAGAGCAACCAGGCGGTTAACTTCCTCCTGTTCCTCCTAAGCTCCAGGGTGGGGCCTAGCTTGGGAGCAAGGAGCAGGGTTTCTCCCTGAACTTTACTCTGGGTAAAGGTCTGCTTTGTGTCTACACCTCCATTCCATTGGCATCTTAATGACACTCTGCCCTTCCTGGTCAAAAGAAGCCCTGGTTGGGGGGAGGGGTTGCTGTTTTAAATTTTATATAAAAGAATAAAAGGAATCACCAAAAGAAAATGTTAATGCCCTCATGGTAGGATTCTAACTCATTATACACCCCGAAGAAAACTGCATATAAAGATCTGTAAATTCAGCATCTGCAACCTAAAATATTCAAATATGCAGGAAATTCAGCTCAGCTAGGCATGGGGTGGGTTGTGAATGAAGCCTTTTTCTTCTAAGTAAAATTTTTCCACATTATCAGCCCAAATCAGGATCTGAGAAGCAAGCCCACTTAAACTTGTCTTTTGCTTCACTGTTCAATTGCTACTATTGTGCTTCTTCCAAGCCTTGGGGTGATTGCAAGATTGGTCTACCTTCCTTGCCCTGTCATCAAAAGATGGTTCTTTAATTTTTCTCATCTGTTTTCTTTTCAAAACATACATCAGACTCATGCTCCTTTGGGAGGAGTTCCACATATGATTTTTTTTCTTGGTCTTTGGAGAGCACACAACCATTTCTCTTCTCCTACTCTCTCAAATTGACCTATCAGATGGTTTGGTCATAAGGGATATGCCATCAGATCAAGTAACCATCCAGGGCTGAAAGACACTGCTTCACATTTGGAGATGGGCAGTCGAAGGTATGCCAAATCAACAAGGCTATTTTTCTAGTGTATTCCACAGCATGAGCCAAAATGTGGACTTCATAAATTTCAAGATGGTGTTGGTTGCTCTCTACAAAACCAACACGGTTTTGAAATTTATGAAGTTCACAATCATGCTCTAGGCTAGTGTCCCTTCAAGAGAAAAGAAAAGAATTGTGTAAACACAGGTGCTGTGAATTTCTCCTTTGAGGGAGCTTCAAGAAAAGGTGCAGAATTCTTCTGGGTGATGGTGCTGATTAGGTTTTAAGTTTCTGTTGGAGGCTTAATTTGACTTAAGAAAACCCTTCGACTTCATTCCTTATCCTCTCATTCTCTTCCATCTTCCATCATTCTTAACCCTACAATGATTACCTTAAAACCCATCACTCCTTTCCCCACCAGGACCCAGTGTCTCCTTTTAATCCCTGCACATGGGAGACAGGGGCTTCTGTATGGTTCCCACTGAATCTCCAGAGTTAATATTTGGTGTCCACAAATACGTGTGGTATTTATGTGTGTTATATGTGCACCCCTTATACTTGTATGTCACAACTTGGTCCTCATGTCTCATGTGAATGTTGGGAAAGCACAAGAGAACCGAGATTCTCAAAGACTTTCCCTCACTATGCTTTCTAAGATGGGTTATATGTGTGAAATTTCATATCCATGTGGCTGTTCAGTGCTTGTGCATGCAGACTTTGCCATGTTTCCAAGGATATAAGTGAGAAGAAAAGAATGAGAAGATGCTTAAACATGGAGCCAATGGAAACAGCTTGGCTGATTCAGGCATTTGTCCCTTACGCCTCCTATCATGCATTTGCTTTGTGCTACCTCCTGAGGGTGATGTGGGGCAACTTTCTTTGCTGTCCATCCTGAGATTTGCCATGTGTTTTACCTGTCAGTGTGTTTGCAGTGTTCTGATATCCACTCTCTTTCTCTTACTCTCTCTTGCCGCCTCCATGGTGAACCCATGCTTCCTCTCCTTAACTGGATCTTCTGCTTCTTTTCTGTAGGTAGAAGTAAAGGTATAGATCACTTTATTTGTCATTCTATGAACCTGTCAATGTGCATTTTGAATTATTCATGTATGTGAGGGGAACCATTGATTCTGATGAATATATGGGGTGCATTAGAAGTTACTGCTTTTAATAGCATGTGAAAGAAATTAAAAAGCCATGTGGTTATTGCCCTTCAATTAATCCCATGTTCAGTGTTGGGGATGGTTCTGCCTCCCTACAAAGCCAACTTGAACCTTATGCATGCTGTCATGTGATGTCTATCAGGAACAGGGTCTCTGGAAGTAAACATGCTGTGTAGAAATGTGTCTTACTCCATGGTAGAGTGTTCTAAGATTCTTCTTGTGATGTTTGTTTCATGCACAGGGGAGATAGGAAAAGGTGTCTCATAATTTCTGGGTTTTATGCATAACTGACTTTGGTGTATCAACAGCACCTGGGAATCATAGAAGAGAAAGGAGAGATGATTGAAGAATTGCCTGATTTTACTAACTGTAGATTTTTGGAGTGTTTCTTGCTTACTCTTTTTGTTTCAGTGCTGTAATTTTTGTATTGGGGGGAGATGGAATATTAAGACTAGAGGTGATAGGCAAAGAAAGGCAGAACAAAACAAGCATGTAAAAAAATCTAGAAATAAAAACACGTTAGCCGTGTCTTGGTGGCACAAGCTTTAATCCCAGCACTTGGGTGGCCGAGGGAGGCGAATCTCTGTGAATTCAAGACCAGCCTGGTCTACAGAGCTAGTTCCAGGATGGGCTCCAAAACTACAGAAAAACCCTATCTTGAAAGACCAACCTCAACCCAACCCAAACCAAACCAAACCAACCAACAAACAAAAAACCCACAACAATAACAAAAACAACAACAACAAAATAACCACAGTACACTGGAAGAAGAAAGAGGAGAAGCAGGTGATGAGGAATGTTATTGTACAAGGCCTGCCTTTTGGCAGGTGGTCAGGGATGAGAAGAAGTGTGTGGGCTTCATATACTTGCCATGGCTTCACATCTTTGGGTGGCTCAACTCACTCATCTATTCCTAAGCTTGGAGATCCTGACTCACTGGTTCAAACTGGATTAGCTGTGCTGGAGTGACAGAGAAGCTAATTGATAAATTGCAAATATCCATCTCCACCCAATTCTCTCCTCTGGGTAACTTTCCTCTGTCTTGGTGGGTCAGTGTACTGCTGTTTCCCTTAACACTTGCCAAGTAGCACAAATAGGGAGAGTAAATTCTAGCATGAGGATATGGCCAAAAGACAGGGCTGATGAGTTATTCAGAATGCTCAGCTGAGAACTGGGTGGTGTACTGGTCATATCTTACTTCAGTTTTGTGTTTTCTGTACAGCTGCCTTGGGAATGTTTTAGCCCTTTCCCCTTTCAGCTTGGATGGTTGCCTACTACTTAAATACTAAGTCTGGATGGATTTATCCTCACCTCATTGCTGGACTGACACCTTTGGGAAAGAGTAGGTGGGAAAAGGAAGAGGTCAATGGCCAGAGACTTCTTTATAGGCGAAACCAACAATCTGCCTATGCCTCAGCTTATTGAAAATGTGTGGAACCCTTTTTTCTCCTATGCTATCCCCTCCATCCTCTTGTCTCATCACCTTTCCCTTAAAACTTGTGTTTGGGGTGCCTTGGGCTTTTGCACAGATTCTTTCTTTCCATGAGTCACTGTTGTAACCACCACTACCAGCTATTCTCCTGTGTGCTAGCCATTATGCTCTGTGCATTAAGGGCCTTGTCATAATTAGTATCCATGATTCATCTATGAGGTCTGTGGTGGCATTGCCTGTGTTTAATGGTACTGATCACAAGGCTCAGAGAAATGTTAGGTAACTTCCAAATGAGATTAAAATCCAAAATCAGCATCCTTGATCACTACTGTATGTGACCTGTCTGAGATACAAGTATGATCACCATGTACATTGATTGGTCTTAAGTTCCAACCTGCCACCTTATATTTGCTGTAACATATATCTATATAAATGTCACCTAGTACTGTCACCTCAGTATGTCCAAAGTCAACCTTAGTGTCATTTGTCTACAGACAAGTTTCCCATTCCAATGCACAATAGAAACTCCTTTCTAACTTCCTCTTTCTGAATGTGGCCCCTCCAAGGCAGTCAGTGGAGAGAGAACTCTGGGATTGATGCTAGTATGCCTTTTGTATCTCTGTCTACATCCAGAACTTATAAGGCCATTATCCCTTTCTAGTTTGTTTCCCTGTCACTTTTCCCTCCCAGTCAGCCTGCTGATAGAGAATTGTGTAAACTCTGCTGTCTAAAACACGTGGGATACAGGATTAGCCACTTCACTTTCAGACCTGTCTCCACTGTGGCCATTTTTCTAACTGAACTGCGTCAGCCAAACCCACCACCAGCTTCCCTGGCTGCCCTGCTTCCTTTGCTAGTTCCACTTTTCTCTTATCAGCCCCTTCTCTCTGACTCTCTGCCTACCACACTCACACTTACAATCTGTGATATTTGATGCTGTCCTTGAGTGTCACATGCAGAGTTGAGTTCTCCCTGCACCCATCTTTCTCAGAACTTGAATCCAACTTATTGAGAATTGGGTCACTCTACTCCAGAGATCGCAAATATGCAGAAGACAAATATTTTCATTGATTAATGTCCAGATGTTCTCAGTCTAATGTGCTGCATGAGGAAGGGTTTGAAATCCTTCTTATCTTGCTGTCAATCATTTCCCCCAAAGTGAAAAGAAAGCAAAATTAAAATTAAATCTGCACATGTAGCTCTTCAGCTCAAAAGTTTTTGGTGGGTTTTCACTGAGTTATTGTCAAGTTGTTTTTTGTCTCCAGCTTTACATATAACCTGAACCCACTGTGACCCCTGATAGTCCTGCAGTCTTCCAAAGCCTCTGGTGCACTTTATGTCAACCCACAATGGTTTTCCCTTTCTGAGAGCTTTTCTTTGCAATCTCCCTTCTTTTCCGAATGGGAATGCTTTTAGATACCACTTTCTTCTCAATATCCTAAGGTCTCCTGGGTCTGGCAAACTTCGTGCTTCTGTGAAAAAGTACCTACATCTAACTGTCTTGCATGATGCATAGTTTGCAGTCTATTTCCATCATCACATCCCCCAGAAAAGTATAGGTGGCTGTGTCTTGGACACTATTGTCAGCCATACAGCTCAGAATTTGGTTCAGAGCTGTACATGATGGATTCCAATACTAATACTTAACTAAAGCAAATGATTGGGGTTAAATGTGAGGGCAGAAATAGGTGGGATTTGATTATTCAGTTGTAATGTTGTTAGTGGAGTCATTTCCTTCAAACACTTAAACCCCTTACTACTGTCTTTACCACTGCAACCTACTAAACAAAGGAATGTCAAGGGTCATGGGGGTAAGACCAGGCATTCTGGCTCCAGTACCTTCCTCTACTGAGTCTTCTCTTGGCCTTGTGTATACAGGTATCAGAGGGAAATGGTTGAAGATTATATACAAGGCTAAAAGTGAGGGAGGTCTTGGATTAATTTTGTGTTTTCAGAGAAAAGAATAGCTATGCCTCAGATCTTGTCATTCTGTAAAAGCCAGGTGACAGAACAGTAAACCCTGTGAGGTTAAATCTATAGAACTCATCAGGGGTTCATGTATAATGTCAGCCTCTACATTCAGGAGACCAAAGAAGTTCTTCAGATTTTAGCATTTTTCTAGCTTTACAACATGACCTTTATTGCTTCTGCCTAAGAATTAAAAGTGTGTTTGGGTCCATTTCTCTTTCTCTTGTCCATTTGGAGACCATCTATACTGAGGCAAGTGATCAAATAATTTCCCTTGAAATTGAATTTGGAGCAGGTGTTGCCAACTCAGATGCCTACAGAGACCTTATAGTTATCACAAAGGTAACTAGGGAGAGGAAGGTGCTAGGTGGTGGTGGTGGAAACTGTGGCAAACCAGAGTATTCAAATCCTGTTTGAGTCAGGAGACCTTTCTCTGCCCCATGATACTACAATGTAAGGATGTGGGTTCTATATTACCATAGATTCAAGACAGACTCAAAGTATGTTTTATAAAACATGTCAGCTCCTAACTTCATTCTCTCCCTTTAGATCATTGTGAGTACACAAAGACTATACATAGCACTTGCCAAATGACTCAACTGATGAACCACACGTTTTGCCTTTTGGCTAGAGAAGAAAGATCTGGGTTAAACTACTTCTTCAAGGTTTCCTCTTGGGTGTCAGTAGTTGGCATGAAAAGTTTTCTTTTTCCCAATAACAGTCAATTTGGGAAGTCCTTCGTTTACCTCCCTGCTACCATCAGAGAGTTTGATTCATGTGTTTTGTGAAGTTTGTTTTGTGGAATGGTGTAGGCATGTGTAGGAGGGTGTGGAGACTGTTGAGAATGAGCAGGAAAGGAGGTAGTTGTCACTTTTGATAACTACCAAGGACTGATGAGATGTATATCATAAGGGTTGTCATGGATACTCAATTCCTTTCTCTATTCTCCTACAGAACTCTTCTTACTGGGCTAGCTGAGCCAAACATCTATTCTAGGCCTTTAGATGTTAGAGGCTACTTACTTATTGTGTGTTTTCCCCATGTAGATTTGATCATTGGCCTTCTAATGCTGAATTAATAAACACTGGCCAAACTGGGAGGAGATAATCAAGCTCCATAAATTTGAACATCATTTCATATACACAGTATTTTGCTGGTAATAACATTAAGGGAGCTGATTTGAGGAGTTGAGCTCCCTGTTGTCCCTGCTAGAATTCAAGAGCCTTACAAATAAGTTACTGTCTTGATAGCCAACTATTTATGCAAATTAGTAAATGCAATGCCAGCTACTAATTATGAAAATAAACTCATCTGTGCTCTATAAATATCTAATTATAATAAAATAGAGGCAATATTACATTTCCATCTCTTGTCTCATCTGTTTCTCATCCATTGATTTGTCTTCTTAACAATGAATAAAATCGCTTTGTTTTTTAAAAGGCCTACTTTCCATGTTTCCCCTCCCCTTTCTTCTAATGTTTTGAAAATCTTTGGGATAGAATGGATGTCTTTGAAGCATAAAAAGTAAATTGGCTGATTTTAGTTGTTCTGTGTTTCAGCAGTGATGACTTAGAAATAGTGCTTTAAAATATGAAGGGTGGGTGATTTTTTGTTCAGACAATTCCATTGGACTTTTTTTTACATAGTTGTTTTGTTTTGAACTATTTAAAAACTGCAAATGTGAACAATTGTTCTATTAATAAAACATACACTATGCTAGTGGACTGTCTCGGTTAAATTCCAGTTGGCAATACATAAAAGAAATTGTTTTGTGGGTTCCCTATTTGCAAGAGCCTTTGCTTAACAAGTCAAGTTGGTTTATCTGAAGGGCTATATAGCTTTCAATAGCAGCTACACATGTATAGCCATAGGAACTTGACTTTGATAGTGCCTGAAGATAAAGAATGTGTTGAATCACAGTGTATTATCTTTATATTTGTGTATAAAAACTCAAAAGTTTCCTCTAAAAAATATTGATAACAATACCAGCATGAAGCATTTATTGATGTGCTTAAGCTTGTATCTATCATGATCCCATTCTTGGGTGTGCAGGGCAGCAATGTCTGTGATTCTGAGTACAGGTACAATTTGTCCAAAAACATATTAAAGATTTATGAGGTGTTATATGTTTCTCTATATAGCTTCCCTTTGTAGGAGTACTGAAAAATAATATATTGCAGTGTGATGTATATCTGAATTTAGTAGTCTCTTCTTCAACATTTGAAAATCAAGGTTTTTAGCCCCCAATAAATATTCATAGAGACCCAATGACCTGCAGTCCTCAACAAGTATTTTTGGAGAGCCAGTGACCTGTTAGGTGCTGAGTAAATGGGACTGAGGAAGCAAGCATTTGCCAGACACTCTGAAACTTGATGGTGAGAGTCCGTGGGAGGCTAACAGCAGCTTTCAACTACCTCTTGTAAATTAAACTGGACTATACATTGTTCATTCATTACTTACTACAACTTTTAATATTAGGCTTTTTTTATTTCTAAAGGAAACAGTTAGGTAATCCTTTCGTTACTCAGCTTCTCCACTCTTCAAATTCTCAGCCTCAGAAAAGTGAGTATGCTTTGTGTGTATACATACAGGATAGCTTTGATTTGGATGTTGTTTATCTTCATTGGAGGTATAGCATATGCATTATAAAGTGCATCAAATGCATGTTTTTAAGTATACAGCTAGAAGTTTCAAAAGATATATGCACATTTATGAGTGCATATATGCAAGCTTGCCAACACTGTCCGGACTAGGAGACATGTTGTGTCTGTCACTCCATGAGTTTATGTCATGGTACTCTCTGTTATTTGTTTTTAATATACATGTTTATTCCATCTCCAGAACTGAAAACACTTGTCTAACAATCCATTGCAGGCCCTCACTGGCTTTAGCTTCATTAAGAAAGATGGACTGTGAGAGACAGAGCCATTGTGGCTTCTGCTGTGTGTAAACAGAGGCAATCATGTTGTGCTTTTGTGAGGCAGCTTGGCCTTGTTTTTGATGAAGCTCAGGTTTCCTGTTACACAAAGACCATATCTAATTGATATCATTGGCTTTTCCCTTTTTCCCCCTAAGGCATTTAGTAGTGAGTAGAATAGCAGAGGAGTAAAAGAACATATGCTTTGTGAAGTGACGGACTAATAATGCTTTCTGATGGACATCTGAATTTAAAAGTGTTGCATCTTTCACTAAAATTTACATGTAAAGTAAGGGCAGGCACAGTGACATGAAAGCTAATGCAACTGGCACATCTTGACATAATAACAATCACAAGAAACTGGAGATCCCAGATGGCAGCTTGGCCTTTGCCATCCTTTTAATAAGCTACTAACTGCTAATTATTTCACTCTTATGGGCAAGTTAATTTACTGTTGACTCTTAAAGAGATACTGCGCTCCCACCCCCACCCCCAGCCCACACAAAACAGAGCCTCTCCACCTGCAGCTTTGGAACCTACTGCTGCTTAGTCTGGAAGCTTTCCAGCCCATTGTAACAATGATGGCATAGTACCAGGGTGAAAAATGTTGCTTAATAAACAGGATTTTCTGTGGTGTTTTTTTTTTCCTTGAACACAGATCACTTAAAAAACTGTTTGCCTGAGGATTCATTGTGTGTGCCTGTGTGGTGTGTATGTGTGTAACAGGCATAAAGGGAGCAGCCAAGACACGGGGAGAATCTGAAATTTGGAGCCTATTTAAGAGTGAAAGAACAGCTGCCTTTTAAATGGTTGCTAATTCTGACAATTAATGCTATTTTGTGAGTGTGTGATTTTCTGTAATAGCAGTTACGAGGGATGGTGGTGTGTAATCGCTCATTTCCTAAGCTTTATGGTAATGGAGTGCAGAGACCACAGAACTGAGAGAAAACTCGGGCCCCATATTCTGGAGTCCTAAATGAAAAGCCTACAAAGCATGATTTCCCTGACTTGTTCTTCAACTTCCTTAGGATGATCTTGCACCAGAGCACAAGCACAGATTATTAAATGAGTGATGTGCAAGCCGGCTTGGGAGCATCAGGAGTGAGCACTTGGAAAAGAGCCTTGTTTGCAACTAGCTGTCTGACAATCAAAATATTTACTTAAAGATAAACTTAATGACTGTGCCTTGCAAATGCCTGTAGATCCATTATTGAAATGAGAGTCAGAACTTTGGCTTGATACCATCAAAAATAAATCCCAAACCTCAGAGGGCGTGTGTGTGTGTATGTATTCTATTTTTCATGAAATGAAACAGAATGTTGCAAATATAAATACATGTAGGAAAATCAACCCATTTTCTTAGAACAGTCACACAAAATGTGTTGAACTTGTTTCTATACTCAGTTGTTCCTTGTTGGTATTAAAAGTTACCAAATGGCTTAACTATACCTTGAAAATCACATCCTTTTATTAATAGTGACATCTACAAACATAAACTTGTTGATGTGAGTTATAACTCACTATCACCCCTACAATCACTCCTGTGTTACACTGCTGATAGAGGTCTAGAACTCAGCGAGTTCTGTAATGTGCTTCACAAGTCACTCTTTATTGAGTTTAATTACTTACTTTTTAACTGGAAAAGCTTAAATCTCATATTTTCTTAAATTCTGTGTATCACTTCAAAATAGTCCCAGTGGAAAAATAAAGGTGCATGTGAAAATTAAGAGAATTTTTGTTATTTCTCAGAATATACTCTTATATAGTGTGCTAAGCCAGATTGTGAAAAAAAATTTTTGAGAAAGGCAAATGTTTACAGATCCTTGTCCATAAAAAGTTGTGCATATATGTCTCAAGTGTCAAGAAAAAAACCCCAACTTACAGAAACACAGTTTTAGATAAAATGGAGTCTTTTTTGTGTGTGTGATAATGCACACTAGGTAAACACCCACCACTAAGTTACACCTCTAGGCCTTGAGAGTAGAACCTTTTCACTGAACCTCTGTATAACAGCACAGATTATGAATCTCCCAGAAGGCAAATGTACCCTTCAGAATTACCTACGAAATCCCACTTCTGTGATTTTTATTTTGAACAAGAATATTGAAAACTGACACTGATGTTCAGATGAAAAACTTGGGACAAGACAATTCTAAAGTCCCCTCTGAGTCTAATGTGCTTTAGTGCCTCTAGAGCAAAGCTTTTGGATGGGTTCCACTTAAAAATGCTTCTAACCACATTTTCTGTTTTGATTGGGAATAGTCTTTAAAAATAATTTTTTTTTTAAGATGGGCTTATTTCAATAGGGAAACTACTTCTTCCTGGTGAAATGCATAACACAGATGTTTAAACAACTGCTGTTTTAGACATTAGTCTTGTTAAAATACTTCCAGTTTGTATTAACTAAGTACTTAAATGGCCGTCTATACAGTGTGTGCAAATAGCACTCTTGATAATGGCTTACTGAACTGGAGGAGGAGCTGATGTGAGCATACAGTGAGAGAATTACCATGAGCTCTACACAGTCTTATGTGCTTTGAAATATGGAGCAGGTTCACAGTAAGTATGGCTATGCCTCTCACCTCAGGTTGTTCATCTGGAAACACCAAGTTTGGTTGTGAATATTTTATTTTCAGACAGTGAGCATTTAGGTGAAAGAACAGCTTCCTGACAGGAATTACTTGGACTTTGTCTAGGAATCATTGTCTTAGCAAGGGATTGTGGGCTCTTTGCAAATACAGCTGAGAATTTTGTATGTGCTCTGTCCTCTATGAAGTGGTAGGCATTGATTCACCTGCAATATTATTTGCCTGGGTTTTTCTACCTAGCAATAGAAATGTAGTTTTCTGAGTGAAGTATATATTCTCTGATTCCCAAGTGACCAATAATTGGCATTTACAAGTGCCTTGGTTGTAATTATGGCTTATGGCTAGTTCTACACCGATTTATGGGACAGTTGAATGTGGAACACCAGTGTCCATATGAATATATCTAAACTAGATCTGTAACTATGGATTAAAAAGGGCAAAGAGGAGGATCCATTGGGGCAACACACACACACACACACACACACACACACACACACACACACACACACACACACACAGACACACATACATCCCTTATATTTGAGCTTGCCTCCAACAAAAACATTAATTTATATATCATAAACATTAAAAAATTTAATTATAAACATATATCATGGGTATTAATGTCATCCAATATATTCAGGAATTTTGAGTATATGATCCATTCATTTTAACTTTCCTTTTGTTTTTACTTGTAAAATGACTACTTGGAAGATCTCTTGCAACAATTGACACAGCATTGGTAAAAGTGTACTAAGTGGCACCATATAGTATTAAAGAATTAATCCAAAATTACAACTGTCTCAAAGTCAATGACTATAATTTTTTTTTTCATCCCTGTGTGCCGAGTTCCTGTACAAAAATGTCTGTCAGAAATCACTGAGTTGTTGTCAGTGCTCTTTCAGAGTTCAGAACCACGGAGAGCACCCAGCCTCTGCACAAGAGAACATGATTCTCATCCTTCCTCAAGTTTTGCATGTTAAAAAAATAATAAAAGATTAAAAAAACAAAGCAACACCCACAATCCTGATAAGACTGTTTTTCCTTTAGGCCTTTGATAGATGTACTTGCTATTTCTTGTGAACAAAAAGAGCTATGGGATTTTTCTTACATACTTGATGGAAATATATGAGCCATGAAGAAAACAAAAACATTTGGTTTACAGTTACTTTTAAAAATGCTGATTTGTTGCCTCGGATCTTAGAAGCATATAATTTCAGTGGGAGGGGGAACTTAGAATTCCTTTAGCCTTTGCACTGTAATTTTGCAGATGAATAGACATGCTGAGAGGGCAGGAGAATCACACTTATAATCTGTAGCCTTGGCCCAGACATACTGAGTCCTAATACTGTTTTTTTCTCCCTTCCACCAAATGGCCACTGAAAATTTGTTATCGTCACTGCTGAATGGCTTTTGTATGGATCAGTCATAGGCTGCCGAGGCCATTATTACTAATGCCACATTAGAGATGTTCTGGAACTGTTGGAGAACTTTATAAATAAAAAATTCTCCCAAATAGCTTTTCAGTTCGAGACCTCATTGTCAGTAAGTTGTTCTACATTTTGAGGCTTTGTGAAGTGTTGTCTCTTAAGATTTGTTATGCTGACTGTTTTGTTTTTGCTGAAGTAAGATAGTGATGCCAGTGGACTTTCAACATATTTTATGCCCATTTATTTATTTACTTCTGGTGTCCTATGTTGGTTTATGTAACCGAGTAGACACATGTGAGGAAGCTGTAAAATATCCTGTAAGGATATACTCTAGGGACTGCTTTTTAAAACTGTAGCTTAATGGTTTTTTTTCTTCCTTTCTTTATTTTGTTCAGAATAGTTGCCATTTTATTTACAAATAAAAAGAAAAATCCAACTTTTTCTCAAGTGAAAGGACATTTTTGGCAAATATCCTTTCTTTCCTTTCCTCTTAATTTCCTCCAAGGTTTATCTGTGTATCTAATTGTTTAACTTTAAGGTCTTTCCATGAGGCAACTTTGAGGAATGTTTATTATGACACAAAGTCAGTTCTTCAATGGTTACAAAATTGCCTTCCTTCAAACTGTTTTGATCACAAGAGGTCTCAAGTGTCAAAGTCATTTGGAGAACCAGATAGATAAAATGCATGAGTACTATGCTATTTTTTTTTTGCCAGGGTAGAATAAATAAATGTGTTTTCTACTATGTGCTTAGCCTTTGATAGTGATTTGTTAAAAGGAAAAAAGAAAGGCAACGATATTAAATATTTACAAGAGTGATTTAGTTGCATTATGTTGTGCTCTGCATCTGTTTAATAGTGAACTCAGCTACTGCTGAAATAAATGTCATTAAACCTGAGGCCTTGTAGAGGTCATTGCCTAAGTTAGGTCAAAAGAATTTGTAGAAAATTATAATTTTTGCCAATTTACAAATCTCTTCTTGATTGTGGCCTGCTTGCCTCCAACAATAATAATAAATAAAATACATGGGAGGATTCACAGACCAAGCCCCCTGCCTCCCAATCCTTTTTGCTCAACCTGGTGGCTGAAGACTTTTAAACCTTCTTTTGTTGTGGACATCCAGAGATGGTGACAGCTCTGTCCCCTGGAGATGAACAGTGCTGTCTTCCTGTTCACTGGATTTTCTGTTGCTCTTTGTTTGACAGTTTGTGCTGGAGAGCACCTCTCCTCTCCCAGAAGCATTCTTTGAAGTGCTTTAAAAATATACATACTTCTTTTACCATTTGAGATTATAATACAATGACATCATTTCCCTCTTCTCTTTGTTCCCTCCAAACCCTCTCCATATACCCCTTCTTGCTCTCCTTTAAATTCATGGCCTTTTTTTCATTAACAATATGCACATTGTTTCAGGGATGACCGTAAGATATTGGATAACTAACTGGTGTGCTCTTCCTTGAAAAGACTGTTTTTGTAGCTCAGCATCCCTTAGTTGCCTGTGGTTCTTTGTGTAAAGCTGAGGTCTTGTGTCCCCACCCTTACATTAACATGTCTATTGTTGTCCTTGTTCAGCTCATATTTAGGCAGTCATGTTAATGGTACTTTATGGTCATAGCTTCTAAATTCCTAGGAGATACAATCTTGGAACAGGGAGTTGGATGTGATTTTTATTAAATGTTCTTTACCTAAATCAAAAACTTTTAAAGCTTTGTTTTTTAAATAAATCAGTGAATAGGTTCATGATTTTATCTTCACTTACACAAGATACCACAACAGACTTCAATTAATTTTATTAAACATTAGTTTCCTCTTCTGAAAAGTGGAGATGATAATACCTTATGATATATATTAATATATCTTCTATATATTATAATATATGATAAGGCTTATAAATAATAATACACGATTAGTACTTTTAGTATAGATAACCCTGAATTATCTATACTAATACATATTAAGTACAGAATGGGAGGTGTGGTTCTTATGAAGTTATATTCTCTTCCTCTTCCCTCTGACAGTAACAATAAAGTATAATTGAATTTAACAAGCATTGAATACAGGAGATATATAAAATGAATAAAAATCAGTCTGTTCATGAAAAGCTCATAAAGTAGTAAAGGAAACCTTCATATATTGATTCTCCAAGAGCTAACACACACACACACACACACACACACACACACACAGAGAGAGAGAGAGAGAGAGAGAGAGAAGAGAGAGAGAGAGAGAAGAAAGTTTTATTTTTCACTATGTATTATATGCTATCTAGAATATGAATTTTTTTTATTTTTAGTGCAAGAATGGATTCTCTGTCTCTGTCTCTGTCTCTGTCTCTCTTTCTCTCTCTCCGTGTGTGTGTGTGTGTGTGTGTGTGTGTGTGTGTGTGTGTGTGTGTGTTGGTGTGTCTGTGAGAGAGGTAGAGAGAGCGCGAGAGAGGTGTAGGTATATGTATGTATAGGTGTTTATTCATGCGTGAATGCAGATATACACATATGATGGCACATATGTAGAGGTCTGAAGACAACCTTTGCATATCAATCATTACCTTTCTATGTGTTTTTGAGACAGAACCTTTTTGCCACTATGTACACCAGACTAGCTGACTCACAAGCTTCTTGAAATCTGTCTCTGCCTCTCATCTCCTCTAGTATTTTAGGGTTACAGACTTTTTTGCTACCATATTTGGCTTTTTTAAATGCGGTTTGGGGGCTCTAAACTCGGGTGATTAGGCTTGTGCCGCAAGCCTTCTCCCAAGTCCTAGGATTTTGTTCTTTGTTTTAAATAGTGTTGTGATATATTGACATTATAGTGACATCTACTCATGTTTTTTATTGTTGTTTTGTTTGTTTGTTTTTTCAATCTGGGTGTGGGAAGATAGGTCACTTGATAAAGCATCTTCCTCAGAAGCATGGAGACTTGAGTTCAGTCTACTGAACCCATTTAAAGATGACAGGTACTCGTGTGGTCTCAGCACCCTGCGGATAGAGACAGGAGGATTCCTAAGAGTTTGCTAGATAGCCAATCTAGCCTAATTGATGAGCCAGTAAGAGCCCCTGATGCAAGGGAAGTGGACAATATTCCTGAGGATGACACCCAAAATTGTCGCCTGGCTTCTACATTTACATGCGTTTGTACCTGTACATATATGAAGATGCACATATGATAAAGTATTTTATTTCGGCCTAAAATAGTAGGAAATGGTAAGAATACAATTCTATTCTAAAATAGAATAGTAGGAAATGGTGAGAATCGGCAAGGTACAAGAAAATTGTAGTATATATCAGTCAGGGAGGGCTCACTGTTATGAGAAGCAATCTCCAAACCAAGTCATTGACTGCAGCTTCAACATTTCTCGCTTACTGCAGTGTACAGTGCAGAGGGATGGTTAGTGGAGTGCCAGCTCTGCTCCACACCACCACTCAGTCACCCAGAACCTTCCATCCTGGAAGTTAGTCATTCTCCAGAGTGTGGTCCTTCTCTTTGGCTAAGCATATAGGAGGAGAAAGAGAGCTCAGAGGACATTTTAAAGGGCAGAGGCAGCTGTGCATCATTTATTATTGGCAGAACTCAATCACATGATCACATCCACTTGCAATCTATTTGTGAGCACAGTGTCGATCTCTACCCAAGAGGAAGGTTATTTTCTGTTCCTACATCATCTTGTGTTATGCATGCTAGCTTTATTCAGCTCACATCTGTTCAAACAATGAAGTACCACCCTGATTTGTATGAAATAGAGGTTCACTGCTCATTCTTTTGTCTATGATATGCGTATACATGTATTTCATTGTAAATAAAATGATTCCCAGTTACCGTAACTTCCTTAAATTCATGGAATCACCACGGGAACTTGTGTAACTATTGACTTAGTTCCTGCCTCAGAACCTGCTGTTCTAATTTATTCTTACAGAACAGTAAATTTGTGCTAAATTGCCTTATAGAAGATTCTAAGAAATGAGATAAACTAAAAAAGAAGTGTTTAGGGCTTTACTGAAAGTGTCTTTAAATTATTTATGGAGTTTACAAGAAACTTCACATTTATCTTAGCTTATAAACCTATTTGCTATATATGGATATTTTGTTGTAAATTTTGTTTAGGGTTTTCACTTGATCTTGCATATGAACTGAGAGCTAGAACCATGGCTGGGATTTTAGCTTGAGTAAATGGAATGGGACCAAACACCTGGAGCAACAGGATTCTATTTCATTCCACTTACTAGCTAGAAGTATCTTAGTACCTCTCTTTCCTCTTTGTCACCTAAGCAGGGGTACTCTTTTTTAAACTTTTATTATTATTATTATTATTATTATTATTATTATTATTATTATTATTATTATTATACTTATCAATCCCAGTTCCCTCTCCCTCCCATGCCCCCTGAACCCCCTCCACAGGGAGGGTGAAGCCTTCCAGGAGGAATCATCAAAATCTGTCAGGTCATTTGGGGTAGGGCCTAGGCCCTCCCTGCTGTCTGTAGGTTAAGGGAGTATCCCTCCACGGGAAATGTGCTCCCTACATCCTGGTTCTACTGTCCGAGGTCCCTTAGACTGCTCAGGCCTTCTAACTGAGACCCACATTCAGGGGGTCTAGGTGGATCCTCTGCTTGTTTCCCAGCTATCAGTCTGGGGTCCAGGAGCTCGCAGGGGCTCTCTTGATTGAAGCAATTTCATTGTTGTGTTAGCATATTGAGTAGGAATACGTATTTGACAGGCTGGTTTATTGTTTGTGGATGACTTGTGAATAGTTAACTGATGATGCCCCTTCCTTTTGTTGTTGTTTGTTTTTAAATTCATCTCTTCTATTATATGCTTAAAAAAAATTAAAACCATGGCATTCTTAAATGGACCCTTTCCTGCCAAACTGTGCCTTTTCTCTCTGTGTAGAGCTTGCCTGCATCCTGATATCTGTGGTAGATGTCAGAGTGGGGATAATTCTGGGCTTGTGATTTTTTTCCTCCCATTTTATCTGCCTCTTTTTGTGTCTTTGTGTGCAAGTCTATGATTACTATTGAGTTTTTCTCTCCCCCTAAATGCCAGCAATTATCTCACAGGTGGAGGGATTAGGAAAGAGCTGGGAGAATTGTACTAGGATTAGAATAAAGACTCCTTCCCCCTTTAAATACAGTGACAGAGGAGATTGGAGGCATACATGGGGCCAGGCAGAACTATGGGGGAGGGTGGACAATTTCCTTCTGATTCATAAATCCCTAGAGACAATGAAGGAAGACTCTCCAGATGGGAGAAAGAACAATAAAAAGGGTGAGATGCTTGGTGTTGGGTTTTTGTTCGGGAAGCTGGGGTGCAGGAATTCGGGGCAGCCATATACTTTTCTTTTGAAACCTTATTCAGCCCACCTATTTAAAAATTATTTTGAGAGGAAACAGAAGCTGGAGGGTTTAATGTATGCCAGGCCAAGAGAATTTTGGTGAGGCATTATCTTTCTTCCCAAGAGAGAATGATTTATTTAGGCGATGCTCTGTCAGTTAGTATGTTTTCAGATGCCAAGAGCTGCACTCTGAATCCAGCTACCTTAAACAGCAAAAGGGATTTATGTTCTCTGTTCCTAAGGAAGTCTAGTTACACAAGGGAGGTGACCATGACCTAGTGTCTTTCTTCTGTTAGGGTTGGCTTTGCTCATTTGGTGCTGGCTTCAGTCTTGGTGGGTTCCTTCCTCTCTTATAATTTTAGAATGGCTGATGGCTATCCTAGAATACCCAGGGAAAGTGGCTCCAAGGAAGCACACACACACACACACACACACACACACACACACACACACACACTCACACACACACACACACACACTCACACACACACACATATATAATCAGTAAACATGTGAACATGCATGTATGTGCATGCAGACACACACACATATATAATCAGTAAACATGTGAACACGCATGTGTGTGCATGCAGACACACACACACACACACACACACACACACACCTCAGATGATCTTGGAGCTTAAGAAATGCTAGCATCTGCCATCTATTATTTGGAAGGAAATTTTGAAACATAGTTACAGTTGAAACTTAAGACCTGAGAAATGATGGTATAAATACCGGTCAGAGGGCGGAAGGGGACTAATTGATGTCTTAGCTTAAGCCATCAGTCAGAGATGAGTTCTTTCTCCACATATGTGTGCTATGGAGGCTGTCAGTTGAGTGGGTAATTCATAACTAAACCAAAGAGGGAAATCTGACATAATCATTCAACTCTCCGTCTCAGATAGAAACACCTTCAAACACACACACACACACACACACACACACACACACACACACACACACACACACACACACACACACACACACACACACACACACACACACACACACACACACACACACACACAGAAGGAGTGTTTGGTCTGGAAACCCAGGATGAGTCAAGTCAAGTTGGCTCAAACTTCAGTAGCCCAAGTCTACTTGTCAACTTGATCTTCATACACATTCTCATGTCTCCTTAAACTATAGTTAATTTCTAAATAAAAACAATAGCAAGACCCACCTGATGGAACCCTATCTATCCCATGTACATCTGAAAATGTATTCACTCCTCCTCAAGAAGAGGAAATACAATCTTTGAGTGATGTTCATTCCTCTCTTTGATAGCATATAAATTAATTACTATGATAGAAAGAACACTCTTTACAGATTACCATGTAAAGTAATACACTTTATGCCATATGGTAAGAGAATCAAAGAGGAAAGAAATCAAAGGCATTTGCTATCCACACATTTATGACAAAATAAGGATGTAGTCATTCTGATTTAAGTCCCTATTGTAATAATTGGTCATATTTGGTATTTATAACCACTTTCTTCCATTACCTATTTAGTATTATTTTTGTTGTCATCAAGTATTTCTGTTGATGTTGTTATTAACTTGGGGGATGACTCACAAACATATGTGTTCCTAAAGAACTGGCCTCTTGGTGGTCTTACCTAGATTGAGCTGTTGTGGATATGCAGAGATTATTATCACAAGGTTGTATAAGGAATTGCCTTAGTGGGTCCCCTGACTGTTTTCTTTTCTTTTTACGGAGTCATAATCCATGTTTTCCTTAGAAGTTAGGGTCACTAAACCCAAGTCAGCACCATAAGCTGGTGCTGGCCACCAAGGACCCTGGAACTTCAAACTAACCAGTTCCCCCTAAGTTACTGAATGCTTATAATTATGGGTTTTGCTGGCTTTCTTGGGTCTGAGCCACTCATGGGACAGGGTTGGCATTTTCTGTAGTACTTGGGATTTGAGGGAAGGCTATAGATTAGACCTCTAATCTAAAAGAATGTATTTTATGGCACTAAATATACCTAACTAAAATACTTTTTAAAATGTAAAACCAAACCCAGCTATGCCTTTGGCAGGGACTTGGTAAATCTTGAGTGTACATTTTCATCATCTGTCTGTAAGGAGATCCTGTTTCATGAGGATGGATGTCAGGCTAGCACTCAGTGTAGCAGCAGAGGCAGAATTTGCAAAACAGAGAGGTATAATGTGGAGGGAAAGGTGGCAGGTATTCTAGCATCTCTGTGATCAGGGAGTCAACTTCACGGGATCTCAGTTCATCATTATGAAAAGAGGCAGCACAATAACCTATGGGAATTGAGGGTTGCCAGCCTCATGCCGCTTCAAGTGAAAACTGCTCTGATGGAGTTTCCCTTCTGCTTAGATCTCTGGCCTCTATTTAGGTCACCTGACATGGACTGCTATTGATGGATATAGGACTAAGGAGGTCCTCTAGCCTTGAGTGTGTTTTTAGCAGAGTGGCTCTCAGTAAATATCTCCTGCTCAAATGCCTCTCACTTCACTCTCGTTTACTCTCAGTCTTTCTTTTCAGCTATGCTTAATCAGCAGCTGCCTTAGCATACTGACCTAATTCTCAGCCATACATTTGAGTTAGGCTTTTGAGGCAGTGCTTCTCCTGTGCTACTGCTGGTGTTTGCTCTTTCTTGACTTATGGCCACTGGTCTCATCATTGGCTTTATTCATTTCTATCAGGGAAGCAGGTGACAACGGACTTTGGCTGAAGAAGCAGGCAGAACAGAACAAGTCTTAAGACACACCAGCTATGACACTTTGGTGGTGATGCCATGTACATCAAATACTAGGAGGACAGAGGCCTCTTCTTCAATGGACTGCTGGTCCTCAGGCCTCAGGTGCATTTGACCTCTTCAAACCATATTCTCATAGTTTCTGTGTACATGGATTACCCAGACATTTGTTAGATTCAGGTTCTAAGATAGGAGGGTTGGGCTGGAAGATGATAGTCTGCATTTTTAACAGGCTCCCTAGGGAGGTGAGCCAATACTACTCATGCATAGACCCTTCTTCTGGTATCTTTAAGGTTTTCAGCTTGAACGATACTGCAAAGGAAGCCATCTGTTCCTCTCTCCTCTGCAGTCAGGTCAGAATGTAAAAACCCCAAAGAGGAGGGCAGCGGTGAAAGAACAGGGACCCCAAGTCTTAGGAACAGGTTGGTACTGTTACGTAGCTAAGTAGGCATCTACTGAAAAGCAAGCCTTCTCATTTTCTTTGGGTGTCAGAAGTGGGGTGCCAGTCTTTGCCTCTGTATCCACGTTCTGTACAGGGCATGCTGACATTGGCTTATCTCCCAGAGGCTGGGGAACAGTCCGTCATGTCTTTTGTGGTAGACCCAGTTCTGTTTTGTCACTCTAATAAGAAAAAAAATGGAGAATAGCTTTAATTAATTCTGTCACCACCAGTACCCCTAAACCACACCTAGTTTTGTAATGATTCATAGCAAAGACTCATTTTTACAGAGTATACAAATATTCACAAGCTGCCCAGTATAAATTTCTTATGCTTATTAATAGGTAGAAGTATCATATGTGTCCTAGTCCCAAGTCCCATCTCTTTCCCTGAATTTCAATAGTGTCTTCCTACATGTTAATAATTGTTATAGGCCTAAGAGACCCACAAGACTGTGAGGATGTTTTATGTTCTCATCTGCTCAAACTGGTGCTAAGGCTGATAGCTGGATAAAGGATATACTGCATTTAAGTTTTATCCAAGAATACATTGTTAGTCTGACTATTTCTGTGTTGTGTTCATCTCTGTTTGATCTTACCTTCCCCATTTCCTATTTGTATATTTCCCCCAGGAGGATCAAAACAAAACAAAACAAAAACAAACAAACAAAAAACAAAAAGCAACAACAACAAAACCGAAACAAACCACACATAAGAAAATGCTTACAAAGCAGCCTGACTTCGTTGCAAAGCAGGACATTTGTAGGATATTTAATACTATACAGAGATTGTACTGTTTTATTTGGACTAGATATAGAAGTAAAATAAAAACATGGCCCTGCTGTTGTGGGGAAACATGGGTGAATTAGGAAGGTCTGTCTACAATTGGCTTCCTGCATCTTTATAGGCCAAGGGGTTTATGATGAGGCCTGGCTCCAGCTCTGCCTGGCTGTGGCTGGATGGTAGTGTTTACCTGCTGTCCTCAGGGATGTGATATGAGCAGCTGTAAGGCGAACTGGTTATTCTGTATGCCCTGAGAAAGGTTAAAGTGTGGGTCTCTGGCTTCCCTGGAGGGTTAGTCCTGTAACAGGAGAGCTATAGAAAATGCACACCACTTGGGAAGGGAGTCTGCATCAGGAGTTTCTTTGTTATCGTTGTTATAAATGAAAGTGTTTGAAACTTAAATCTGAACTGAAGCAATATGATGAGAAATACACAGAAGGAAATGAATTATTTATTCCATCACTGGGGTCCTGAAAATGTGGAGTGGGTGTTAATCTCCTTTGAACAGAAGCCTCTGGGCCAGGCTTGAGGTCGCCTGGGGGAGATCTGACCTTATCTATGCCTGGCCAGATACTTGGGCTTCCTGTGAATGCCTGGGGTAACAATCCACATAGGACCCTTTCCCTGGTGTTGCAAAGAATGTGAAAATTTACCTAGTGTGGAGTCAGGGGAGTAGAAAGTGCTTGTGCCTGTTATTTCTCTTAATCCCACTATTTCCCAACAGATGCAAAAGGGAAGAAAACAATGTGCCACGTGGAAAGTGTACAGAGAGTTGTGACAGTGAGTCTCCTATGCACCATGCTGGGACTGAATGTCTTTTGGCCACTTGCATAGCAATCCATTGTGGGGCATCTATTTCCCCATTTCACTGATGAAGAAATTGAGGTTTAAAGAGAGTCTGTCATTCACCATCACCCAGCACTTAAATACCCTTGCTGGCCTGTTCACTGTATCTCTGTCTTGAGTTCCTTTCTTTGCCCCAGGTTATTGCTTCCCATCTGGCCCAAGACAGCAGAGGCAATATAGATATTTAGAAAGTCCCTGAGGTCAGGAAGGAAGGGAGAAGCAAATATTTCAGGGTTACATTGAAAGATAGAGAGAAAAAGGTTATTCTTCATAAAGATTCATTACTTGCCCTTTTAAACTCTCCTGCCCTGTCCATCAGTTTCTTTCTGGATCCATCAATGTTTGTGCCTATACACTCTACTTCTCCTTCTGTTTCTGCTCTCTGCTTTTTACAGAACATGAGTTTTCCTGCAAAGTTCCCATCAGAGCTCTCTGTTTGATTTAGCTGGTTTACCTTGCTAACACATTTCTGAGTCAGTGGCTAAGAGGAAGGCATTGTTGGTATATTTCTCTTTCAGTCACCAACACAGGTTTCTGGTTACAGGGTAGTGAGAAGGGGAGGAGTTAGGTAGACTTTTTCCATGAGTACTTTTATAGTTTAAAGGTTGCTAAATCACTGAAAACAAAGGCATGCATTTAAACGCATTCTGTATCCTCATTATTGAGGTGGTCTTTCACCCATTGCTGGTTTCCCATAGTCTCATTTCCATTTTTTAGAGGTAGAGATTACTTTATTACTTAATAGCCAAGTTATCCGATTGACATTGAGCATGGATAAGGGGAAACTCTAAAGGCTTACAGGGCAGGGATCTTCTGGTATAACCTTCTATTTGACTGATTCTTTCAATGAAATTAGGCTCAAATTGTTGTTTGCCCTATACTTTTCATTCCTTTCTACCCTGCTACACCCAGACTGCAAATCAGATTTTTTTATTACTATTTTAATTGGCTCTTGAACTTCTTTGTAAGCTAAAAAATATTATTGAGTCTCTGTGGGTTAATAGGGGTTAGGGTTTTATGAATAAGATAGGCCTGATTCTTACATTTTGAATATTGACAATTTTTCTTCTGTATATATCTTCTTTTTAAAGTTAATATTTTTTATTTTACATATTGATCCTAGTTCCCTCTGTCTCCCATCCTCCCATGCCCCCCACCAACCCTCCCATCCCATCCTCCATCCACTCCCCAGAAGGTTGAGGCCTTCCATGAGGGATCATCAAAATCTGTCAAGTCATTTGGGGTAGGGCCTAAGCTGTCCCCATGTCTCTAGTCTAAGGGAGTGTCACTCCATGGGGAATGAGCTCCTGGAGTCCATTTGTGCACTAGGGATACACCCTGGTTCCACTGCCAGAGGTCCCATAGACTCCCTAGGCCTCCTAACTGAGACCCACGTTCAGGGGGTCTGGGCCGGTCCTATGCTCATTTCCCTATCAGTCAGCTCAGCTGTTTCTGTGGGTTTCTTGAGTCTGTTCTTGACCCCTTTGCTCATCATTTCTCCCTCTCTGCAACTGGATTCCAGGAGTTTGGCTCAGTGTTCAGCTGTAGGTCTCTACCTCTGTTACCATTAGCTACTGGATGAAGGCTCTAGGATGGCATATTGACTTTTTTTTTTTTTTTTTTTTTTTTGGTGGGGGGAAGACAGTTGGGAAGTGTGGGAAAGCTATGCTTGTGAGTTTTTTTTTTTTTTTGAAGAGCCCCAGAGTGTATTAGGAAGGAAGGAAGCATATAAGCATATTCAGATCATTTGGGCAAGCATGATCAAGTCTTCCCACTCAAGCTGTTCTTGAACATTTACTTTGCCGTGACTGCTGTGTGAACATGTGCTCAGAGCCTGCGTGTTCCAGTCGCCATATTTCATTATGTTGTAACTTTCTCTTTCTTGTCTGGTTGTGTCTGTCATATTGTCTGACTTGATACTCTGTCTTCTGAAATATTGCAAACAAACAAACAAACCTTTCCTGAACCCTGTGTGTCACTCTGCTGATGGAAGATCCCCAATGGTCCCTCTCCCTCGGTTTCTCAACAAATAAAATCTTAGCTCCCTAGCCTAGTGTTCAGTACCTCACGTTTTAGCCCAAATTTAGTTAGCACCATATCTACTGACACATTCTGATATCCACAACCCTCAGTATGAAGTCAAGCTGTGGCCTTGCCTCCTCATCTCAGTCCATGTCAGTCCCTTATCTTGGGTATCTAGCCACTTCTAGGCATCTGTTGATGTTCAACTCAAACTTTACTCTCTGTTGTCACCATACCTGACTATCTCAGCTCTTTAGAATGTCAGTGTGCTTCCTGTGAGGTCACTCAGTGGCACTTTACTTGCTAGCATCCCTTTCTGTGACTTATGTTGCAAACTACATATTTCTCTAATCAGGATGTGAACTCCTGGAGGCTAGGCATGCCAAGACAACTGTCATGCTTCTATAGATAGGCATTCAAAGTATCCAGAATGGTAGGCTTGTTGCATCTAGCTAATCAGATTAGTGTTACAAAGTGTTTGGTGCAGTGCCAGGCATAAATGCATAACCACAGGATGGGGAGCACATAGAAAAGGAATTTGAAGGATTTAAATGTTAAGTAGGAATGTTATATATGCTTCTCAGTTTTAAACCTAAAAAAAAAAAAAAGTGATAATTTCATGTTTGTGGAGGAGGAGGTAAAGGTGGTTTGGGCTGCATACACTGAGATTGGAGGTGGGTGGGGGAGAAAATAGAAAGAAATGATAGAAAAAAGGAGGGACCCTACACAGAAATACCCTGTGTGAAGAATGAGATATCTGGGCTAAGTCCCTACTCTGTATTTATGATTGTGAAGCTTGGCTGAGTTGCAGCACATCTGGAGCCTCATCTGGAGATGGAAGTTAGAACATTACCCTGCCTGCCCCAGGTGTGTTGGGAGAGCAAATGAAAGCAGTTTGCAGTTTTTAAACTGTAAAATGCATTATGAATGGAAGGGAGTGGGGTTACTATAAACGGCAGCATCATTTATCGTCTGAGTCCTCCAAAAGCCACACTATGGCAGGGGAATAGATCAATGGGCAGGTCTGCTGTGACAGGGAGGAAGAGGACAGACTTGTAGGAGCCTGTGGTCAGATGCTGCGGGCCCCACAGTAATGCTGCATCTGCCTAAGTATTCTTGTATCAGAGAGGTGCTTTCCGAGATCTGGTAAAGGAAAGTAAGGTGTGTGACCCCAGCCTTGCCTGTGAAAGGCCTAGTCCAAAAGCCTGGTGAGTACAGTCATCATGGTTACTGTGAACTGCTTATGAGGTATCAGTGTAAGCACTGGAATGTGTGGAAAACTAAACTTCTAATGTGATCCCAGCTCTGTGCGCACACCTCTGAGTACTTTCCCAGAAAGTAATATTCCTGAAGCCCCAGAGACTTTGGGGCTTATGTCCAGGATCTCCCTTCATTCTCACAACAGCACTAGGAGATTAATGTATGATCATTCAGATTGCTGTTCTCCAGCTACAGGTGAAGGGCCAGTCAGGCTAAAATCCAGACCAGAGCTCTTAACTATGATGCCCTGATACCTTCAAACCCCTAGAACTCCAGTTTTCTCATCCATGTCACAGAGATAAACTTGTTTACCACACAGGATTTGAGAATCTGGGGAGGACATAGATGTGAAAGCATACATGTAAATACCCAAAGCATCTACTATATACCCAGCAATGCCATGGGTACTGGGATACCATGGTTGATATATCAGCTAAGGCATGTTCTAACATTGATATGCTAATAAGGTAGGTGTCCGAAAGTGAAGAAAGAAATAAAAATGCAGCAATTTTATTTTCAGAAACAAAGAAGTCATGGTAACAGGTAGTCATTGCCCTTTACACCTACCTTCATTTTCAAGTATAAGTAAGAAAACCAAATCAAGAGATTAAACAATGTGGGAACTCTACAGTTCAACATATAAAAGCAAAGAGAGTGTATTTATAAAAGGACAAATCATGTCAGCACATTCTGATAACTACCACAAGCCAGCCATAGTTCTAGAAGGTGACAAACATTCAATGGCTGTAATATATCTGGATTTTAGTAAAATTACTTGGAGGAGAAAAAACGTGAAGTCTCGCCTAGGAAATTAATTTCAAATTGGCCAGGGGGAAGCCATGTCACTCAGAATGAAAACTTGCTGGGAGATGGGAGCAAAGAGTGTGATGACAAATGGCCATAGTTCTCAGGGTGTGATGGGGTCAGGTGAGAAGAACCAATTTAACCATCATCACTTAATGATCTGAAAGAAAAACTATGCTCCCAGTAATGACGTTCATATGTGATGTTAAATTGGGGGGTGTCACAGTGATGGCTCACGGACGGAAGCACAGTATCAAAGGCTGACAGTCAAGGTCAGGAGGCCACCACAATTGGGAATCAAGTGGGGGAGGGACAGGCAAGGACAAATGGAAGAAATTTCTTTGAGCAGAGTATCCAAACATACAGATATATGTGATATACATATATGCATAGGAATCAAGGCAGGAGCAACATAAAAGTTTCCCACTGATTTACCCTGTTAGGAGCAGGAGTCCCCAGGAATTATATTTCAGAGAACATCAAGGCTCCTCAGCCAAGGGATATTTAGTAGCCATGGTCTTGTTTATCAACATGGCTGGGCATGGTGGCATGTAGACAGACATCTTGATCAGAAGGCTACAGGAAGTGGACTGTCTCACCGGGAGTAGCTTGAACGTAGGAGACTTCAAAGCCCACCTCCACAGTGACACACTTACTCTAACAAGATCACACCTACTCTAACAAAGCCATGTCTCCTAATAGTACCACTCCCTTTGAGATTATGGAGGCCAATTATATTCAAACTGCCATAACAACTCATGAGAGTTGGTTTTCTTCTTCCACAGTTTGGGTCTCTCAGATTGAATTTAGGTTGTCAGGCCTGGAGGCAAGTACCTTTGCCCTCCAAGCCATCTCACCATCCCACCCAGTTTCTCAATGCATTTTCTCTGGTTTCATATAGTTGCTTCTATTCTTGACAACTGTTAATAGAACAAGTTGTGAATTTTAGAAGGGCACCATTTGTTGGGCTTATCAAGTCTCTGGAAAGAGTGAACTGAAAAGAGAAATTGGTTTTTGTTTTCAAGACTTTTGACTGAAATGAAAGTATGTTCACTTTTGAGTTTCTCGTAGACTAAGAAGGTGACAGGTTGAAGGATGCTGCAAGAGAGTCATCCACATGGTTGACAAGCTAGAGGAAGTAATTGAAGAGAAGAGAAAAGAATAAAAGGCCATGGTGGAGGTGGGGTGCATGTGTGTGACAGCAGGGTGATAGAAGTTCACTAGAATACGCAGGAGGAGAGACTGGGATGAGATTTAGCACCTACAGAGAGATGGAAAGTAAAAGTCATCCTGAAGTTACACATTTTAAAGTCAGTTCTTATTAGCTGAACACCTCATACCATGCTATGATCAGTATGGAGAACACAAAGACTATTACTATTTTGTCTTTATTCTGGTAGAGGAGACAAGCATTAAATACAGTCATGAAGAACACTGAGCTGAATCAAAATCCAATTTGTCTGCTTACTAGCTAGGTTGCTTTGGGCAAATTATAAAGCAAAAACATTTCTGTGCCTCAGTTTCTTATATGTAAATGAGCATAATCAAAGTACCTGCCTATTAAGGTTGAGAGGACTAGACCAGCTTACACAATTAAAACACTTGGAAGATAGCTTGGTACATCCACATTACTGTGCAAACCAAACAAGGGATTGCATTTAAGGAGCTTAATATGACACTTGTCAGGTAGAAGTCACTCAACAGATGTTAGATATTGTTATTTATATATTAAAATTAAATGTAATAGCTACGTTTAAAGTGCAGAGATAACATAGCTAAAGGAGAATAAGATGAGGTAGGTATATCACAGACATCTACTGTGAACCTAAAGATGTTGTTTGAATGGAATCTAGAAAGGTCAAGAGGAACTGGTTTGCTTGGAAGAAGGGCAATCCTCGATGAAGCTACTAGTGTGAACAAGGCATTGCTCCAGGCCCGGGGCTGTGGCCAGGAATTTGGCCTATCAGCCTTTGTTCTCTTCATAGCCTTTGCTTCTAATTCCTATTCCCAAAGAAGTTGTTTAGCTCACTGATCTCATTACAGTTCAGATCCCAAGCCTTAACTCAACACATTACTCTATTGCTTTGAAACTACAAGAGATTGCCGTTTTGTTTGGGCAGGTTCATCGGTTCATTCATTAACTTAGTCAGCAAATGTTTATTGGATTGTCTGCTCCTGGCTTTCCATTCTTGAAAGCACTGTGTTAAGACACTGAACAAAGAATCTTCTCATACTGAGCTCATACTCTAGGGAAAAGGAAAACAGCAAAGGAAAAGGTGTGTATCACATTAAGGGATAAGATGTGTTTTGGACAAAAATAACAATAGACCTCTCACAGCCATGAGAATACAATCTTAGGAGGACGCAGGGGAAAGGGTAGCAGTAAGAATTATCTCTTAAAATCGAACCGTGTAATTTGTAGTTCAGCTTGGATAAGACCAAGTGCATGTCACCACAGGCCATGAGTAAATACAAGACTACTAGACAGTTGTTTTAGTTACTGTTCTATTGCTGTGAAGATACACCATGATCACAGCAACTCTTATGAAAGAAAACGTTCAATCAGTGCTGGATTACAGTTTGGAGATTTATTCTACTATCATCAGGGTGAGAAGCATGGCTGCACACAGGCAGACATGATGCTGGAAAAGGAGCTGAGAATTCTACATCTGGATCCATAGGTAGCAGAAAGAGTGAGAGGCACTGGGCCTGGCTTGCTTGAGCATTTGAAACCTTAAAGCCCATCCCCAGTGACACACTTCCTACAACAAGGCCACAGTACTCCAGCAAGGCCACACCTCCTAATAGTGCCACTCCCTGGTATCCAAGAGTTCAAACATGTGAGCCTATGGGGGTTATTCTTCATTCTTATTCAAACCATCACAGACGGAAAACATCCTCAAACGCCTTTTGAATTATTTCCTCAATAGACTATGAATCTTTAGTTGAAGTGTTTTTTCTTTTCATGGTGCGTCAAGCTGTGTCCTTTACTTATTTTTAGTAGCTATGCTAAATGCCCAATGGGAACTAATTGGGAACTAATGTTCCTTGGAGTGGAAAACTTAAATTGCATCATCATTAACCTTGACATCGTGTTCAGCATTTGATGCAATGAGTTTGATTGACACCATTATGCCATGTAGTAGCAATAAAAAATTAAACAATAGCTTATATTTTATACAGAAAAAAAGGCAATGTAAGTGTAGCAGCAAGCATCCAACTGAGTTTGATTATCTGTTTATTAGTCCCTCACTTCACATATGCACACATGTGTGCATTCATGGGATAACATTGGAAGTGAGATATGCATGTCTGTTGATTCTTCTTGATCCTAAGAATTTTGATATGTGTAATTTTACTTCCACCTACCTGGAAATATTCACAGGTAGAGAGGATGCCAAGAATGTGGCAATTTCTCTGGGCAAAGTGGAAAGGATGTGAGATGATGTAATTTCTTACCTGCATATAAAAATGATGTGTTTACCCATTCTCAAAAAGTCAAATGTGGTTCAGGAGTTGAAATGGATACATTTCTGGGTGCTGTTTTTCTCATAGCTGCAAACCTGGGTAATAAAGGAAATATAGCAGGCAGCTGAGGTGCCAGAAGAGAGGGGCAGGATTCTACCGCATGGTTTCTGCCACAGCATTGACAACCTCCACAAGCTCTCCTTGTGCTCATCCTGGAAGCAGTTGTCTCTAGAGACTTGCCTTTTCACAGGAAGTAGTGTGTTTGGCTGGAGACTGATCCTGCAATCTTTGTCTTGGTCTATAGCATGTGAAAATAAGAGCACTTCTGATTCATGGGAGTTACAAAAATAATATAGTAACTATAAAGTTCACTTTCGTGACGCATTTTGCTTTAGCATGTGGTCCTCTACAGGGAAGCATTCCATCTGAATTAAAAACCCCACTTGCTGTTTGTATTTTCTAAGTGTTAAAGTCCAACATTTTGAGGTTGAGTCACTCTACCACATGGGGTCTGGAGAGCCAGGATGGAGGCCTGGAGGAGGGCAGTTTTGAATTATTTGTGTATATCTCTTTTTAAAAGGCAAGAAATAAATGGGCTGATTTGTCATGACTACATTGTGTGTAAGGCTTGATCACAGAGTACCTTGTTTTGGATTTGTATTTATTTCTCTCCCGTCCTCTCTTCTCTAATTACCCTCTCCAGAATGGAGGCTTCCACTGCCTTTTGGCTTCGTTAACAGCTTTCATTTTCATTAAAGAGCTTTGCGCTAATGGACTGTTCTAAAATGCACAGTTGCTTCTTACTGCCAAATGGCTCTCATCCTCCTGGCAGTTTTCTGCATTAGGCCAAAGGGACATGTATGTGTGGCTGTTGGGGGTTACCAGTGGGAAGGAGTGAGAAATATCCACATTGAATGTGCATCTACCTCCACCCTTATAGTCTCACAGGATTTGGGATTCACACCCAGGAATCCGTGAGTAGTTCCTGACCACTCTTAAATGCCGATTGGTTGGCAAAATTTAATGGAGAAAGGTACCAGGAAGGTTGATCTCGTAGTATTCTGAACTTGGAGGCTTGTTGAGAACAAGACTTTCCTAAGTCCCACAAGAACAAACACTGATACTGATGATGACAAGATGTTTCTTTTCTTTAA
This sequence comes from Cricetiscus sungorus, assembly GCA_030556225.1. Lineage (NCBI taxonomy): Eukaryota > Metazoa > Chordata > Mammalia > Rodentia > Cricetidae > Cricetiscus > Cricetiscus sungorus. Next base: position 22,043,863 of record JANBXA010000588.1, on the reverse strand, counting down.
CCAACCTTGCTTCAAATACATATGCATAGACCATTATTATAGTTAGTTTATGAAACCAAAACAACCAGTGTACTCAGGGTTATAGTTGGTCTTATTGTCCACCTTGTTCAATAGGAGGTGCAATATTGATGAGGTTATAGACCCCATCAGAAAGTAGAGGGGAGTATTTTTAGGGCTCAGTAAAACAGACTATCCCATTTTTAAGTGAGCCTAGAGATGTTTAACACAATCTTCTTTCCTTTGCATTTTCTTGGTTAGAGATTAAGTCATGTGTAACATAATCAAGATTTCATGCGAGGCCACCTTGATCCTGGGAGACTTGGTAAGCTTGCTAGGGCCTCCAGTATGGCTTTCTGAGAGTTTAAACACATCAATCTTCTTTTCAGTTCTCTCAGGATCCTTCCTTTTCCAGACTACTACTTCTCTCCCACTCTCAGGTGATTTGTTTATTTACTTATTGATCAATGAATTGGTTGGAGACAGGGTCTTATGCAGCCTAATCTTACTTCTACCACACAAAGTAGACAAGTTTGACCTTGAACTACCAATCCTCCTGCCTCTGTAGCTTGAGTACTGGAATTTTCAGGCATGCCTTACCATTCCTAGTTCTTGGGACAGAATACAAGGATCATCATTTTTACCACCAAATTGCATTAGTCTCAGAAGTGAACTGAAGCTCTTGTTTTTAACTTAAGAATCCATGCTTTTAATTTTTCACAGCATATTTATCTGCCATGTACAAGAAGTGTGGTGTGATCCAGTCTACCACCATATAATAATGCACTTGGGGTTTGCTTGAGTTTTCTATGTCTGTTCCACCTCATAGGAGGGTGAAGATATCAGCCAACATTTTAAGAGGCTAATAACCTAGAATCAGGATGAAAATTTTGTGTTCAATAATTAAACTTTTTGTGCTTAACTATTCCTTTTACATAAATGAATGCTAATATTACTTAATTAATATACATGCATATTGAATGATAAAATAGACAAATTTGCTAGTAGTTTTCCCTCTTTTTAATAAAAGATACCAGTAAATTTCCAAACATCATCTATGTTGTGTTTTGTTATGTTTTAAATATTGGAGACCGTGTATGTTTGCTTTTGTGTTTGAGAATGCAAATTTCAAAAAGTCAGGCTCTGACTCTTATTATTTTATGCAACATTTTTTGCTCATCATGAGCTTATAATGTCAAATAATAATCACAAGGATTTACTTTGAGAAAGGTCACCAAAATATATAAGTTGAGAGCTGATACTATAGCTTGCAGTGAGGATGATTAAATCTTAAATATTCTCTGAAGTTTGAAAAAAACCTGGTTGGATTTGAGTTTTGAAGACTCAGGAATGATTAGCCTCTTTTTTATCTTTTCTATTATTTCAGCTACTGAGTTCTTCTTTAGCTGTATTATTAAAAAAAGAAAACAAAAAATCTTGCCTTGTCAGTTTTAAAACATGTACAAATAGGATAGAGGAAAGGTACTTGAAATTAAAAGATACATTTGAAAATGTTTCAAGATCCCAAGATGCATAGCATCACTAGGGTAGAGAAGCAGGTTGTGTTCAGTGTTCCATCTCAGCAACATCAAGATATGAGTGTTTACCAAGTCTTTTATAAATCTTTATTCCCAGAAAGGACCAATTATAGATGGATGTAATCCAGAAAATTGTGCTTGAGAGAGAGAGCTACCTCCTGGAACAGGTAGCTTGAGAATTCCAGGACTTGTGGGCTGAGGAAGAAGTGCTACTCACTTCCAGGGAAATGCCTAGTGAGTCAGAGACATCTGAAGGGCTCTGATTGGCATCCTAGAGACTGAAGAGCATGTAGAGAGCAGGTTGTTACTGTATGATGTATCTGAAGATGAATGCTTGGTTATTCCATATGAAATCATGCTCTCTTGAGCTCTGGAAACTCTCTGTATTACCCACCTGTCAGGGATCCTTACTATAGGCTACCTATGCTATTGCTGCTTGGGCCTAAACCCATATAAGAGAAAAAACCCAACTATGCAATTGCTGAATGCTAGGTATCTCTGGAGATGGATGCAGAGAAATGACTATGAATTAATGAGTTAGCTAGATTTGATCAAAGTCTCAACTCCTTTTTTATGAATTATATGACTTTGGGCTAAACCACTGAGTCTCTCAGAACCCAATTTTTCTCTTCCAACACAGACATTTGAGTGAGGCCCTCATAGTGGTGTTTTAGAAGTCAATGGAGTACTTAAAATGGGAAACAGAATGCTAGGCACAGTTATCCCTTCAATTGATATCTTTTTTCTTGTTGCCTTTCTCTGTCATTGTTTTCTTCTCTGCCTTGGGCATCTTCTTGTGCTATATTTCCTTAAGCAAGTGCTGTCAGCCTCTTCTGTGGACCTGGCTGACAAAGGCTTAGAGTATTGTTTAACCCAAGTGTAATGACTATTGCTTGTTAAAAGCAACTTTAGCAACTTTCAAACTTGTGACCCACAGGAAGGACTTTCCATTGAAAGAATTTCCAATTCTTGGCTCACTGGTACAGGAAGGGAGATGTTTTCCTCCCTTTAACAAAGGGAAAAGACAAAGGGAAAAGATTATGTAGGGAGAAAAGACCAGGAGTCTGGTTGAGTTTTGTTGAGTCTCAGATGCCCAGCTTTGGTGTGACATCTAAGGAAAAAGATACAGGGTTAGGTTTTTTGAGTTGCAGTTTCATCTCATGGGCGAAGGTTGAATGAGATGGAGATAAAATTTTTTGAGAGCTGTGAGTTTAGAAATGATTACTAGAGTTGGGATGTTCCAGAGTCACTTCCTACTGCAGTTTTCTTGTCTTTGATAGGACTTTTATTCTGCGAAAGTAGATTTAGGTCAAAACAACAGCAACAATTCTCTCTCAATTTCTCTACTGATATGAGATTTATACGTGGTTGGCTTCAGATGTCTGTAGTATATTAGCCCCATTCCCCCAAGAGGAGGTAAGGTGATCTACTGCATAGGAAGAACATACTGGTTTTCAGTTTATCTGACCTTGTCTTAAATTGTGCTTATGTATATATTATTTCTTTGGAATAGGCTTACTATGTGGTTATAAACTATAAATTAAGCATTTATTGAAGATGGGTATATAAAAACCTCTCTGTGTGTCTATATATGCATGTGTGCACTTGCACAAGGAGTTTAGAGATCTATCTCTGGTGTCACTTTTTGGGGACCATTTACTTTGTTTATTGAGGTAGTTTCTCTCCTTGGCCTGGAGCTTGCCAAATAAGATAGGTTGGCTGGTTAGTGAGCACCAAGGATTTGCCTGTCTCTGCCTTCCCAGTGCTTGAATTACAAGTACAGGATACTATACCTGGCTTTCCAGTGGCTGGAGAGTATAGCACTCAGGATTCTGCTTCTCTGTTCCTATTGGAAGAACAACCATCAGTTATCTCCTTTAGGAGAGATTACTTTTGTAAGATTTCACCAGCATTTGTTGACCTATCTCACAGTGCCAGCCATATTAATTCTCATTGCAACCAGAGGACAATAGTACTAAAACTTTTGAAGGAAAAGGAATAGAATAGACAGGTGGTATTAGGCCCTGAGTAGGATTCTTTTCAGAACCCCGAGTCATCCACGGATCACGTGGCTCAAACAAACCTGGGAGGAGTCATTCCAAGCTCTTACTTCAAGGTCACCCTTCTTTAGCCTTATCCCCACCCTAGCCCAAACAAACTGCTGATTTAAAACATGCATCTTCTCCCCCAAATCCATATTGAGTTTCAGAAACTTTCTAATCTTAAGTCCTCACTTTGGATGATAAAAATAACTAAGTATTGCAAGACGTGGGCATTGGCTCCCTGGGGAGGGGAAAAGGCTCCAGTATTTTTCTTTTCTTTTTCTCTCCTTTAGACTTTCACAGGGAGCTCTCATGCCTTGTCCATTGCCTGAGGTACTCAGGCATTTTGTCAGCTCTTTTGTGCAATTGGTAACGTCTATACAATGTGATATCTTGATTCTTAAAGTGGGTTGTGAAAACCTCAGTGGTTAAATGTCCTCAGTTTTCCTTATCACACTTACCATTCGGTTGGTTTAATAATGACTGATTGATTGATTTATAATATCATTAGGTTATTAATATATTCACAGTACTATTTAAGAGCTTCAAAAAATACAACAGATATCACCAATTAAACAGAACTGAAATCATTAATGAAACAGTTTATAGTATTCAGGAATCAAAATGCAATTGGACCCTGGTACCCATGCCCCTGGCTTTGGTTTGACAAACACAGCAGTGTCACATTGTATGAGACTCTTGGGATCTATTGAAGTCTCTGGATCATGACAGAAATGATTTCAGAGACTGAAGCTATGTCTCCATGGAAGCCTTGTCTCCTGCTCTGTGAGTTGTGAATCTAGGAGCTTGGGAAAGACATAGGCAATCAGGTGAGGCTAATGGGCAAGAATGCTAGCCCAGGGATAGCGTTGTTAAGGTAACCAGAACCCCAGTGCTGAAGGTTTTGCCTGGGTTCACAAAAACTTTCCATATTTCCATTTTAAAAAGAGACTCCATAGAACAAATTCAGAAAAAAGGGAGTGGGGAGAAGCTTAGATACTATAATCATAAAAGCTTCAAGTTCCTCCCCCAAATTAGTAGGAAGCAAGTTAAATTCAGGTCTCAGCTCTCCCAGGCCTCACACTCAGCTTTCCATAGGTCTGGTTTGGGAAGACCAGGCACCTCTCCCGAATAAGATGGTTTATTTACCTATTAATGATATAGGTGTTTCTAAACATCATTATCTAAAAGAATTAACTTGATTTTATTGTTTATAGATGAGGAGGGCCTGAGTTTTAAGAATCGGTCTCATTGTATGTGCTGTGTTAATTATTCCTTTGCCAGGGTGATAATTGAATTTGAGTGTCAGCTTGGTGGGGTTTATTTAGCATTTCTAAGGTATTGTCTGTGAAGGAGTTTCTAGATTAGGTTAACCAACATGGAAAGACTCAACCCTAAATGTGGATCAGTATATTTGTGTGGGCATGGGTCCTAGACTGCATAAAAAGAAAGAAATGAGTTGACTTTCAGTGTTCACCACTTCCTCTCTACTCTCTTATAGGGCATACATTAAATATTATTTCATATTGATAGAGACAGATATATGGGGTGGAAGAGGGAAGTGGAAGCTTCCTTGGCTGTACAGAAGGAATACCATGGCCTTCTGGTCTTTGATTTTGAGTTCAGGATACCACTCATTTTCATATCTTCTAAACCCCAGTGCCCTAGAACAAAGTACTGATGATTCATGCAAGTTGTGGGTCATGCTGTATTATACGTAGTGGTCATAGTTAGGGGTTTAATGGAAGGTCAGAGATAATGAAGTCAATAAGTATAGAAAAGAGGAATAAGCACTTTGGGTGATGATAAGGTGAACACTGACTTGGGCTGTTAGGGAGAGCTTTATGGTTACATTAAGAGGCAAGAAGCTAAGGCATTGATACCTGTGTGTGTGTCTCAACAGGACACTTGGTGAATCTTGAAGAGAGTTTAATTATGTTTATTTTATATCACATTAAAGATTTTCTCTAAGCAATTACATTCTAAATAAAATTTAATTTCTTCACATGCCCCTTTTACTGTATACTCCTAGAGTCTTTGGAAGCTCATGTATGCAGTGTTTAGGTGACCATGATATTTTAAATTACTTTGTCCAGAAGATCCAGAGATGACTAAGAGAGTAAGGAATCTTTTAGGGCAGTGATGCATAGAGGTGGGCCCAAGCTCACGTTGAGAGTGATTACTGGCTTGAGTTCTCAGAAGACTTCAGAAGTTGGCTGGGCATGGATGGGGAGTGGGGTGTGAGTATTGTGAATTCCTCTCTTCCCCTTGTTGATTAGGTTGTTATTGGTGGAAATGATTCAGATCTTTCTGTCCCCAGAGAATAAATCAGTGCCAACAGAGTAAATGTCAACTTTAGACATATTTATGACACCCACTAGAAATGCCCTTTAAGTTGCACCTCTATAACATTTCCATTAAAGTGACATCATTCAGCATAGTAGCCACTAGGCATGTGTGGCTGTTAATATTATAATGATTAAAATGAAGTAAAATTTAAACTTCAGCTCTTTACCATTGCTAGCCACATTTTTTGCACATAAATGTGAGTATGTGTACATATGTTCATATATGTATGCATATGTATAGAAGCTAAAAGATAGCACACATAGGTGTTCCTCAGGCTCTGTCTTCTTTTAGGGACATTTTAAAGACAGAGTCTCTTGGTATCTTGTAACTTTCCAGGTAGGCTAATCTGCCTAGCTAAGGATCTGCTAATCTCTGTCTCTCAGCTCTGGGACCACAAGCACACTCCACCACATTTGGCTTTTTAAGTGTATATCCTG